>JBBPCY010000130.1:3165270-3179176 GCA_037974405.1 Brachyalestes nurse
AACAGGGCAGTGATGCCACTTTGTTCAGTGTTTAATAAACCATAGTTTAGTTAAGCATCCACATCAGCTCGCCTCAGGCTGCTCTTCACACCACCACTGAAGCTAAAACAGCATAAATGTGGGGGAAATCTCCCAAATCTTCCCATTTACAGGCCATATTTAAGACAACTAATTATTTTTTATTACTGACTGATGCACTGATTGATGCACAAGGTTTTCATCTGATGTTCCTGTAAATGTGTAATTGGTGTACAGATATATGCCTCTCTTTTTTTTATTCTAAGAGATGCAGTTTTTATGTTGTATAGCCCTAGTAATATATTTTCCCCATTGTTTAATACTGTAGTTACGCACAGCATGGTACAACAAGCAATCAGTCAGTGTGTGAGCATGCAACTTATAAAACTTTGCTGCATTTTCTCTGCTTCTAAGAAGTATAATGTCTCAATAAGCATTAATTTCACAGTGACTAGAAGAGCACTGTTCATCCCCGTCCAGAGTTTTGAGTACTTTCTTCATACTTAATGTGCCCGCTGTTGCTCTATTAAAACCCACTTATGCTAAATTTAGCTGCTTGAGACCTCCCAAAGCCTGAAAACTGACATATGAGCAGAATTACACATTAACAGGCTGCATAACTTAATTATATTCACAAAACCGATTACACGATTGACAGCTACCTCTCTGGGCCTCAGAAAAATGAACAACAGAATCTCATTCTTTGAGGTAAAACCTTAAACAAGCCTGGTCATCTCTGGAAGTGTAAGGCTGAGTGCAAGGCACTTTGCTCAGATGAGATGTAGATGCGCCTTGCTTCGAAATCCCTCTCTCAAATAACAAGCGGTAAGTAAACCCCCCTCCCAATACAGGCCTGGACCAGGGAAATAAACTGTCTGCAGTGTTAAGATGAGATTTGATTCACGAGTCACACCAGGGCTTTTTGAGTTTCTTTTATAGCCATTATAAAACACGGCTCTAATCCACCTTAGTGACAGATGCCTTATGAAGCAGTTGGCTACCATCACATTGCGATTTATGGCTGGACAGAAGTGCATACATGAGGCAGGGAAGAATAGCCAGGCTCCTTTTTAATTGATTTCCCCAGCTGTGGCATCAGACCTCAGGGAGCAGATTCACGGGCAAGCACTGCGCCAAAGTCACAAACAGCACACCAGCAAACTATTTAGGCCAGAGGAACACAAGGGCTACAGCAAACCCTCACCTCATGTCAAACAATAAACAGAAAATAATGAACAGTAGGGGTAGGAATTACCTGACAACACAATATTACCAAAACACATGATACAAAATGATTCTATTATGGGATTACCTGCTACGCTACATACAATAAATTACTTATTATTACTGGATTGCCAATTATGCCATGAAAACATGGATGGCCCAAATAATTTTAATACCTGCGTGTTCATTCTTGTGTGATGGATATCGTCAGGACTGACACGGAAATCGATACTAATACTGCTTATCGATACTGAGGCTCATCAACACACTTACTGATTCTACTGTCCATAATTCTGTGTGAAAAATAGACACATATGGAAAGATGTGATTCAGTGGTTATCTTACTACAATGTGAGATCAGCAGTCATTACAAACGTGTGGTGATGATTTGAGTGTTGCTTCCATCCCTCCCACCGAACCAATCTAGCATCAACCATCTGAAAATGCCAGCTTTCTTAGTATGGATTAACATTGCATGAATACTGAGGGCAGCACCATTTGTCAAGTGGTTTATTCTCATTTTAAACTGACCAGTCAAGAAAGAATACCAATGCAGTACCACTTCTCAATACCCATCGCTACTTATTTGATACATGATTCTATATTTAGTGTTTTGTCCCTTTCAAGCCACTAAACACATTTCATCAACAAACAGGGCAGTGATGCCACTTTGTTCAGTGTTTAATAAACCATAGTTTAGTTAAGCATCCACATCAGCTCGCCTCAGCCTGCTCTTCACACCACCACTGAAGCTAAAACAGCAGAAACGTGGGAGAACTCACATGTGAGAACTCTTTAATTTAAGGAATAACAAGAAAATGGCTCAGTGCAATCTTCACAATAAGAAGTCGGTATGAAGGTAAAACAAATTTGATGAATCCTCTCAATTACCTAAGTCCAGTGAGACTGTTCTCATTACCATTCTCAGGTGAGAGCCCCAAACTCGTGTGCTGTGCTGAGCTTCAACAGACAAAAGCATAGCACCAAAAGCTCCTCAGTCCACACGCTTACCTTGGTGTCTACAAAGCTTACTAAACAGGGAGGCTACAATCTTTGCTTTTAGAGAAACATATGGCGCGTTGGGCTACAGCTGAAAATGAATACACTTATGTATTACTGGGTATATTTTTACGGTTTGAATTACAAACAGAGTGTACAGCTGAACTGTTTATTGTTTATATTGTATTGTGTCTCATCTAATGTCCATTGTCCACACAGGTACTGTTATTATGTGGTATTGCTATTGCGTATTATTATTGTTATATGTGCACTGTGATCACGGAGGAATGTTGTTTCAGTCCATGTACTTGTTGTATATGTTACACAGCTGCTGATGACAATAATATGATCCTCAAACCCTGATATATATTTTAATACATATAACTGCACTAACAAAAGTATTTTTAATTATCGTTCAATTCTCAACTAAAATATTTATTTTAAAGGTGACTTTGCTCCATGTAAAGGATCTGTTAATTTTCCCTAAATCAACCTGAACCATGTAATTTGACTAAGGATTATGCATTTGACCTTTACATATTTAGTCAGTGCACTTATTATTGTAGGGAGATGTACCATTAGCAATGTAACCCACAGACTATTCGCTGGTACAGCAGCAGTGCTCGTGCCTCAAGAGTGGCTCTTACCAACATCAATGCCACCACTCACAGAAGCCTAGGCCTCACCAGCACTATCTTATGGACTATGAAAACAATGGATATCGGTTTTTACTGATATTAAAACCTGAACTATTTCAACACTCTATTGTAAAAATTTCTCTTCAAAGCCTAACCAACAGTCATGGGAGTCAAACTGTGGACTGTCAAAATGTAACAAGAAGTAGACTTTAAAAAAAAGACTTTAAACAGGCTTCTGTGATGTGCACTGACAGACAAAAGGCTTGAAAACAGGCTGAAGACGATGAAGATTATTTTAGAAAATTATATTAGCGACCTAATTTGAGCCTAGCCTTCATTATGCATTAGCCAAGCTGCATCCAAAAGAGAGTTTTTCATGTTTAAGGAGCAGCCAAAAGCGCAATGACCTCATTCAGCGTAGATTACTCAGTCTGAAGGTAAAAGCAATGGACAAAAGTCTGCCCTGGGCCCTGCAGGCTGTTGTGACAAAAGAGGGGAGCAGTGACAGTTGGCATCAAGTCTCTTTTCCACTCTTTTCTTTTTTTTTTCCTTTTAGTTGCGACAATGAGGCGTAAACTAAAATAATTAGCACTGACAAAAATCTTGTAAAAATAGGAGTCGGCATGAAAGCTTGTCAAGTTAGGACAAACTTTGACTAATTGAGTCTTCTACTTATAATGCTCCTCTTGTATAGGCCACACATTAACACATTATCAAGAGCTCGGGGGAGGACAAACGTCAGAGTCACTGACCGGCTATGGAACACGTTCCGAGTTCTCCAAAAGGGTGTGTGTGTGTGTGTGTGTGTGTGTGGGGGGGGGGGGAGGGGGGTTAGGAAATCATAGAGGAGGGGGGTCGAGAAACGTTACCAAGGCAACACTAGCTTTCATGAAGTTTAAAGTGACAAGTGGGCAGCTTTCAGCAGCCTGGCGGCTCGTTTGAAGATTCATCAGACACCTGCCTGGTACAGCCAGGTGCAACCCGACTCCGGGGAGCGTCCTCAGATTGATCAGACTTGGCTCGTTTGTTCTTATTCTAACCTCCTGGAACAGCTCATTATGTGAAAAAGAAACTGGAGGAGAGACTACAGTATGTTAACGAATGCCGGTTCATCACAAAACAAAGGGGTTTTGTTGTTTTATGTTTTGTTTTTGGACTGCAGGATAAAAAACAGCACAATCATCAGTTCCACTCCTAACAACTGGAGACCGAGAGCAGTGTACTGGTAGCCACTAATGCAGACGTGTACAAAGACGCGATGCGTCCAGCGCTGTTTTCCCTGGACTACATCGGCCTGCCAGCTGGGCCAAAGTTCTGCTTTCGCCTCTTTAACACTCAACCGATCAGAAATTTCCCTCCACAGCTCAGGACTGAGTAAATCCTTTTCCCAATCTGCCTGCTCTGCTGTGAGCTTATGTAAGGCTGGCTTTCTGCCTGTACATGACAAATCTTCAAACACCTTTGTGAGTTCGCCCGAGGGGCTCTTTTAATGGCGCGTTCCCCAGAGGGCCGGAGCCGCCCAACACATCGCTCAAACCACACTTGTGTCCGGTACCAAAAACGTCACCTTTCTATCATCATCAAAGGCAATCCAAATTCACCGGCCCACTCCTGCACACTCTTGATTAGTGGATGAGTAAAGCAAGCACCACCATGCTCTTCTTCCATCAGAGGCACATGGCAGCCAGTTTCCATGACTCACACATTCTGCATCAAACAAGCCAGGTCAAATGATTAATAAGAAAATTATATATATATATATATATGTATGTGTGTGTGTGTATATGTATTCATGCTGGGCAATGATAGGAGTCTCGGATTCAGTCACACACGGAACAATAACGCAGAAACTGCAAATATCCTCTGGCTTTTTATGACAACAAATATATTATTTCTGGATATTTTCACACAAGGGGACCCATTCACCTCGCCACGGTGTCGCAATACTTTTGTCCCGCAACCTTCCAAGTTGCATATCTCGGCGGGGAACGGTATTTGCACTATACGCGGGTGCTATTGGACCGTAAAAGCGGGGGATTACTGTATATATATATAATTTTCCTTTTTTTGAGTTTTGTGTGAAATTATGTCAAATTAGCTTTTTTCCTCCTGTTTTTGTTTTGTTCCAATACACACAAAGAGAATAAACATGTGTACAGCAAAACATGTGTTAATGCAATACTTTTATGTGAGAAATACTTGATTTTCTGGAAAAATTTCAGGGGTACCAACAATTTTGTCCACGTCTGTATATATTTATACACACACACACACACACACACACACTCAAACATCAAAACAGCTTTCCTAATTTAATTCAATTCTAGGTAAACAAAAACAACTTCAACTACAAACATACCCATACTCCACCCCTGTTCGAAAATCCAAGGAATAGATGAAAGCCATACAATTAACACAACACCACCAATTTTTAAATGTTTGTATGTTTTCATATTCACTTACACTCTTTGTTCCAAGCTCTGATGGACCAAACCTATTGGAAAGCTCACTGGCAGAAATCCCAGCATGTACTGGCGACCAGGGATGTTAGTTAAAAAATCTGCATCCGATCCATTAACACGACAACCACAGACGTCCCTGTCAACCCCGCTATTAATTATCTGGTCTTACAAGAAGATTAGGACAGAAAGAGGAAACATAAAATCAGGCGAGAAAAAATAGCACAGCAGGACTGAGGCTCCCTACTTTAATGAGCAACTAAGAGTAAACAGAGGAAGAAGACTAATGCGTGTCAGTCCGCCACTGACTGAGCTTGGATCTTCCTCCCCCCATCCATCTCCATCATCACCGGCAGGTCCTGCTGGAGGCCTCGCTTTCTGCAGCTAGAACGGTGGGCAGCTTTGGAGGCTGGTGGGGGAGGGACACCCCGCTGCTTGTGAACACACACTCTGCTCTGCGCCGTCTGTTTAGAAGGTCCCCGTTACAGCGGTGCAGCTCGAGGAGAGGGAAGACGGGATATCTTCAGCTGCTATTAAAATTTAATCTCTCAAAGTGGGCCAAAGCAAATATTTCCTCAGAATGGACAAGACAAATAAGGACTCCAGAGCTGGGCGATAAAGCGATAATGATAATTATTGCAATACTGGGGAATTATTGGGGTGGTGGTTGCCTAGACATCCTTGCCTCTAGACGAAGAGGTCATGGGTTCAAATCCTACCTTCAACACTGGGTTCCTCAGCAAGACCCTTAAGCCCAAGTTGCTCCCTGTGGTTAGGGAACGGAAGTCGCTTTGGGAAGAGTGTCTGCTAAATACCAGAAATGTAATTATATGTTTCTTGGTATAAATAAAACAAACATTCAAATGTCCAATATAATTTACCATTTCCAGGCTTCAACCATTATATCTCAGCTGTCCAATCACTGGCTTTAATTCCGAAAGCTGCCCCCTGAAGCGGACAACTGAAGATATAGTTTGATGTCATTGGTTAAAAGGTTTGTGCTGGAAATTCAATTTAAATTATAAGAAAAAATAATTTTTAAAATGATTTACCTCTACAAACCATTGAATACATTATAATAAATAGCACAGTAAAAAAATCACACTAACTGGCTCACTGCGACTGACAGAGACGATCCCAGTTATGTCTCACTTTACTTCATTACTGAACTACATGCGTCAGCCTAAATGAGAAAAAATACTACAAATATCTGGATCTCCAGCGTGGTCACAGATCTCTCGTTTAATTTGCTGCACTTTAAAATAAGAGTCAAAACAGGAACAAAATTAGCACAGAACATTGTTCTGTGACTGTAATTACAGTAAAAGTGCATATTTAAGAGTAATGCTTATGATTGAAAACTTCATGTGTCTAATTTATTAAAGAATTACATGACATACACATACTACATGTATTGTTAGCTTTAATATTTTGCTTTGCTAGAGACAAAGTCAGTTCTTTGCTTGCTGGAGTCCCTAGAGATGAGCATTAAGCAGCGGCAGCAACACCGAAAAGAGACAAAAGTACAAGTTTCTCCCCAAGAAAATGATAAAAATATGGGCTAATGCTGAGTGCTCCAGCTCAAGAGAAAAACTGAACACAGTCCCAAAAATAAATAAATAAATATAAAAAAAGGGAAAGAAACCGCCTCTGAGAAATCAAAGCGGTTTAGAAAAGGACTTTTGGGAATCTTGTACTTACCTTGTAACGCTCCCAAACAGCTTATCTATTTGAGGAAAGGTATTCAATTCTACAAGAGAGCAAAGAGGTTTATATCTCATAAAAATGAATAAAAATGCAGACACTTATCGTTCAGATGAGGGGAGAGAACTTTGAAAGCTTCAGCCGCCACTACACAATGCACAGAGGTAATGAGGGAAAAACACGAGTAGCTTGTTTATGACACAGAGAGACGCTCCGGTGCCGAGACGTACTATAGTAAGCACTAATTCCCCACTGGTCAGATTACCTTGAATTTTATTCAGGTTTTCTGTGCTACGAGCAGTTTGGCTTCATGTCTGCTGAAACAGCAAACTAAGTGGGGAAACTAAAAGAAAAAAAAAAAAAGACACAGAAACTAATGGCACACTAGAGACATCAACAGTAACAGTCCCACAAGAGCTTCATAAAAAAAACAGCATAACCTTAATTCCACCCTGAAGCCCTGCCATTTCAACTGCTTCAATTATACATTTTCTCATTACAGAGGCAAAATGGTTTACGTATGCTAATAGCTCTATTCTAAAGTGCATAATTACTGTGTCCATTACTGACCAACGGTTTGCCAAAAGGGTGAAAGCTTTTAATAATCTGAGTGCAACTGATGTATGTTCCTAAAACCTAATCAGAGAGAATTTGACCCCGGATTTCGACTGTAAGCTTTGATCTGCTTAGTCTTTGGACGATGACGTTCCACTGATAGTGTGCAGCAGAACTCGAAGATCACAGCTTAAATATTTTATCTGTTGGGACTGGCTAAGTACTTCCAGCAAAACATTCCTCAGAAGGTCTTGGCAGAATTCAGTACACCTAGGACTGTGCTATAAAGTGGACGTTCAAAAGAAAGGACTTGATTCTATGCATAAACCTGATGAATGTTTCCATGTTTTATATTCATATCCCAGCTAAGCATTGATTTTGGTTAAGATTCGCTGTCTGAATAATGCTTTAGCTTGAATAAAGGGATTCTGTGTTTTTGCGCCTCTGTTTAGCGCAATATAATGAGTCTGCCAACACGAAACAGCTCAAACGCTCATTGCAGCTATAGAGACTTTGCATTTTAATTTTACGTTTGAGCATGATTGATGTGTGCTTTACTGCTTGTAATTTTTCGTACCAGCCATTTGAGAAGGGAAAAAAAAAAGAATGAAAAATTAAAGCTGTATTTGATTTTACAGAATTGGCCCACCCAGGCCATAAATCATGGCCGAAATAAATGAAAATATATTGCTCCGAAATGAGAACCTCTCAGAGAGCCCAACAGTGGACTTTCTCTTCACTTTTCCTCTAGTGATGTTTTCATCAGCACCCTCATTCCTCCAGTCTGACAGGCCCGCCGGCCTCAAGGGTTACATCAGCCCCAGACATCTGTCAGTACGAGCCGCCACCATTTGTCAGGAAACAGTTTCTCTGCAATTCAGTGATTCTGTGATAAATCACTTTGCTAAAAGCAACAGACAAAACAACCACCCTTCGGAAGTGAATTTTTGAGGATTAACTAAGCTGCAAGCTCAAGCGCTCTCACTGCACAACAGAGAACATGCAAACATCCCACCTCTAGAAGAATCTATAAGGATCTTCATGGGCTACAAGGATTTCTGTCTCGTGACACAATCAATTCAAAGTGACATCCAAGAGCAACAATGTGTCAAAACAGGCCGAGCAGAGAAGAGTTTGCCAAGCTGAGTTTCACCTTTCTGTGCATTTTGCAAATCAATAGTCATTTCAATTGTCAGTCTTCCATATTTCCAATGAGTCAGAAGAGTATCTATGAAAATGCACAGAACAATAGGAGATCTGGGTTATCTGACTAAAATAAGACATAATGTAAGACCGTGAGTCAGGCACAGTGTCTGTTTAGAACAGTCTGTTGTCTCATCCGAACAAACTTCCACTGGGGTGGATAGACAGTACATTTTTAGCCTTGAGCAGGCCACATATGGTAGATGCCCAAGTAATCCATAACTAGACGAGAGAAGGAAGAAGAAGAAGAAGAAGAAGAAGAAAAAATCTGGTCAACCATCTGCAGCTATTTCACAAAGGTGATCAATGAATGCCAAATTCGGTCGCCTCTTCCAAATTTTAATCACGGATAGTGCAAGCCCAAGGGCATGGAACATCTCGTTGGGAAAGGTATTTGAAACTCAGCTCAGCTGACAAGATGAATGTTCCAAGCACGCGGAGGGGCTAGCGGCTCGGCTGGCTGGGCGCTCTGTGGCGCTCCTGGAGCCCGGCCCAGACCCGTCTTAATGCAGCGCCGCTCCGCTGAACGCACTCACACTCTAGGAGAAGAGGAACAGATTTCGCTGAACATATGGGAGCTTGACGGGATTCAAAAAGGCAGGCCGTTGGCGGTGCCCTGCTTACCTGTGGCAAACAATTAGTCCTCCCCTTTCCCTCTTTGTCGCTGACAATAGAAGAGATCAAGGGGAAAACAGAGAGGCAAGGTGAGGGAGAGAAAGGAAAGAAAAGGTTGTTTTGAAAGGATGGGCAGGAAGAGAGCAGAAAAAAGCTACAGCCTACTTCTGTTCTCACTCAAATTATGAATATGAACTTCACCCTGACCCTTCTTTGACCCTAGAGTGAAAAGCTTTTATGGCAGATGGAATAAAAGCAATCATTTTTAAAAAAAGGAGTACTAAAAAGTATAGTACGTGCAAATGCATGGCTATAATCTGACAAACCGCGGCAAGCTTCTCAAAAGAAACATTTTGGACTAGTGCGTAATAAAACATACATTTAGTCACATTAAGAGTAAGATACATGGTTCTATGTTTCCAGTAGGGCTGTACAATATAGATGAAATATGAGTACTGCATTATACTGAGATGTACCTTGATTGCTGTGCTATATATTTCAATATATTCAAGGGCCCATATCACCACTTTTCTGTAATAGCTTGAAGTATTAGTTATAAGAGACAAACAGAAGTTGGAAAAGGGTCACATAATAACTATTATGAATTATATTTGTGGTACACAAACCTGCACAAGCATCAAGGGTTTAAATATGAGCAACATTTAGAATATGAGCCAGTTAAGAGTGCCTTGGTGAACCAATGTCTTTAATGGTTAAAAACTGGCCAAAATCATTTTGCTGGATTACATGAATAATCATTTTGTTGGATTACATGAATACCTCAATTAATCAAACTACCCCAGTAACTCACCTGGACCTGTGATTGGTCAGCCTGTCAAAAATGCTGTGACTGGTTAAAGGCTTGTTTGCATATTTCAGTATTTTGTGATATCAGTACTGCGGATGATATCGGGCACGATGATAGAAGTGAGAACTACAACGGTTTTCCAGGCATGGAAGGCAATTCTGGGTCACTACTTCCACAAAAGATTGCTATAATTGTAAAGAGCTGGTTCTATAAGGTGAACAGGGCAAAATCTTACTTTCCAACAAGGCCTTTGAGGAACGAGAGCCAAGAGTACACGACTCAGAGCAGCCATCCACAGCGTCAACATGGCAATGACAAGCTCCCAAGCAAGCCCTGAAATATCGAGTCATAAAGCCCTGCACCACCATAAACCTGTACCCATCTGCTGATTTGTGGATCCAATTACTTTCTCTCTGTAATGGCTATGTTCAGTCCCATGATATTCAGTCAGCTGTTGTTAGCATCTGTCCCAAGATGCTCTCACCTCAGTGCTGAGAGTTATACAGGTAACTTTGGCCTCAATGAAGGGAGCACAAACTACAGGCCAGAAACTCCACCTTCCTCCTGTTTCATAAAGTCATGTAACATGACATCTAACACCACTTCTCCACTGACACAAGGGACTGTGCTGTACGCCAAACAAATGTTTATCCTGTGCAAATTAAGCAATCTGTACCCGAGACAAACCCAGGCTACCTGACGGCAGGGTCGAAAGCAGGCCGCAGCAGAGTATGAAATGTCATCACGACGTGGAAAGAGAAAATTGCTTTTACTGTACACACAAAAACAATAGAGAAAAAAAACAAACAGCTGGGAAGTCAACTAAGTACAAACACAGAAAAACCTTCCGCTGGTTCGACTCCATGGATGGGGCTTTAGGACGACGAGCGGCCATAAACTGTGGAGAATTGCGTAGCTGACGTGTCAGAAATACGATTACCGGACTGAAATACGCTGGAAAATCAAAGAGTGCTGCAAATTCTGTACCATCACAGTAGAGTTTAGGTACAGCACGGGTCCAGCATGCCTATGGAAAAGCGCCTTAAGTAAGTCGTTTTATCCTTAGCATCAGAATGGTACTGCCATTCCTCTTTTATCATGAGGGATAGACGTTCACACCTGTGGGTGATTCAGTTTAGTGGCTCTCAGTGATGTAACCCGGATGTAAGCTGGATCCCCCTGTCAGCACTGGCAGGCGGGCACAAGGGCAGCGGGGGAGCGGCTGACAGGCCGCTGACAGGCGGATTAGCTTTAAGGCCCACTGGTGTGGAGCTCTCTTTCGGAGCAGGACCGCCAGGCCAGAGGAAAACCAATCACAGCCACAGAACATCCCCACACCTGGCGTGCTCCCTCAGAAAGGTCCAGCTCTGGCACCTTTCTCTTGATGCCGTGGAGGCGCCGCTTTGAATGACCACATCCCACAGGGACGCAACACATTTCAGCCCATCGCCTAGACATCCGCCAGGCAGATGGCTCTTACTGTATGAGACACATGACTGCATTTCAGCACGGCTTATGGGTGCCGATAGTCGAGAGTGCTTTTCGCTGTATAATTGACAACTGAATTAATTGCACTTCATCACACAGCGACCCTCATGGCAAGCATCACTGTATTTAGAATATCGCTTGGGTATAAAAAGACACAGCAAATATTAGACACATCAGAAAAATGTCTGCAATATAATGACAGATAATGGTCTTGCTTTGTCTCTGGTGTCAAAGCTTTGTTTTGCATAAAAAGTTCAGAGTAGAATTACAACACGCATGGACAGACCAACTGGGAATCATTGATCCTAATTTGCTGCAATTAAATTATAGTGTCTCAGCACATTTTGCTCATCCTTGTTCCTTGAGGCAATGACATAAAAAATGAAGCAGCGGCATAGAAACCTTTCAACAAATGTACAGCACATCCAAATAACAGTAAAACACATTTTAAATAATAATATAGTATAGTATAGTAAAGACCAATGGGTGCTTGTTATTTTGTGTTTTATTAATAGATTTTCAAAACCTGCCGTAGCTAAGCACTGTTTAACACTGCATTTTAATTACAGAGAGCTGCAATGCTGGGTGTTTAGTGGATGTGCTGCTAAAACACAAGCTGGTGGATGTGTCCAGAGTGGCTAGTTCTGTATCCCAAAGCGACTTCAACGGAAGTGTAACATCATCGCACATTTTAAAAACAGGACTTTCCAAGAGGGATGTTTTATAGTGACTGGATTGGAGAATCTGAAACAGGTGCATAGCTGTGTAGCAACAGGTTCTCTCAATGAGGTGAAAATATCCACGATTTAATGTACCATAATCCACACTATAGACTGAAGAATCGCAGATTTTGGTTACGTCCATTCCCACCATATTCTCTTCTGCTATAACTATAACTGGCTATGGCAGTGAATCAGTAACTTACCAAATACCACCAACTCATCAACATGATTGGTTGGTCCCTGTTCAACTCATGTGCAGGATGTTTATTTAGGAGAGAGAGCAGGGTGTTTATTAAGAGTTATTTATGTATATTGTCATGTAATGTCACATTATGATGTCACACCATACATTACAAATTCTCGGCTAAAATTTTCAAAGCACAATGTAAGGAACGTGTACAGCCAACAAGACAGTATTACACTGCCAGTGGGTAAAGAAAGCAAAATACTGGATGCAAAAAGTAAGAATTAAAACTAAGAAACACTCTACATTTATGTCAGCTGCATGACTCTGAAACTGATCTGGTGACTAATTTGATTTTGCGCAAGACCTGGTTGGGGTTGAGTACTCTGTGGGTCTGGTCACGTCCCCAGTGATACTGGATTACCCAACAGCACTTGCTTCATTCACAGCTTTGCAGATGCCTGTGATGCATAGTATGAAGGCTTGTTGTGGCCTCTCTTGTCCACATACACTTTCTCTGTGACATTCCACAAATACATTTACGGCATCCCTGCAGTCTACAGTATAAATCAGCCTTGTGAGTGTGACATAACTGTGTACAACCAAAAGTACATATGGAAAGCTCTCTTCCTGCAGCAAATGTCCTTGCAACAGAACTGACAGCTGGATTTCTAAGCGAAAAAAGTTAGGAAATTGCTGGAGTCAGATCTAAAGACCAGTTCTATGCAGCTGGTCTTCCCAACAGTTAGTATTCCCTGAACTGAAGCTCAGTAAATGTAGCTGGTCAAATTCTAAACAAACCAAAACCAACAGGTCACCAAAGAACAAGCAGTGATACCCAGCTGACCTCTGTAATGAGCTCGGGATCAGTGATTTACTGCGCCATCAGCCTGGTATACAATCCCCATAGTAAAAATAGACATAGCAATAAAGTCTGCGGTAAAATAAGCCCTTAAATTAGTCTTCTCTTGATGTGTCATCTTATATAGACTCAAATCAACACAGAGGGGGCCGGAACCAACACTGACTAAATGAGGCTTCGTTTGATACTATTTAGAATCCTGGTACCAGTAAACATTTACGGATCTTGTTTAAACTCTGTTCGTGGTGTCAGGCCCGTTCGGCCCTGCCTCTGCAAGGCAGTAAACATGCAGGCACAATCCTTCCTTTCACGTCCTCTGACCTCAAATCACACACTGGGCTTGTTCATTCCTCTCCCAAATTACAGGCGGAATTTCTGCACTTTCCCCAAGTGTTTTTAATTCCTGGGGGGGGGGGGGGGGGGGGGG
>JBBPCY010000130.1:3179186-3190734 GCA_037974405.1 Brachyalestes nurse
CCCTCCCCCCCCCCCCCCCCCCCCCTCCCCCCCCCCCCCCCCCTCCCCCCCCCCCCCCCCCCCCCCCCCCCCCTCTCCCCCCCCCCCCCCCCCTCGTTTGGTTGTGTTTGTACAAAGTAAGCAGAAATGGAGAATTACTGACCCCCCACCCCCCTTCCTCATAGACCAGAGATGCCAATGGAAAACTACTGGGAAGTAGTGACTGCATTGCTGGTCTCAACATTCAAAGATAACTTATGGGAGAAGAGGGTCATTAAGTTATTCAGTTCCAGGAAACAAGGCCTCAAGGTCAGCAAAATGGCCTTTGGAGAAGAGCAGAATGAAGCTCTCAACAGCAACATGCTTAGCAAAAGTGAGGCGCAAGTGGGCCATATAAGAAAAAAGCATTTTCACCTCAGATTTATAACATTATGGGGAAAAACAGGAGGACGGTGTAATCTCTTCCATTATCTCCAGTGAGCCAGTGGCCGTTTGCTTATGTGTTCTCAGCGGCACTGGAGGAGATGCAGTGTTCCGAGTCTCTGGGGTGATCCATCATGGTATGAGCTGCGCTGCTTCCAATTGTTTTTCCTGGTGGAGCAGGAAAGGAAGGAGGAAAATGCCACAGCGCCTACAAAAAAACTCAGGTTCACTTTGTCTCCTGTGATGCCTTTGTGCTGTAGCGCTGATATACAACATTACTGACACCAACTCAACCTGGGAAGCTGCAGCTGTCTCCCATCCAGACCAGAACAAAGTGCAAAAGTCACCAAAGCCAGTCCATCAGGCCCTGCTGCACTAAAACTTCTCAATGCAAAGTTGGCCTCTAAGGTTTGACAGCCCACATTTTCAGTGTGGAACCGAAAACATTTTAGAATGTGGATGCTGTAAACTGAAAATCCAGCCGAATGTATGTACACTGAGGTGAATTCCATCACTGAGTTCTTCAGGTCAACAAGCTGAATGTGTTGTCAAGTTCTGTCATGTTTAAACAGAGATTATTGAAACGTTATAAACAAACCTCACCTAATTTAGTGTTATACTGTCAAGGTCATTATAGACAGGTTGAATCCAGAAACAGAATCTTTACGTCAAGAAAAGAGCAGAAGGTTCTATGCAGTGGCATTAACCCCAAGAACTCAGAGCATATTAGGAAAATCTGATTTCAACAAATCATGTGAAAGAGTCTAAAACTGGTGTTTGTTCTCCTACACACTCTCTGCTTGCTGCTCTTTCTCTCGGCCGCTCTCTGGAGCCCCTCCCTCTTTTTTTGGGGTTTTCCCCAAACACTTGTGGGCGGAGACTATCCTGAAAGTCCTCTCGGGTTCAAAGATCTTGTGTTTTTTGTTTGTTTCTTAAAACTAAAAATAAATTTTGGTCTTTATGTGCATTTGCATGTGATGTCATTTTTAAACCCCCAGTAGCGGTTATTATTATTGCATGTTTTTAAAATTACAATAACTTTGATTCTATGTGACATAGGAACACCAAACAAAGATCAGCATGACGTCTGACACCAACACAAACCAGGAGAAACATCCATCTAAGGAGCTGTTTTGACATATGACAACAATTTACCCTTTGTAGCACTTTCAGCATGGACCTAAGGGTTAATTACACTCTCCCACTGCAAGAGACTGAGGCCAGTCCTGGGGATTCCTGCCATAACTTAATCTCTCCCAGCAAGTAAACCAGTCCTAGTGTACTGAAAAGACACGTTCCACTCTAAAACAGTTCCCACAAAAGGCACACACTTTTACAAGTACCAATGAATACATTTCCATGCACTTAATGATCAAATAACTGCAGAAAAACAGACTTGAGTAATAATCAATGCAACACATTTACAAGCACTTCAGTTATCTGATAATAAGAAAACTCAAAGTCTAGTAATCAGCCACATAGTTTTCAGATTTCATTCTAAATACAGGACATGCACCTTTACTGTTGCTTAGCGACTCACCAATAAACTTCTCAAAGCACAGCACGTGACAAAAATTCTCATCTTTATCCGGTTCTGTTTCTGTACACATGTAAACGCAGCAAAATAAACCAAATTATAAGTCCGGATATACCTGTGCTGAAAAACCAGATTAGTGATCTAAACTCATCTTGAGTATACTGTTTACATGATCACTTAAAGGTAATGTAAAAGATAAGAAAGATTATTGCATTATTATAGCATGTAATCTCATTAATTTGAGTTTTGTTATGCATGAGGCATACTGTCCATTACAGTGCTGTATTGTCTGTATTGACTGCACTCCATCTGGGGGACGGCAGTCAAGTAAGAATTCCATTATGTCGCTACCTTCACTACATACATATGACAGGTGAACCCTGAAACCCAGCCTTTCCTCCCTCAGCTTCGTCTCGGGAGCTGTCAGTGTCATTATTTAGCACAGCAAGGAATGTGGCTCCCTCACAGCCATTATGTTTGCTTGCTTTAGCCTGAGATAATGAGGCCTGGCCAGTTGGAAGGATTATGAACTGAGACCAAGGGCTTCCTGTCTCCTTCTTCACTTTCACTTCAGGAAGCATTTCCGTCCAAAGGGCCTCTGTCACAGATACTTGAACCCAAAATGCATCGTTCACCCGCAGAGGTCAGCAGGCTTCCTTCAGCTAAAAATCTTTCTTCATAAATCACTGGTTACCCAGAGAGTTTTCATCATACATCCCTGCTGCCCTGTAAGGATATACAGACTAGAAAAGCATCAACATTTCTTGGACTAAAGTGGTAGAAAATGTGGCAGAAACACCAAAAGATTATGCCTATAATCTGAAAGATAGTTGAAAATAGTGTTTAAGACCACAGTCTGTTTCATTTGTTTTCCAGCACTGGTCAGTACACATGGATTTACACCAACAGTAATCAGAACAATTCTACAATTCGATCTGATACTTTCGGTTAAGTATTGGTGTTGTTTTCATTTGGGCCAGATAGAACATCGGAAAAAGTCTGAGCTATGCTTAACTACTGAGGACAGAGTAACAGAGTCTGGCAGCCACGCTGTGTCACAAATGGCTCCCTTCTCCCTAAATATTGTACAGGGGGTCCTCGGGTGACGACAGCCTCGACATGCGACGTTACGAGTTTACAACAGTCACTCCCATAACCAGTTCGGTTGCGTGTGGTGGTATAATACTCAGAATACTCAGCAACGCAGCGTATGAGTGAGGGAGTTGGTGTCCCCCAGTACGCCTATTACGCCCATTTTTTCTGTTACTACAGTACAGTGTACAAGTACAGCATATTTATGTTCTTTTCCTTTTTCTGTGGTTTAGTTGTGTTTTCATGTTCTAGATGATGTTACAGCTGTGTTAGTATTGGTAAATGACTCTGTGTTTCAAATTACATCAAAATTCGGGTAACATCACTGTTGTAGAGCGGAACTGTGTCATAACTTGAACTTGAGGAATGAAAATACAGGCTCCTGCACCCATACAGAGTAGAACACGTCTAGCAAGGAGCCACTTTTGACTAAGTCATGTGTGCGGAATTCCAAAATGGACAAACTGTGCACTATGTGAGTTTTACTTACACAGCAGACTACAAAGCAATTTTGCATTCAAAGTGCATCCAAACAAATGTATTTCTATCAGTTTAGTTGGAAAAGGGCAGACTGGTATCAGAAGATACTCAAGGATGCTAAATCAGTTATCGATATTGGACATACAGTAGTATTGTCCCACCCCTAATTTCTACAAGGAAAAAATTAAAACTTGCACCACAACTGTATATACCCTCTATATTGTACACTACACACACTCTGTCCTGTTGCTGCTATTGGATATGTTTGCACAATTACTTACTGCGGTCTACCTCAATGTTCTAATTTATTCTGTTACCAGATTACAGTATCGGTCACAGTGTTGTTTTCACTCACACAAGTCCTGCTCGCATTGTGTAGTCTTGTGTTGTTTCAGTTTTCGTTCATGTGTTGCACCATGGTCCTGGAGGAACGTTGTTTCATATCACAGTGTACTGCGTACATGACTAAAATGACAAACACCTATCTGATTTGACTTGGACATGTAAAAGCACTTTACAATCACAAGTAATGGTGAGCATCAAAAAGGTATGATGGATCAAGGACATCTGCATTATGGTTTTCACTCCACCAGAACATGACATTCTACTCGATATGCATAAAAAGCTAAACAGCATAAACTAAAAGGAAAGTTCCTGCCAAAACGTCAGACATGCCAGAGCTAATGGGTCACCTATAACTGAAAAACAATGAACCATTATATCTTTTGAGGAAGACGCTGGATTCTACAGGTACCTACTGTAATACTTTCAGTACTGATGGATTTCCCTCTTTGAAAACACCCAGGTTCCTAAATCAACGATACGGAATAGTAAAATTATACTTAAAATAAAAAAAAACCCTAAAAGAAGATGATACAGTGTCTCTTGCATACTACCCAACTGCCTCCTGACTGTCTGTTTGTTTTATGAATATTTAGTCAGCTTAGATAAGTCCTGTCTAAAGCAGATTTTTCAGTAATAACTGTGCATTTTCTTTAAAGACTTTTTTTAACTTTTACCATGATAAAATAATCATAAATAAATAAATAAAACAGAAGTTTTTCAGTTTTTGGTTCTGGATCAATGTCACAGACTGCAATTACTCTTGAAAAACACCTACTAAGACAATTCTTATGTTTAAGCAAAGCCAAGACGACTAAGAGAAACACACAGAAACAACAGAATACCCACAGTAACAAGAAAAGGATTCAGAAATGAAGGGAAATACTAAATTGTGAGAGTGCTACAGCAAACTCCCCGGTGTCGGCTCAACAGATGGAACGGGACTCTGGTGATAGCACTACGCAGTTTCGTCCTGGCATGGCTGACAGACGGCAGGGCTGAATGAATAAACAAAAATAACAATTAAAAACAATTAAAACAGTCCTCGCATGTTTCTCCAACTGAGACTTGAGTCTGAGCAGGAAAACTTTTGTGATGGACGAGTGGGCCTACACTAGAAAACACTTGCCCATTCATTTGCTAGGCTTGAATGCGGGTTTCTTTGGATGCCGGAGTAAACAAGACCCCTTTCCCATTACCACCACCCTTTTCACCACTATAGACTACATTTGCTAAGCTATTGCGCTCAAATGTATATATTTAGCATTTCCTCTGGTAGCTGGATCTAACAAAGAGTAAATATTTATAACCGCTCTCTCTGATTATGCAGTTAAAACAGTCCTTTCTGATTGAAAGGGGGGGCGGGTAAAATCAGGGAGTAAAAATAGTGCAGAGAAAGCTTACCCAGCAAGACACAAAGCAATGTGCCTCCTCATTATCAGGGACAGAGCAGCGTCTGTTGTAGTATCAATTATCAGTTGCAGCGGCCCTCGGCATTGGGTACCATAGCTTTCAATTAGCAGGCAACAGAAAGACCACAGACACGCGAGACCTGCAGGAACGGCCGTGAGGACACCAGCGCGAGTACGAAAACTTCATTACAGTCAAAACACCGCAGCTGTAAGGAAATATGATTTACAGCACACGCAGAAACCCTCCCGAGCCAAATGTGCGACTCAACAGTGGGCGGATGGAAGCACATATGCACGCAGAAAAGAGGACGAGACTTATGAGACCGAGCACACAAATGAAAAGCATCAATTCAGCTTCAATATTATGTGACTGATCTTTGAAATATGCCTGCAAATAATAAGGCCTTTAACGTCGTGGCTTGTCAATAAGAAAGAGCGAGTTATTTTAAACTCATAACAACAGGCCTATGTTTTCACGTCACACTAAAAGCTTTCTTTAAGACCTCTCAAAGGACACGGGGTGAAATGCAAAGCTAGGAAAAACAGTTCAAGCACATTAATGTCTTGACCTTGAAGGCTAGACTTCAAAGGAAAGAGGCTTTTTATGTCTACTTAGGATGCAGACTGGGTTTCTGCTCTTGAAAGAACATAGAAAAATATAGAAATGCGAACACAGAAAATAACTTCAGCCATCTTCATGGAATTACTACACAGCTCCAAGGTTTGCAGAAGCTTAACCAAAACGGCTCCAAGCTCTGGGAGCGAACTTATGCCGATACCATCAAATCGCAGTAAAAAATGGCTTCGCCCCCCTCCTGCAGCAGAATTAGCTACTGAGATTAGAACAACATGGCAACAGGTTTGTTTCCAGAGAAACACTCAAGCACCTTCAGAGGAACATCTGGTCAAATCCATCACAGGCTTTTTTTAACACAAGTTTGCTGTGTGAACATGGTTGGACAGTACACAAACCCTTACGCTGGTCTCATTTTGAACCAAAATCCAAAGAAAACACCTTTGGATTTACCAGTGCTGAGTGCAATTCAAATTTGAGGCAATTTTTTTTGTGTGCCTCATTTCATCACCAGCCAGATTTCTTTGGAGAAAATTTTCTGAATTGAATCCTCTCTGCATTGTTACGGGGGACAATAACTCTGAGGAGAGCATCTTTGAATCAGAGAGATCCCTCCTCCCTCTCCAGATCTTATCTCTACCCACTCCTAATCCCAAAACCCATTTCTGCCTCTATTTTTTCCCACAGAACCCTTCTGTCCTCCGTACGGAAAATGCATTTTTACTCTTTTCCCACTGCTTTTCTCTCCATCTCATTTCGGCTTGATCACTCTCCCACGAAAGCACAGGGACTACCCATTATGTGCAATTCAAAAGGCCCCTCCCATGCCATCAGCGAGCGGCGTGCAGGAGAATCACACGCTAAATTTTAAATTTCTGCCTCTTGTTCATTCACTCTCGGTTCCATTTGAGAGGAAGTCCTTGCAATAACCGACTGACTCGTTATCTGGAGAACAGGATCACTGTGGGATTGATTTATTTATTCGTTTATGACACCAATGGTCCCTCACGTTAGATTTTATGCCCTCCAGCGGACTGTGAATGGGTCCACTCCTACAGCGCGCCCCATAACTCGCGGCAAATTCAACGGCAGGTTATTACGAGGCTATAACATTTCATCCTCGCCCCCTTTGTCCTGAGCGAGCTTCGCTTCCAACTGTCATTTATAGCACGCAGACAAAATGCCAGGCTGGAGCTGCCGAGAGAAAGGGCACCATGCAGCGACCAAACTTCTGGATCGGGATCGTTCCAGTAACGGCTGCTGGAGTGCATGAGTAGTCGCTGCCCCTCCCATCACACTCATCCCAGTTGGCCAGCAGCTACGACTCATTCAGGCAGATGTTCGGATTTTTGATGCTCCTGGCCTTTTAGCGGAGAAGTGGGAGAAAAGAAAGGCAGCACACATGGCCCCGTGTCACCATGACTCGCAGACGGACGGAAAACACGCTCTGCACTCTGACAAATGTCTCATAAACAGTCTGTTCTCTGGAACAGCACAGAGAAGACTTCACTACAGAGTGCCATGTGTTCAATGTGCCGTGACCGAAAAGCCACGCTCTGTTTATAAGTGGTGGGGCCGGAACAGATTTTTCCATAATTGAGAGGCTGCAGGACATTTGAGTGACATGTACTGCGTTATGTCAAGCTATTAAAAGCCCTGTGTCCCAACACCGTATTCCTGATATTCCTGACTAGTCTATTTACAAAGAGCAAAACATGCAGAACACAACTTTCTCAAGCTAGATTAAGAATGGAACAGTCAGGCTATCAGTCTAACAGTCAGCCTTTCTGAGCACCGGGACTTCTGTTTATAAACGGTGGGGCTGGATCAGAGTTTTTCATAATTAAGAGGCTGCAGGACATTCGAGTGACACAATCTGCCAATCTATTATGTCAAATCTATTAAAAGCCCTGTGTCCCAACACCATATTCTGAAGTGATGCTAATTAAAAGACAAACACCATAATCCTGATGTGATGTTAGTCTTCACCTTTTTTCTACACTGGTGCAAAACATGCAGAACAACTTTCTCAAGCTATTCTCTCATTTGCATGTTAAGAAAGGAACAGTCAGAACGGCATGCAGTCGACCTCTCTGAGCCCCAGTACTTTAGGAAAAAAAGACGTGGTGCTGATATAAGCATGCCTGCGCTGTATTGGTGAGGGGGGCACGAAGGAGTCGCGTGCACCAGGCTTTAGGGCAGATTTGTTTACAGTTACGCATAGACTCATACAGTATAGAGCGAGTAAAGGACAGGTTTACGCAAAGATCCCTGGCGAGAATACGGTGAGAATCCAAGGAAAGGACAGGAGCACATACTGCTCCAGTCTGCCGAGCTGTTAGACCCACGATCCTGCAAGCCTACGGACCCCGCCGCCCGGAGGACCGCGGAATCGCGCGCGTGGATGGTCGGGACGCTGCGATGATTGTAAAGCTCACGTTTCTGGTTTCCATTCATCTCCCCCGTCCCCGATCTCCAGTCCGCTCCGGGCGGCTCCCCGGCGCAGAGCCGTGTTTACGCGTCGCGAGTGCGTGGGAGAAAAGTTGCGGCGTGGCGTGGCGTGGCGTCATACCTGTATACTGCACGAGGAACATGGTCCACGCGGAGCTCGGTAAAGGTCCACACGCGATCCCCGTGAAGAACGCAGCGGAGCCGGCTCTCGGAGCTGCTGCTGCTGCTGGAGAACTGCTCCACACACACACACGCGCGCACACACACACACACACACACTGACTGACTGAAGTGGAGTCCACACACTGAGGAGAGGAGGATCTTCTCAGCTGCTCCCAGCAGCCTGCGCGTCACACACGCACACGCACCCAAACACGCACGCACGAGAGGCGCGTCGGGCTCAAAAAGGAGCGCAATATTCCGTCGCGTCTCACAAAACTGGGAGATCTGGAGTTTTACACAGCAGCAGAGGTCTGGGCGCCGTCGCTGCAGTCCAGCCACTCCAGTGTACAGACCGGGAGCACAGCACGACAGATCTGGGTGGGGGAAAAACGCGTGCGAAAGGGTGTTGGAGCGTCCGACGCGAGTGTGTGTGCTGGAAGTGTGTGACAGGGACAGGGAGCAGGACTGAGTTACAGACCAGCAGAGGGAGCAGAGCCTCACAGCACCAGAAAAACACAGCTAGAGGAAAATACTATATAAAACTGTAAATGGATCAACTGAATAAACCGTATACTATCATACTATAATAATATCATCATAATACAGAGACAGAGATAGAAAAAGATAGATATATAAATAGGACGATATATATATATATATATACACACACACACACACACACACACACACACACACACACACACACACACACACACACACACACACACACACACACACAGAGACAGATAGATAGACATCAAAGCTAAATGATCTGTTCTGGGCATGGGTGGGGGGACAACCCCACTAACCTGCTGTATACAAACCAGGCAGAAACTATGAAGACTCAACAAGTTTAAATACAGCATTTAGGCCACAAAACAATCAACAAACTGATCCGGTTAATATAAGAATAGCATTAGCTTCCTTTGATTTGACTGTAGTCCTGGCTGTACAGTAGCACAGATTGTTCAGAATGAAATATTGATTTCCACTCAAGTGTTGTACTGCAAGGTCAAAAGAGGAATGATATCTGATATTACATAAAAGAATGTAAATTATGAAGCAAATAAGAGTATATCAATCGACCTGGCCCACTTGCAAAGTTCTTTTTTTTTACGTTCTTTATGGAGTTACAGGAAAAAGCTCAGATCCTGGAGATCGACCGTCCTGCAGAGTTTAGCCACAACACTCGCTTATTTAAAAAAAAAAAAGACTGCAGCTTATCATGACAGTACTGCAGTTTCACTGAAGGTAAAACACCTGCATTAAAAGCAATAAACAGCAGTAAAACGTTTTATAACCTGCATTACTGAAACTGCAGTATAACTATTTGTCTATAACCACTGAAACTGTGTTATGTTCTAGTATCCTACAGTGTCATTGAATTTCATTTCATAATAACTACAGGTTTTCTTTGTAAGGACTGATCAAATACACCTGATCTGGGTAATATTTCCAAAACCAGGACTGGGCATCCCTAATTTGAGCATATGAAGAATATGAATTCTTTCAAACACTTTAAATAAATAAACCCTCCTGCAGTGAGAAGTGGGGTGTGGCTGTGTATTGTGACACCAGACCACAAAAACATGACTGTGTATTCTGGAGAAGTGACAACACATCGCAGAAAACAGACTGACATTCTGTTAATTATGTCTGATCCATTGTTACTGTTTGATCACCAAAGTTTGCAAACAAGCAGCAACAATCAACAACCCACTCAAAAGTGTGATGTGTCAAAAGTGACACTCCTCCTGCTTCCCAGCTCCAGTCCCAGTAAGGTATGCAAACCCATGGCTACAGTCATTATTTTCTTTCAAATTTTGTTCAGTATTGTGACTTGAATCGAACCAAAGCCAGTTTAAAGCTGAGTGTGTGGTTCCATGCCTATTAAGCAGAGTTTTGTGTTGCTTCTCTGCAGAGTGGAAATCAAAGGCAGCTCCTGAACGGCACCTGAGCCGAGTGCCTCTTCTGGAGGAGAATTTATGGCCCCCTCAGCAACTACACGGCAAAGATTTAAACAGAAAGATAAGAAAAGAAACGCCTATCCAAACAGTTTAGGCTGCTCAAGTGGAAGAGGTCAGCTGGAAGTGGGAGGCATGACAGGCTGAGAGGGGGAGGATTTCAGGGGAGTGGGTGGGGGATTAATCCTGCAGGGGTATGAGATGATCTTTAACACCCCCGCGTTTATGACGAAGCGGCCCAGCTGGGTCTCCGCTCAGACCCGGGCCCGCAGGAAAAACCTCTCATGCGTCTCCTCCATCTCAAATAACACCTTATCCATTTACCGTCACCTGAAGGCAGGAGGGTGATGGAGGTGAATGCTGAACGATGGATGGATTGACACTGCGTCACTCGCATAAAGCCCCAGTGAGCCAGGCACGGACCTGTGGAATGCTGCAGCTGCTGTGTTTACCCCAGACTTCATTATCACCACCCTGAGCACTGCCCATGTTTTATTTACATTCTCAACCATTACAAAGGTTATAAATCTCAAACAATCCAATTTAAGTTAGAATGTACACTGAATTGAATCTTTGAAGTTCGATTATGTAAAAAATATATATATACACACGTACATATATGTATACATTCAGTTCTTTATTAAAAATGTTCACATATCGATGTGTAATCTTGTTTTTATTTATCTCTGGAAAAGAAAGTGTGATTTAATTGCAGGTAAACAACAAAAATTAACCTTGTTTTACTCATTAAACAAAAGAAATCAACAAAAATGCATATTCTAACTGAGGAAAAAGTCAGGACATCCTACACCCTACACACTAAATGCAGTGAGGTGTTTCTTGTAGCCCCCCTACCATTCATATTTGCAGCATTTAGCAGGCGCTTTTCTCCAAAGGTCCCCTTTAACCCCAAGTTGCTCCAGGGAGATTGTCCCCTGTAGTTAGGGAATTAACTACAGGGGACAGTCTCCCTGGAGCAGCTTGGGGTTAAAGGGGACCTATTATGCAAAACTCACTTTTTTAAAAAAAAAAAACTTTATTCTTTACAGTTTCAGTTCCGTTCAAAACACGCCGTTTCAGGGCTCTGTCCCTTTCCTGCAAATAAGCTGTTGCTGGCCACGCCCCACCATCC
>JBBPCY010000130.1:3210003-3240537 GCA_037974405.1 Brachyalestes nurse
TCATCAATTGTGATCGGTTCCTAAGATCGGCCAAGTTTAACGAGTACCGATCGAGTCATAAAATGTGATTATCGGCCAATACCGATCTTCGGCCGATACCGATCTTCGATACCGATGGATCAGAGCATCACTAGATTTTACTAATACACTCTAAGGGTTAAACTGTTTATTTACCATCACTAGGGGCTGCAGAAACTTAGTTACTGTCCCCAGACACAGGCCTACAGTGAAGTCCTGTTGCATCACAGTCAGAAATGTGAATGCCACGCCCGTTTCATTACTCAAATTTCTCCTCATCCTGAACATAGGACTCCATGAAAGGCTTCTTTTCAGACCCGAGGTTGTTTCAGTAACACACAATGATTTCTGCCCACCATCACACAGCACAATGTTGTTTGTATTTCAGTGGATCAGGCTGCCATAACACTGAGGAAAAACAACATTCAACATTCCAATGGAAATCCAATCCGAAGCACATCAGGACCTCTCGATCCTCCATTATCCACGGTGCCAGAGAAAACAACTTGCTGCCTCACGTACAGAAAAGAAGCGCACTCAAAATAGCTTTTTAGCTGCAGTTATTATCCTCATATGTCACTGTCATAGCAACAACAAGCTGCGACAATAGAAAGGGCAGATGGCATGTCAGAACATTGTTAAACGTGAGGATTTACAGACATCTGGATACTCACTGTGTTAAACAAATGCTGTACATTCTGATATTCATGTTTGGAGACTGAACACACAGCTTATCTACTTACAAGAACAAAAACTAGGACTGCATGTCAAATCTGACACCACAGTGAAGCGGAAAAAAGATCTCATCCTTCAGCAAGGCAATGCAGTGACAAATCACTATTTTAGAGTATCAATAAACATGTGAGCACTGAATAACGGAGCTGAAGAAAGCTTAAAGAAAACAGCAAAAGAAAACGAATCAGACTATGAACATGTTACTATACGTCAGCGTTTTAAACAAAACGAACAGTGGACAGAAATGGACACTGAAAGTGTCTTATTTTTACACTTTGCAGTGCCTATTCATATTGATACTGAGATCAATTCAGTTGTAATTACAATAGAAATAATAATAGACACAATGAAACATTATAACCTCAATGAGAACTAGTCTAGCACATTTTTGGAGACAATGTACACAAGAACTAAGTCACTTTGTTCTTTGTGTCAGTGACATTGTCCTTCATTGTGCAAACTTGTGTGACTTTAGCTTAACGGTAATTATCAGAAAGTGCAAATGACACAAGCCGACATTTTCTTGACTAGGCATATTTTTAGGTACTAATTCTGTGGTAAAGATTTATTTTCTTGATTCTACAAAGCTTTGTAGAGACTAAACAGACTGGCTGGGCACATTTAAATAAAGAACTTTTACAACAGCTGGCATCCCACAAATTATCCCCTAAAAATCTGGAGAATTTAAAATATCCTTATAAAAATAAAGCCTGGTCATTTGTTCCAACATGCCAGTTTTGAACACTGACTCTGGTTTATACAAAAAAGAATAAATGAGAGACTGTTGAAAAAGAGAAGGTAATTTCTCTAATAAGGTTTTACATTTTAAAACTGTACTGAAATAACACTCATCATTCACAAGCAAACTGCATATTATAACATGTCCATTATTGGAATTGCAGCCCATAACTATAAAAGCGTATTTCCTAAAGAAACTGCAGTGACGGCACGGGCGAACCCAACACCATTTAAGGTGGTTACTATGGTATAAAAGTAGTTGCTAGGTGGTTGCTAGAGCAGGGCTCCAGATGGCGACTAAAATGATCGCCAATGCGACTAGATTTTTTATTTTGTGACTATTTTTTTCATTTCAGTCACCAGTGGTGATCGTCTCACAACCAAGAGAAATTAAAATAAAAGTACAAGAAAAGTGACTTCATAACGTGCAGATACGCTCAACCCGAGTCTGCTGTTTCTACTACATGATCACGTGATTAGTGCTGGGAATTTCGGCTCTTTTTTAATGAGTCGGATCATTTGCATCAGATCACTAAGAAGATCCGGCTCTTTTGGCTCTCAAACGCATAGACAGACAGACGTTTTTGTAGCGTTTTGTATCGCCGCTTGATTGGTGTTACACTGGTGTTCGTCTGACGCTGTTTAACTCCAGCCTGCAGCACAATGTGTAGTTTCGTGTCTTCACCTGTGGGGGCAGTAATCACTCTCTCCAGATTGTTTACGTGTTGGGATTTGTAGTTTTACATTTTCCTTCAAAACTTAATTTGTCGCAGTTCCCAGAACAATTGAATCATGGGACATATTCGGTCCTCCAGAACGTCAACCGAACGCCATGTAAACGCAGTACCGATGTTTTCTTCGCGTTCGTCAGGATTTCGGCAGAAATCGACACCAAGAAAACGTTGCATGCAGAGTTTTTTTGAGGCCGTGTGAACAATAGTACTGCACATTGCTCGCTAATGAAATCGCTAAGAAATCAGCATCCAGTTTTTAACCAGAGGTTCAGACAGGAACACCATAGCTACAGATGTAAGGTATAGATGTAAGAATGCTTGAGAAAAAAAAATCTAAATGTACATTGTCCTACCACTGTAAATGGCTCTAGATAAGACTGATAAATTATGTAAAATATTTCAATAATGATTTAGATGTATCATGGCAAAATGGAAAACTCAATTAATAATCCTTCTTAAACTCGCTCAAGCTCACCGCATTTTTTAAATGGATTACTATGTAAACATGTTTAAAACTGCAAAAAAGTCCTGAAAGTTCCTTTCCAGTGTATCCTGCAATTCTTTTTGTTTTGGATGTTAATGGAAAGAGGGCAGCCTGACGGTTTTGTGTAATACTGCAGACAGTTTCTCCACTGAGAATTCACCTTTTACAAGGAAAACCTGTCATCACATAACCACATAAAACACAGTAAAGTCCCAACCCTGCCCATTATCCTCCTTTATACGTTGGCCAGTTCAATCCAACCTCGAGCCCTGTGGGACTCAGGGGTGCTACAGAAATTAGACTGCCAGAGTGATGGTGTTTGTGCCATGACATGCCTCACCTGGGGCCCAAACACACAAAGCAATCTCCACAACAGCAACCTCAGGGGCTACATTCAGACCCTCTGAACTATTCTTTTAATAGGATAATTGCCAATCAAATAATGCTGCAAAAACACATCTATAATGCAGAGTATAAGATTCAGGAAGAAAGAAGATACACTGTATCACTCAACTGTTGCCTATGAAATAGTGTATAATATATAGTAGTGATGCGCGGGTTGACCCGTGACCCACGGGTGCGGGCTGTTTTAGGGCAGACATTTTTAAAAAATTGTGGGTGCAGGCGGGCGGGTCAAAAAGTTACAAGCATACACAAATATTGCCCTTCACTGGAAGTAAAGAGGTTAGCCCAAACTGAAAGTCAGTTGTGTCCCAATACTTTTGACTAAAGTATATATACTCAGTCTTTCAGCCTAACTGTGAGTCGCTTATGTTTTAAAAAGGTATTATCTCGGTTAGAGCTTTTTTTTAACTTGGTTTAAACTCCAGGTAAGTTATCTGAAGTAGACGAGAGACTGTTAGAAGCATAAAAAGTATAAATTAATCTGACCAAAGAATTAACTAAATAATTTTTTTAAATATCAAGCAATATGTCATGGGACTATAAAATACTTTAGATCTGTATGAGCACTGCATTACACTTACATCGCTTGACATCATTAAGCAGACCACAGTCTTGTTGGCCTATAGCAGCTTAATGATGAAATTACAGAGTTACAAATAAGATGATTAACGAGACCGTACCAATAGGTTCGAGGGCTAAGCATCTAATTATATTCATCATGGCAAGTACTGATCCTGTCAAAAGAAACTGTTGTGATGTTCATTTTAAGCCACAGAATCCACCCCAAGACCAAAAGGGGTGAAAAGCTTTCCAAGGCTTCCTAACAGACAGCAAGTTTTCTGAAAGAGGATGAGAAGTCTAAAAGCTGGTCACAGCAGGCACATGTTCCAGCCATCTACACCAACTCGTCTGAGGTATCCCCCATCAGTGCCACCATCTGTCACTGCAGCTCAGCATTCAGCTATAAACCTCCAGTCCTATTCATATCGCTGGAGCACCAGTCAATCATTTTTAGCTTATTTAGCAAGAAAATATGCACCTAATAAAACACTCACCAACACGGAGTATTGCTTTGTATGCTAGTACCAGAGCAGCATCAGTTCCATAGTGCAACTGTGATTCCTTTACTCTAAGAAATGGAAAAACAATTCACTTTTTGCTTAGTAAAATTTGTGGAGAAATGGCCTTTTAGATGCAGTTTGGCCGTAATACGCTAATAGCTGCTGCAATAATACACATTTTCTCTGGAAATTACAGAAGACCCATATTTGACCTGCGTCAAGCAAAGGCAAAATGTTATCTTGTCCTGTCGACTCAACTCAATAAACCACATTTCATGTGCTGCTTAGATATTACAAAAACATCTAAATCGGCAGAGGCCAGGTTATGACAAAGTGAACTGAAGGTCATTTGGAAGCACTGCACTGTTTCAGCGCTATAAATCAGAACGTCGAGTTCTCTTAATAGAGAGCAGCCTCCTAAAAAGGCCATTTTCCTTCAAAGTCCTTTATGCATTTTACAAAAATCTCTTGTTATAAGTGACTGGCTGAGAACCAGAGGCCCTGTGTTTAACAGCCAAACGCATGTGTCGCTTTGGGTCCAGCGCCAGCATGCAGGTCTGAGGAAATCATTCACAGCTGTCTCTAATGGCACAGTCGATAGGTTTGGCAGGTTGAATACCTGGCCACATACGGAGACAATGAATTTCACAGCAGAAGAAAATAAACGCCTCTCAATATGAGTGGGAGATGAAAGGACAACAGTAGGTACAGAGAAGTTAAACCCAGACCTGTAGCTTCAAATATAAATAATTTGTTGCATCTGTCACCAGTTAAACAAGTCTATAGCCCTCCATAGTTTCTTCAGAACCATGTGTGAGGGCGTCACAAACTAACGACAGACAGTTTTTAAGTTTAGAAAAGTATTTGAACAAGATCAATAATCAACTTCCACATCTCTGCTACAGCTGAAAACAAACACTGGTGTTTATGAATAATTGAATGTGGTTGACTTGGCAAACTTATTCTTGAATAAAAAGCAGAGAAGAAAATATCAGAAATATCTACAGCTAGCTTTTGATGAATTTGTGCCAAAAATTGATTTTAATTCATATGGAAGGATCTTGGCTTCTTATTGTTTACTTTAGGAGGCTTGGATGTAAGACTGTATTACTATCAGGGCTAAGAAGAAAAGGAAAAACAAACCACTGTGAGCAGAACCGATGTTCTAATATTTCTGTTGCTATATAGTTTCTAAAACGGTTAGGAAAAAATTACAAACTGGTTATTTTCTTTCCTTTTATACAGGCTATGACTGACCTAATATAATTGTTACAATATAAACTGCTGTAAGAGGCACTGACAAGCTATTAGACCTAACAGGTGCATTGATAAAGACATGTTGACCCATATATGACCTCTAATGCCAAATATGTTTTTGAGCCTCTGGACAACAAAATGAACGATCTTGAATGGAAGACAATAATTCTGCTTCACTGGGACGGGCTCAACGTGAGCACGCCGGACCACCCAGTCCAGCCGGAGGGGTTTTCAGTCGACCACGCTGATCACACAGAACCATCATCTGCTTTTTCATTAACGACTCATGGTGTACAAACATGAAAATGATTTCACAGAACTGAGGTCTGGACTGAGTACTTATGGATTATACCCGCCCAGACAGTTCTCCACTGTATTCATGGCCACAGTTTACATCCCACCGCATGGCAACACAGCTCTGAGTGAACTGTTCCATGTCATCACCGGAAATGAGAACCCAAACCCCAACGGACTCTTCATTATTTCAGGTGATTTAATCAGGCCAACTCTACAAATGCCCCCAGCACGTCTCCTCCTGTACTTGGGGCACTAACATGCTCAATCATTGTTACATCGCACCCAGCAAGGCACTTTTCCATAGGCGTACAGGAACTATGCTGTATTAAACCATACTGTGATGGTATGGAACTTACAGCACACTTTGTTTTTCCAGTGTATCTCCGTCTGGTAAAGTAAGGCACGCTGGTGTCTTATAGTCACTTGTGAACACACCACAGCACAGCACACAGTGTGAACAGTGTGAAATTCTTTCTCTGCATTTAACCCATTCACTAAGTGAAGCAGGTGGCCGCCGGGGAGCAGTGTATGGGGATGGTACCTCGCTGAAGATTACCACAGTGGTGACACTAGCAGTTTTTGGATTTGAACCCCCAACCTTCTGATCGCAGGGGCAACAGCCTAACCACTAGACCACCAGCTGCTCCATAATGGTAACAGTGTTTCTTACACATCAGAAGTGCAATTCTCTCCCCACAGATGATGGACAGTCTTCTATGAGGTAACTTGTTAGTGTTCTGGCACACCTTCGCGTTTCTCACAGTGTTAAAGATAAATTTGTTAGCGTCATAGAAAACTCCCACCGAAATTTTGCCCAGACAGTAGTGCAAAGTTTTTGCAAGGACAGTAAAAAGTACTGCCCAGTTTTCAGGCTGTGAAGACAACCAAGCCGAAAACAGTGATGGAGTCGGCTGGGCTGCGGCCCACTTTTGGCCCTGCCATTGAGCAGCATGCATATGGCTCAAAAACGCATTGTTTTATTCGTAATGGAAAAACATTTGTTCGCGGTATGGCATGGTTCCTTCTGCCAGCGGAAAAGCATATCACTCTCCACGTCCACACCTTTGTCCCATGTCTTCACTTACTCAGGCATCTAAGGAAAGGCCTGATGTCCACCACAGTCCTCACCAGTATCTACAGGTGGAGTTCTCACAGTGTGTGTTACATCCTGGTACAGCAGCTGCTCTGCTCAGGACATGGAGGCTCTGCAAAGGGTCGTAAAAACTGCTCAGAAGATCATTGGCACTCTGCGTTCAGCTATACAGGTCACGTCATACAGAAGGACTGTAGTCACCCCCACTGACACTTTTCTCCTTTCTGCCCTCTGGTAAGCGACTCAGGAGTGTCTACACTACGCCATTCAGGGACAGCTTCTACCCCACCGCTATAAGACTGTTCAACACAAACTAATGTGTAATATTCCTGCTAAATTACATATTTTCATACTGCATACCTTAGATTTCTGAACTATCCGTACCTTCACTTTGTTTAGTAGTAGTCCCAGCCTAACTAAGTACATTCCAGTGAATCACCTCACTTTATACTTGTATACCTTTCATATTACACTCTGGACCTTCAATAACGCCTGCACTTTACTCTCTGTTTACTGTAACAACAGGCACACTTATGTCCTGTTATTTGATTTGATAGCTATAATTTACACTCAGTGTTGTTCAATGCTGCTGACTCTTGAGCAAGATCATAGGTATGGTGCAATATTATTAGAGATGCACCGAAATAATTTTTTTGGACCGAAACTGAAAATCAAAAGACATTTATTATTATTATTATTAAATTATTAAAATACTAAATCTGTTACAAGAGTATAAAAATATTTCTTTAGCATTCAAACGATACACAATATAAAATAAAATTTGAAATAAAATATTTTACTTGGCCCCACTCATGACTAGCCTAAAAGCAAGATAGCTGAAATAATATACAATTAAACATCTTCTCTCATAAAACTAGTGAATTCAAGTGCATTTTAATATTCTGAACGAAGTACATGAACAAAGTGCATTCAGAACAAGTGCTTTAAAAACTGTTGAAAGATAAAACATTGTCTGTAGGCCACAAAATAGTGTATTAAAACAAAGACTGCCATAGCCCATATATTAACTGTAATCACTGGAAAACATTCTTGCCTTGACAGAGTGGGTGTGCTGGAAGGGTCTCGCCTCTTCTGTGCTTCATACTCTGCATGGCGATCAGGGTGTTTTGATTTTATATGATTAATGAATCCCGACGTTGAGAAAGTCTTTATGGCTGCACTGCGCGCATTGTGTGCTTTACAAACGGCTTTCCGCGTCTTTCTTCGATATATCAAAATGCACCCACATGGTAGACATGCTGACTCTAATCCAATCTGGCGCGTGCAGGCTGCGGTTGTTGATTGTGTCATCACTGTTTCGGTCACGTTACCAAAAATAAATTTGACAAAAACCAAAAATGCCATTTTTTGCCATTTTCGGCCTAAAATATTCGGTGGCCGAATATTCGGTGCATGCCTAGATATTATTCATTCCAAAAGGTTTACATGTCGCTCACAATTTACTGTTACACTGCTGTATTGTCTCAGATTTACATCCCTTTCACATTATTTGCAGTACAGTCTATTTTTTGTCTCAGATTTACTGTTACATTGCATCATCCTCCATCCTGACTCGCATGCCAAACAATAACTGGAAGGCTAAGATTGTGAAGATTGTCCTGACTGTCATGTTACATTGCAACATCCTCTACTGTGGTATCTGGATTCACATACTAATAATGACTGGAAGGCTGAGATTGTAAGGATTGTTACGATTTTGACTGGGCACACAACAAAAAAAAACCCAAAACCAAATCAAATGTCATCATCCTACAAATATCAATCAAAACACATTGACTATGCAATGACTGTGAGGAGTAAAAAATAATGTTATCAAACTAACAGAGAGACTTGGGAGGGGGGATTTTTCTTTTTTAATATATAAATAGGGCCATACAAATTCAAATGCAAGATTTGACTAAATCAACAATTCTTCATGGTCTACAAAGCCTGCATTATTGCATTATTTCCTTAACAACCGAAGCTGGATTGTTCGTGTATTAACAGGGGTGTACAGTTAGACTCCTCCTATATTTAGCTACACCTGAAAGCTCACTACACAACATCAACAGAACCCAAAATCCAACAAAACCATTTGGTTTCCCCACAAACAAAACCATTGGACCAAATGGGCATGGAAATGATAAGCTTATGACTAATTCAAGCCTGCTGAACACACCTCAATGCTTAGTTTATTTCATCTCTCCTTCAAACCAAAATTGTGCCAGCAATTACCCTGCAGTTACACACTAAAGACAGTTTGTCTATTCATTGGGTAAAAAAAGAATTTGAGGCTCACAATAACGAAGAATGCTGAAGAATGTTGAACTGTACTCAATTATATCTGCCATATGGGAAGACATAACCCTATTTCATCCGCCCGCCTCCAACTTCCTGACAAGATCAAAGTACAATTTCACACAAAAGTATAGTAAGATGCTCACGCTGTCATTCTGTGAACCAGCATCAGAGCATGTGTGTGAAAAGCAACACAAAACTAGAAAAACTTGTAAACCACCGTTGTCAAGCAGGCCTGACACATTCACATCAGTTAAGACACAGCTTGTTCCACACAGGCTTTCAATAGTCCAAATGAAACACTAAGATAACACCCAGCAATACACCAATGCTCTGATCACACATTTGAAAGCAGCAAACTTCATATGTTTAGCTCTCTAAAACAATTTCCAATGTGTTCTTTAACAACAAAAGCATCCAGCGGTGAGACATAAACCAACAATCCATCTAACATGTAAAGTCTGGGAATAAGTTCCCTCAATTACAATTAAGGAATCCATTTTCTTCTCTGGGAAGCCACATAGCACTGGAGGAACATCAAGTGATCATCCTTGTGAGGCTCTCTTAATGCAATCACTGTGTGGGGACTTGTTGGGAGAAATAAAAGTGTGAGGAGAACGACTGCACTGATGCTGATGAGGCTTGGTGGTGAAAGCAGGTTTAAATACATTTTGGTATTGCCTGCAAATACAGTTGCCACAAAAGTGGAGGTATAATAAAACAACTAACAGAGGAGGCTTGAAAGCATTAAGATGGGGACAATCAACTATCGCAACACCAAAGATTTTTCACAATGCTGGACTGTTTACAATATTTATTATTTATAAAGTTGCAATAAAGAACCAGTATGCCACATTTAAAAATACTATAAAAAACTACAAATATAAAGAACTTTTTTTTCATCGTTTACACAATGCACTGGGCTAAATCCAATTAAACAGGGCTAATTAAGTTCTCTGTGTAAACCGCTGTCAGTCGGTGTTCTATCAGTACTGAAGTCTAAAATATCCTCAGAAAAGCTTATTTTGATGTATTGTGATGTAAATTAACACGATAATGATGAATACGCCCATGCTGCCTAGCTCTATTCTGGTACAAAAACAGAATAAGTTGTTGAAGAGGTGGAAGAACCGAAGTGACAGCAGCAGATCAGCAGCACCAGTGTGGAACAATGGCCTAAAGCTTAAGATCAAGTTTGGTTGTTCTGCAGTTACCAGGAAAAATTCTGTCGTTCCACTGATATAATAAAGAGGAGTGCAAGTTACACACTAGCTGACTGCATGTTTAAGCAGATAGGAGGAATAAAAGAAGACAGAATAAAGGAGAGGCACACAAACACAAACTGCTTATACTAACTGCATACCTACGTATTTGTGGCATGCCAGAACTGCTTGAACTGAAAACTCAGAGGTAATGGTTGTCACTCTTGGTTCTCCAAAGAGGGTCATGTCTTTTTATCCCAAGAAAAAAAGCGCCTCAATGGAATTTTTGCAGATGGTGCTACAGTCCAAGCCAAGGAGTCTTTTAAAAGACACACTGAAGGCTGGGCAAGAGACCATTTTTGAGCAACGAATACACAAACTGTTCCTGGAAATGGCATTTCGCATGGGCTGTGAAACACAGTAGCCAGTGCTGCAGGAGGTATTCGAGAGTCTACACAGTCCACCTTTGGAGTCCGGAGGGGTGGTCTCCTCCCCATATATACCAGCAAAAGCAGCATCACAGTACTGGGACGGGTTGTGGCCGTCAAATGTGACTTGGAGAGACGGGTGCATTTATCCTGGAATAAGAGGAGGCTAAAATATGTCTAGACCAAGTCCAGCAGTGGTCTGATTTAAAATTTCTTTCATGAGTGCATTTACACCTGCATTTTCATGAATAATGCCACCCACATATAATCCTGATCCACATAAAAGGATTGTGTGTAAATGGGGTCTTAGTTTCTGAGTCAAAAATATGTTAAGACTTCTCTTTTGACTACAGAGGATTAGACAGAATGGCAGTTTAGAATGGAAACATACTGAACTCGTTTAAAATGAGTTATTGAAAAATGGCAATTTTATTCTGTGACTTGCTCATGTCCTACTTTTGAACATCAGTAACTGTGTTAAGTAAAGTTACAGCTGTAGGTTCAAAAGGCAGACATGTGAAAAAGATTTTGGTGACATCAGAGAAACAATGACATACTACTTAGAAAGAGAAAAAAAAAATTACATTAGCCCCTTAAATACAGTAACCCATCTGAATAGCATACCAAAAATCTGCTCAGAAGAAAGCCCCCAACACGATTGCGGATGGTAATAAATATAATGACTAATTAATGAAGCATTACGAGTGAGCAGATGAGGAGTTAAGCGCTGATAAACTTGGTGTTAGTGTTTAAATTACAAGGCTGATGTGTTTCACAGGAGCCGAGCATTTTATATTCTCTTCTCTTCCCACTGTTTACCCCACAACTATCCTCCCCATCTTTACAGAGCGGGAAGTTTGCTTGGAGCCAAGCATTAATAATTCATTGTTTGCAGTGGACACAGTGAATACCAATTCCTTCATATTGCAAAGCATTATCATCAAGGCTGATTGCAGCACCTAAGGTCATTAACTTCATCTGTGGCAATGTGCCTGCACATCCAAATAGCCTGCATAGACTGCTGACACCAAGGTTATTCTATACCGTCTCTTAGCAAGTGGGTTAGCACGTCTGCCGGCCAGAAATGTGGAGAGAGGAGGGGAAGGAAATTACATTGTAGGGTTCAAATTGTTTTCACATTAGACGTGCTCTTTGCCCTCTGCAAACATGGACGGCTGCAGTTTGCCCTTTGTGGGGAAAAAAGAGAAAATTACAATAACAGAAGTGGAGATAGGAGCTTCACCCATACTAATGTGCCATAAAAATAAACAATTCCAATAACTCTAAAAGCACATCTGATCTGGAGTAAACTGCTAAGTAAATGATTAAAATTACCTCCCCCATGTTTTCTCTAAAAAAAAAAAGAGAGGAAGAACTGAAAATTGTTTGAACTCTATTCCACTGTTTACAGGATAATAATTCCCAAAAGTCAAACCATTATAGAAATACTCCTGCACCAAATCAGCAACTGCCCCAAGATAAGATAAGAATACCTTTTATTGGTACCATGGGTGGGAAATGTGCATTATTACAGCTTTGAAGTGGGCAGTACAAAAGAACATCATAATAGAATAAAAACTATCCTACTACTGTAGGTTACTTATCTATAATATTTACACCCAACACTTGTATTTACACCCAGCATACACACACACAGTAGCTATCTTCAGATACAGGAGGCTTGTCAAATCATATGATATCTTAAGTGAGGAGGATGCGCTGTTCATTCTCATTCTCTGTTAAAGTCTCATTGTAACATGTTCATCAGCAGCACCAGACCTCGCTTTAGAGGTGAGTCTCCTAACACTGTGCAAGTCCCCCAACACAGCACACACGGCTGATCTCTGTGCAGCCCAAATGACTGATGGATTTCAACCCTCCGTGTCATCCACAGCCATTAAGTGGCCTGCCGGAGCGAAATGGCTTCCCGGTTCCCAAGGTGCTGCAATTGGCTCTGCAACTTCTACTCACTATTGTGCCATAACACTGAGAATAAGTTAATTTCCTGTGAGACAAACAGTCGAACGGCACGAAACGCAATAAATAAAAGCTAAATATGAAATCAGGCCTGTTGATTGAGATGCACGGTTAGATTGTGTCATGCCTGATTATTGCTTCTGAAAATGAGGGTCAAGAGGGGGATACCAATTTGTGAGGCAGATAAAGAAAAGTCTGTTATTTCATAAGAAATCAGAAACACTGAAGAACCACTACTTGTTCTCATAGTTTCACACACAGAGATTATAAAGCAAAACCCATTATCAAATAAAAGCATGAAACATGAAATCATGAAGAGTTTTAAACAAAACACAATACAAATCTTCATGATTTCACATTTTTACATCTAGCTATCTGTAACTGACTATCACCGTTGATAGAAAAAGCACCTTTAATTCTTTAAACATCTTCAAACTTCTTATTTTTCTCATCATGTGTTTAAGACCTTATACTGTCCTTTGTAATTAGGATTCACTCTACAAACTGAAGGTGAACTTAGACGAAGATGTAGCAGCTTCACAGTGAATTGGTACTACCCATGGCTAAGCTCAGTGTTAGCTGAAGGGCAGACCAGGCTAGTGAAGGAATGTGACTTGGCACTAGAGTGTTCAATAAACTGGACTGACACATCCCAGGTCTCCAGGATCAAATTACACATTTCGTTGATTTTCTAAGTGAAAAGACTAAGTTAAAGCAAGTTAAACCTTAGCTGGGAATAAACAAAAATAAACTAGATAGCATTTCTGTGATAAAATGTGAAATGTAAACGTGAATGTACTGTAAATTAAAAAATACATTTTTTGTTTATGTACTTTGTGTAAAAGTGATTCAGGAATGTTCTCCACTGTACATTGCAGAATGCTTCTAATTTAGAATCATTCACAGGCTTTCTTGCATATACAGCATGTTTAATATCTAATCACATATTCAAGTCTGAGAATGGTGAATGCCACTCCAAAACCTTAGTAATGTGAAAAAGTTTATTTCTTTTGGACCATTGTTAGTTTGTAGTATCCAACCTTTTCTTCTTCGGTTTCTTCACGGACTGTGAAGCATTAGCTTCCAGGACATGTTCATATTTTGTAGAATCCTTTTTTCCTCCCCAGAGCGTCTCCTATGTGCCTCTGGCTGCCACACTACCCCAAAGCATAATAGATCCTCCTGCATGCTTAACAAGATTTTAAAATGGTTCTCAACATTCCTAGGTTTAAACACTATTAAAGAAACTGTGATTAGATCTGAAATGTGCTGTGCATACAAAACAACCAGTAAATATTTCAGAATAAGAAGGGTTCTTCAGGGAAAAATGACATGAAATCTAAATCACAAAGAGAAAGACTGTTTGCCTCTTTAAGGCTGCAGTTTCAGCCGAAAGTGGTCTTAGAGTATTCACCAAAGGGATGTCCAAGACTTATGCACACGATATATTTTTTTCCCTCCCAAAGTTAAATAAAGCAAAAATAATAATATCTGTGCGTTACAATTTGCAGAAAGACATATGTAAGCTGTCCTTATGTATACTCTATACAATACATAGTTCATTTCCCAATTTACTTTTTTAATAGGCATGGGGACAAACCCATACCGATTTAAAGACCAACATAAAATAAATACCTATTTAAAGACCAAATTTTTCAAGTTACAAACATTAGCATCAAGACAGGTATTATATGAACAAAATTACTGAGACGCACCCAAGTCCCTTACTTCCAGTGAAGGACAATCTTAATGCTTCAGCAGACCAAGACATTTTAGACAACATCATACTTCCAACTATGTGGACCCAGTTGTGGAAGAACCTTTTCTATTCCAGCATGACTGTGCCCCAGTACACAGCTCCATAAAGACGTGGCTGGAGGAGTTCAGTGTGGAAGAACCTGACTGGTCCACACAGAGTCCTGACCTCAACCCCATCCAGCACCTTTGGGATAAACTGGAATGGAGACTGCAAGCCAGGACTTCTTGTCCAACATCAGTGCCTGACTTCATAAATGCATCATGCAGAAGTTACATCCCTGTAGCTGCACATACTGTGGCCTATCAGTCAGGTAGTCCATAATCTGCATAGCAGACGGTTTGCTCCCCAGCAGGGTTGGCTGAACGGTGTTGAAGTCACTGGAGAAGTCACAGAATGTAATCCTCAGAGATGTGCTTGGCTGGTATAGGCATGGTGTTGGAGGTAGATGATGGCATCATCCACTCCAATCTTGGCCTGGTATGTGAACTGGAGGGGATCATGTGCTGGCCTAACCAGGGGGTGGAGGGTGTCTCTTGAAGAGCTTCATGCTGTATGAGGTGAGCACAACCGGCCTGATGGGGCACTGGGTCATGCCTTCTTTGGTACAGGAACCAGACACAGCACAGGTACATTCTCAGTACTGAGGATCAGGTTGAAGTTCCTCAGCAGAATACAACATAGTTCGGAGACACACAACTTGAGTACTTATGCCATCTGGGCCTGGCATCTTGGCAGGATGGAGTCTGTAGTTCTCTCCTCACTATGTCCTCAGTGATGGTGATGACGGTCTATGGGTTTCAGAGATGTAGTTGCAATGCCATTAACAGTCCCTGCTGGTGTTATGGTCAAGTGTCCCAATACTTTTGTCCATATAGTGTATGTGCTGTTCCACCACAGCATTAGACAAAAAAACAGATCTAAGATATGACTATGGTGCTCTGAAAAGCTTTTAAAGTGATTTTTTCCATTGATTGAGAAAACAGTCAGGTGTTTTGAAACAGAACACAAAATCTCCCTTGCCGACTGAAAGTGGAGGTAATAAGATTTGATACAGAGGGAGAGAAACGACACAGAACTCAAACAATCCCCCACCTTCAAGGATCTACACGTTATTCTTGCTCACAGTTCACTATAATAAAATAATACCTGCCTTTTTATTCATGAAGACAGTCGGGCTGACCCAGATAGTTCTCGGACGCCTGCGTCTTAGGAGGGCTGTCATGGTTGGGTTAACGCTAAGCCAATTTCCTTTCAAAAGATGAGGGAGGCAAAGCAACCAAAATCTAAAAAAAACCAAAAAAAAACAAAGTAATGTTTAACAAAACCATGGCATCTCCAATATGCTCTTTATGAAGAACGCAAACAAACACTCTTACAGAGTCTTACTGAAATGTAATCACTAATTTCCTTTCTCTTAAAGCAATGCATTTGCATAGAAAGTAATCGATTACATTAGTGCAGCATGTACTGGAAGCCTGCCTCTCTCTCTCTCTCTCTCTCTCATTGTAGCATGTCAGGCCAGGCAGAGAGGCCCAGACTGGGCAGCTTATCTTGCTGAGGAGTGTGGTTCACTGTGCTGTCTCTATTGGCAGGTTGATGGAGGGAGGGCCTGCCTCCCAAGATAAACAACCCCTCTGTACTCCGGAACGCTTTCCAGTGCTACTGTCTGCTCCCGGATATTGTAGAGGCTGCTTCCACAGTGATTAGCAACCAATGCTCTGCCTGGAAAGGTCTGGCCACCCCGAATCAGAAAAGGAAAGATATGTAGAGGATAGTAATACAACTGATACACTTGTTGCCGACTACATAATTATCAGTATGTCATACGTGGATTTAGGACACTAAAACTGCAGATGCAGGCTTCGATACTTTGACAGAGGTGCACATAAATGTATCTGCATCAAGAAACTCTCAGAAGTCCACACCTGCTTAGAGGCACTGCCCAAGCAGTCACAAATTCTTGGGACATTACAGCGCCCAAAAGAATTATTAGTTATACTGTTGTACTTAATACCATTAATATATTTATTCAGATTTGTCACATCTAATATTTTACTAGCATTCGCTCGCAATTAAAGGCACTCAGCTTTGTTTTTCTCATTCATTTTATACATATTCTGGTTTGGTAAATGTAATTTCAGAGATACAAGTTAAGTCTAGTTTGTCTTTACTTGTAACGGATTCGAGGACTCTTAGGGCACTTTTCCACTGGCACAAGAAACCGTCCCGCACCACAAACAAATGTTTTCCATAACAAATAAAGCGACCCGGACCTGAGCAGTACCTGTGCTGCTTGATGGCAGGACTGAAAGTGGGTTGAGCTGCATCCCTGCTTTCTGATTAGTCGGAACGTAATCACGACATGGAAAGAGGCCATCGTTTTTTACTGTCCATGCAAAAAACAACAATTGAGATACAAACTTACAACCACGGAGTCTGGAGTTTTCAGTGGAAGTTTTCTAACACAACTTTATCTTTAACACTGAGAGAAACACGAAGGTGTGTCAGACTGTTGCTAATAAGTTCGCTGGGTCAAGTTCTCATCACAGGGCCAAAAAAATAATTTTACAAACTCAAACGAGACTATAAATAAAAATAAAAAGACCATGACAACAAAAGCGTCTCCGACAGAAAAGCTTGTGGTTCAGGTAAAATCTACAGAAAAGTGGCTTTATATGTGAACTTGATAAACAGTGAATAGTGAGCTCCTTTAAACGGTTGAGCCGTCACTCAATAAAACCTGCTACAAAGCCACTGGGCGCTCAGTGCTGAGCGTGAGCTCGCGTGCCCTCCTCTGCCACGGGCCTGTCTCCAGCTTTCACTAGAGCTACAGCAACTCTCTATAACCTCTGTGTCGCTGTGGGAGAAGGAAGCCGAGTGTGCAGATTGGACCACCTGCCTGCCTCAGTGATCCTGCCATCCTATTTATACCCCCACAATAAATGACTGCTGGCATGCCAGTGACCACAGCAAGGGAGGAGGGGGCTGTTATGTCCTTAGAAAAGGGAAAAAAAAAACTCAAAAAAGTTAATGGACATTACACTACAATGACCCATTTACTGTGCTGTAGGAAAAAGAAACAACACAATGGAACTTCTTGAAGAACATGTTTACAGTTGTTATTTTTTTTTCTAAAGAAACATTGGATAACACAGCAAAAAGGAAACATAATGGCAGACTGAACTTTAAGGGCCTTATCTTAAAGACTGCACACAGACCGTCACACAGTGCAGTAAAAATTGGGTCGTTTTATGCTCTTTGTGCAGAAGTGAGGGGGGGCAGAGAGAACAAAACAGAGCTCCGTGTAAATGAGGGAGTGTGAGACAAGGTGCTGGTACTTTTGCATTTAAAATACAATCATGGCAATAACCAAACGAGTCGACACTCATTTAAACATCTAAACTCTAAAGTGCAATCATTTCATTATTTGATGATTCCATTAGGAGGCAGCAATTGTGCTGCAATTACAGTGTCAGTACAATAATACAACCACTTTAATGACACTGCCTGGCCATAGATGGATACAATTACTGTTACTACAATTATAGAACTGGCACCTTTTATGATATAGACCTGGAATCCTCTGTGACTATATCTCTGCCTGATATCACTAAACTGCGTTCTGGACTACACAGTAGTTCTCATATTACCAGGTGAGCAGTTATGTTCAACATCTACATTATGTGTTTTTAGTAAAAGGACTAGCTGGAAAGATTCTAATTCAAAATACCACTCCCTCCTATTTATATTCCACACCAGGCAACCCTTTCGCTCATGAATGTGCCGTGACATTGTGAACAAAAATTGCAAGTGTCTTTTGGACGCCCTTCTGACATGTGGCAGTGATTACATAAGTTGCTGAGATAAAAATAGGGGCAAAGTTTTAAATCAAGTCCGGTCCAAATCCAAACAAACTAATTTGACATTTTACTTTTAAGCTGGTACTATAGTACAATAGTTATATGCCTAGGAACATTTTGCCATAAAAGTAATAGGGTCTTTTTTTTAAGCATAGCAATCTGATGAGCTACCGATGAAACAGTCAAATTCCTAGAAGTTAGCAAAATTGTGTTGTAATATTATTTTAACTGTTTCTCACCTTGAACCGCCTGAAACAAGATGAGAATTATGTGCATTTTTACTTTGAACATGGTAGAATACAATAGTTATATGCCTAGAAACTTTGTGCCATAAAAGTATTAGGGTCATTTTTTAAGGCATTTCAATCCGATGACACAGTTAAATTCTTACAAGTTAATAACAAAAGCATGCTGGAATATTTCCATTGTTTCTTACCTCTCTGAAACAAGGGTAAAGGTTTTAAAATAACAGAACGGGAGACCATTTATTATGAATTGAATTAAGTACAGCAAATGAGACAAAAATATACCAGAAATGCAAACACTAGACTCAACCTAGTAGATAAAGAAAGTAATAATGCAAAGATAATTCATCATGTAACTTAAAATGTAATTAGATTACAGAACTAGATGTGGTATGCGGCGCAGCACTCTGGAAATGGCCTGGCAATTGTCTGAAAATTCACGATGAGGCCAGACCCCCGCTTCCAACATGCCTGTCTATGAGCCTTCTAAACAGGTGCTGTAAGTGTGTGGGATCTACAGCGCAAAGTGCAAAGGAGATAAATATTTGGAGCTGGCGGAGGGACATGCTACTAATACCTTACACTTGGGCACTTGGCAGGTTTTTTTTTTTGCTTGTGGCTTGACACCCTGCTTAATGCCATCGGAGACTCCTGTGACTCCTGTGAGCCGTGATACAGTTTCACAAGGGCTCAGTTGAATTGTGGCTCAGAGAGAGGGCTAAAGTTAATCTCAGTAAACAAACTTATTTGGCCTTTGACAAGTTTATTTGTAATCCTCTTGGAAGCGATTGTCTGCTGAAAATACAATCAAGGGTGCTCTAATTGAAAGAGACCAAAGGATCCAGAGCGGATGTAGAATGCTGATTACTGATTTCAAGCACATAAAGGAGACAGGGGACAACAGGGGGCCGGCTCTTTCCTTTAAGCCGCTACATAAAAAAGCTTAGCAAGACATAATTCATCGTGTAAATAAGATGAAAAACCTGTCAGCGATCTGACCTTTAGGCAAAGAGGGGGAGGGGTTTATGCTGTGCACACCCCCACATTTAAATGGAAATGACTGTTTGAAGTCACTTACAACGTTTTAGGGTTGCGATTAGAAATGCACTGACATGTTAATTGAGAGTCAACACTGATATATGATCATTAATGTACATACACTATGTGGAAAAAAAGTATTGGGATGCCTGACCATTAAACCAACAGAGACTAATGATATCACATTCAAATACATAGACTTTAATAATGGAGCTGGTCCCCCTTTGCAGCTATAACAGCTTCCACTCTTCTTGGAAGGCTTTACACAAGATTTTGTCCGTTAAAAAAAAAATAAATAAAAAAAAACTGTTATCCCCATCCCTTCCTTCCTTTTGTTTGTCTTAACTACTGACTTTTCTTTGACAGGTGTGGTTTAGGTGTGTCTAGCGTGCAGTCACTCGGTTGAATAGTGGACGTTGATTTAAGTATAGCTTTACAGGTTTAAGGAAGAGACATGGGCTTGAGCACTGATATACGTCGGTCTAGATAGGAGCATCAGCTAAATGCCATAAATGTAAATGTAGAGTGGACGAGCAGGCCTGGCTCACAATCTCCGTTCCAGTTCATGCCAAAGGTGTTGGACCTTTACTGGGACAGTCATGCTGGAATAGAAAAGGTTCTTCCCTACAAAGCTGGAATAATGACGCTGTCCAAAATGTCTTGGTCTGCTGAAGCATTAGGACTATCCCTCCCTTGAAGTAAGAGGCCTAGTCCAAACCCTGAAAAACAAGTGTGTCTCTATACTTTTGTCCATATAGTGTACCTTCCATTGCAGCATCTAACATACCTGGGCCAGATATATTATATTAGACATTTTCCCTTAACATATAAGTGGCCAAGCATAATACTATTGTCACATTTGTTTGACTGGGTCCTCTTTATCTACTTTTTATGAATGCAGTAATGGAGGGAACTGTAGCTAACCCTGCTCTTTTGGTGAATAACAATACATCACTGCCTTACGGTTTGAAACACTGGTCAACTCGAAACATCTGCAGTCACCAATTATGTGGTGATTAGAGCAGTCGACTAATAAATCCACTGTCAAGCACAGTCCCTGACTTAAAAGACAAGTAAAGACAGTGAAAAGTGAGAAGGTTTTTTTTTTTTGGTCTTCCGTCTGAATCCTGGTTAACAGAACTGTGTTGCAGATTTAAAGAGCCGTTAAATGTGGGAAGTAAGACCCTACAGTGGTGATTTTAGCATCTGTCACTAAGCAACAATACATTTTTTTTATAACATTTTTGTGTTACTAAAAACAAAACACTGATTTTACACCTGCACAACCCCTAACTCTGATATCATTCCAAAACCATAGCACTCCTGGTTGCAGTTTTGTGGCTTCTGTTTAAGAAATGTTTCATTTTTCTGGGCCAAGATTAAAGGCTCTGAAAATACTGAATCTTGAAATCCCAAAACCATATTTAACTTGAAAATGTGTGCATCATTAAACCCCTGCAGCTAAAAGAAATGATAAGGAATGTTTAGTGATTAACATGCAGAGGATTGTTCAGTTGCATAAGTGAACAAGTTAAGAATAAAATCACTGTTTGGAGCAACCACTTAATAAACGACTCTGTCAGGAAATGGACTAGTCTGCTTTGTTGGAGCATCGTTATATGCAATCAAACATTTCCCTGACAGACTTTAATTCATGCAATTTTATTAACCGCCTATGGACAAATTACAGATAATTTACGTTTCACACGCAGGTCTATAGGTTTATTTTAGCAGAGACTCAATTTCCTTGAATTGTAAATTTAAAAAGCCATTTCCACTCCGGTCATGTCATGTACCATCATGTTCCAAACAAAGTAAAGAATAATGAGGATGGCTATTTGCGGAACGTCGTCCTCATTTGTTCAGTGAATAAAAGGATTTACGGGTTTATCTGCTGAGATCTCAATCACTAGGCTTTTTTTTATTCAGAAAAAAATGTTTCTCATTCAGAATATGCATGAGGCACATCAGATGAATCCAATCAAGGTTCATTGGCTTTATTTGCCTGAACACGTGCTCCACTTAGACAAACCAGGGGCCTGTTAGCATCCGTTAGACAAGAATCAATTATTCTGAGGGATAACTAACTGGACCAGGATTTAAAAGCCATTATCGTTAACCACTTAGGTAAACAAAATAAAATAAAATCTTTCAGGAATTCCGCGGAGAGAAAAGAACAGAACCGATACCCTCTTAGATAGCTTGAAACGATGTGCGACAGTGAACAGAACTTCACATCGTACCCAACAAGTACCAGCCAGGCAGCTGGTGGCCTAGTGGTTATGGACCCCTAGTGTCATCACTGAGGTTCTCTTGAGCGAGGTACTGTCCCCACACTCTGCTCCCCGGACACCCCTCACTGGTGGCAGCCCCCTGCTTCACTTGGTGAATGGGTTAAACACAGAGAAAGAAGTTCACGTGTGACTTTACTCAATGTCACTGCCCTACATTTGACTTTTAGTGACGCTCTTGAGTCTCAGCCGTGAAACGTCACTCTGACTCCCTTCTTTAAATCATAGCAGTTTCGGAAAGAGCAGTGGTGCTCTGTAGCCTTAAATGGGATAAAAATAATGCTTGAAGGTCAGAGAAAAATTCTCATTTTAAACTCAACCATTCTGGAGCACACCAACATCTGTGGCAAACCAGCCCAAGCATCAGAAACTCTGTAAAACTCTGTGACACTCTTTAAAAGGTTTGTTTGGTGGGGTTTTTTTGGGTTTTTTTTAACTTTAAGCAGATAAAACAACTGTCCATTCTGGTCTCTGATTAAGTTTACATTTCCCATCACAAAAGTAAATTCACATAATTACTTTGTTCTGAATACAAATTGGAAGTGAAGGGCAATGCGCTTAAATTACCTTCCCTGGTAGTCAGCCCTCTTAAGCACAACAAACACATTAAGTGACACTAGAGGTGCACGATCATAACCAGCCAAAAACAATCTTCACTCAAAGTATAACGGGCACTCAGTTGATGTGTTATTTTAAATGATCCGGGTTGTAATTTAATGAAATAACACGACATGACAACAGTGGTAAATAAACAGTAATCTCAAACTTTTGATGGAGCACTTTATTTGATTCCAGTTATTTAAATAGGTAACTGGTTTTTATTTTTCTTTCAATTTAAATGGCAGTTTCATCCATTAGAGAGGAAACAGTCTTATTCATGTTGTGACGCTAGCTAATAGAAAGTGCCAGAAAGGTGCGTCGTGTTTTATGTTATCACAGCACGTATCATAGCACATAGCATGTGTTTTATGTTATTTTGAATGATTCACAGGTAGAGGCCAATTGTATGTTACTGTGATCTTGATATGGCAATATCTGTCATAAACTTGGCGCTTAAACCGCAATACTTACACAAACAGCACTCTACTTATTTTGGTTAAATATGGTGTTACATGAAGACAATGTTACTTAAAATTCATTCATTTTAAGGGGGGTCAAAGCGAAAATATTTTTTGACTTATGGGGGTGGAAACACTGACTGGTACCAGCTCGGTTCGGTTCGACTCTACTCGCTTTTTTTGCTTTTCCATAACTAAAATCTGGTACCCGTTACCATTCTTGGTACCACCTTGGCCGAGGTCCCAAGCGTGCCGAGCCGATAATAAATGATGACGTGTACGTATTGGAGGTTACTGATTGGTAGTTGCTATTGTTACGTCAGTGTTGTTGACTGAACCCAGACAAGCCGCACGGCATTTACCTCAGAATACTTTACCTCAGAATACAACTTTCTCAGCCTCAGCTTTTTTGACAGTGAGTGCATCGGGAAACTTATTAATTATGGCAGAATGGAAGGCTGTGCCTTGGTCAAATGAAGAGATCAGCACATTTCTGTCATTAATCGCAGATGATTAGATTAGATTACCTCAGATTAGAGCGCTCCGCTCGCGCTGCTTCTCAGAATGTTTGGTTGCTATAGCAACCAGTTGTAGTGGAAAACTGTATGTCCGAAACAGAGTAGAACTGAACTGAACCGAGCTGGTACCAGTCAATGGAAAACCTCCACTATAGAGAGGTTTAGGCCACAATACCCATTTCGCACTAAAACACACATAGGTCTTACTTTTATTGTCATTCTCTTCATAGCTGAATTTTGGAGCAACTTCTCTGAGGCACTTTAAGATATCGGCACCATTCCAACTCGTGCCACGTGTGTTATTCCCATCCTAGTGTGTATCTAAACAACTTTCTGATCAGATGATGAAGGGCCAGCTATCAATAATTTAAAGTTTGGAATTTTGTGTCTCCGTGTGAATGAATATGAAGAGAGAGGAAGAACAGCGAGAGGCGGCAGGAGGAGCTGGCAGCCGCAGTGCAAGCTAAAGAGACAGCAGACTCATAAACGCCCTTTAAGATACTAAAGCACAGGTCAGTTATAAAATGAAAGACATGTCGTCACAGATGTTGAGGTTTATAAATCGTTTTCAGCTCATGAATGCCTGTTATTAGCTCAGAGGCGGCTGTTCATATTTAGCCTTAAAGACATGCATTCATTTGAGCAAAAGATCCAGTGGTGTTAGTTAAGAGCATTTTTAAATGAGCTTGTCTCTGCTCGGTCACATTTTTTCCACCCATTTTCAGCCATCTTTGACTTTATACATGCTTTTACTCATGTAGTTACCCTGTGGCTCTTTGGGCAAATTGCTGCTGTGGGGACTAACAGGTCGACTCTTTCTGGACACAAACGGTTTTATATTTTCTTACAATGATACAATATTATATTTTAACACAATGAACAGCACAAACTTCACCTATGTGAGTAGTGGAGTGGTGAAACGTAATCACGCTGCATTTTCTCATGGAAATGCATTCAAGTTACTATGTTTGGTTGTTCTGTAATCGATTTTCAAAGCTCCACAGCCTTTTCAGTTTAATTTGTACAGCACTTTTTTTACTGCAGACAGAAGGCACTTGTTTAGGAATCCATGTCCTGACCACTAACGAGGGACTGACCAAGCCATAGACAACAATCTCAAATATTTTAATTTGAATTTGACAATCAGGAAACAGGCATTCGGAAAACTAGTTGAAAAAAGTCAAAGTGATCAAAGCGATAATCACTGAAATTGCATGACTCTCACCTAGCTATTTTGAATATTTGTAAAGTTTCTATCTCTGAACATTTGAATACCTATCACTTAATTTAGCCAGACTTTTGGATGGATTTCTAAAAGGAAAGTATCTGCAGACCACAGCCTTGCTTTATAAGCAACTTCTTTCTTCCAAGCACCACTCAGGACTCGATCAATATTTCAAAACCTGATTAATTCTACACATAATCACTTATTTCCACAAGACTCACCACAACCCCAAATGACTTAACCACATCTACGCGTTTTTGAGAGATCAATCGCAAACCTCTGACTGGTGTTTGCTGTTTGTTGGCAGTTTGTTACTCCATTTTCTAGACCTGCATTTCCTCCCGAACTCCCTCAACTTTCCACCAGAGCTTACAAAGGAAAGGAAACCTTCTATGTGCTTAAATAGAAAGTATTTAGAAGTGAGTGAGCTTGCCAAATCCAGTCACCTTCCTGAAGAAAGTTAACATTTGCAAATGTGTGAAGAGTATTCACAGTGATAAATGATGCAGACATTTCAAAACTGGGTCTGAGGACAGGCATTATCTTGCAATGAAATCTGGAGCACCTCTTTGTGAGGCAAGTTAGTCATACCAGCACCAAACTGATAATGTGTCCTTGCCGTGTTTGCAGTAAGTGACCTTTGTCGCTGTTAATTTGTGATGCACTTGCAAAAGCGAGCAAGTTATTAGCAATTACGGGAAATTAGAGTAATTACTATTTGTTGCCACTATTTGAACATCGCATTTCAGTGTTTTTTCAAATTCTTATTTACCTCTTCTATACACAGCCTAATCCCTGTCCCTGTGCGCAGACGAACGTGTCTAAAGTTGTGTCTGCACATTTCAGCTGGACCAAATGTCCTTGGCTGCTTTGAAATCAATGAGAGGAGGTACCACTGGCATAATAACAGGATGCACTTCCTTGATCCCAAAGCAATAAAACAAGAACATGCTTTTTGGACTTAGCAGCACAGAACCTATGGAAAGTGCCAAATGTCTTTTCCAGGGACGGATCGTTTTAGAAATTCCCCATTCATTCCATCCAACAAACTTTGGAGAGCCAACATGTAGAGCAGTGGTCGTCAAATCAGTCCTCAGGGCCCCCAGATGGTCCACATTTTTGTTCCATGCATTTCTGTACTCTTGCTGAGAGAGTTAGGTTGGAGCAAAATCCTAGCCTGTCTGGGAGGCCCGGAGGACTGGTTTGAAGATCAATGATGTGGACAAACCTGCAAAGTTTCAATCCCAAGTCCATTTCAAGCCTTGATTCTGACTTCTGCCCCAGTTTAGACTCCTTGTCTGAAATGAGGCAAAAGTACCAAGAGGAAAGATTGCAGTATAAACATTGCTCAATGAAGTGCAATACTAATTTCCTAATGTCGAGATAGACAAGCATGGGTTAGCTGTGAATCTCAACAGCTTCAAAAATACAGTGGGTCTAGGCCTACATAGACCTGCCCTACATCCATCTTTGCACAGACAAACAGATTTCAGCTTTCTGTGAAAAGCTTGTGTTTTCAGATGTAAACTCTATAAATCAGAAGGTCGGTGTGCGTTGTGTTATTTTTGGACATTTATTATTCATTATCATTTATGCATAAAATGTATTATTCATTATCCAAATGATTCTCTAAAAGCAAACACTAAGCAAGAGAGATGTGCCAAAAAACCCATAATACTGTAAAACTAATAAATATAAATGTGAAAAAGAGCAGCTGTTATGCCACCAGAGGCCAAACTCATTCCACGGTGTCTCAGGATAGAGCTAGAAGTTTATCCTCAAGCTGTGTAAAGAATCCAAGTGCTTTGATGGGAGCTTATTGATACAATCAAGGCTGAACTATTCTCGGCCCATCCCCTGTGCACCTGGTACCTGTTCTTTAATCCAGATCAAGCGGCACCCATGCCTGTCAGAGAAAATAAGCCTTTTTGTCTTCATTATTCCTTCATACCCCCGCCCTCGGAATCCGTCAGCAATACAATAGCCTTTTTCATCCACTGACTAACCCACACACTGATTTAATGTCAGTGAGATATGTGATGTGTGGGAAGTTGGCCCTTTCGATTACAGATACTGTTAAATCGGTCTTTATTTGTAAATATCAGTAAACAAAAGGCAACTTATGTTCATACAAAAAAGCAGCTTATGAATACCGTGCACTTAATATTTAATTTAGCATAACATGGTTCTCAAAGAGTTCAAGACCCTTGTTTCAGAATGATCAAAAATACTCCGAAGCGGGAGGGCACTTGGGGGGGCGGGGACTGGGGAGTTGAGTGCTATGACACAAGAAAGTGACACTTTTTTGTGCAATGATAAAGTGACAAAATGTTGAAGTGACTGCCTTTGCTTTTTGCAACAATGGTAAACAGACAGAAAAGAATGGAAAACCTTAGACTGCCTGTTTTTTTCTAAAGCTTTTATGTGATTTGCTGTGGCAGTTTCTCACACAAACATAACGGAGTTGTAACAAAAAAAAAAGTCAGTATGTATCAGTATGTAAACACTGTTAAAATGTTCATTACCCAGGGCACACAGGTCATGTGAACACCAAGCCACAATCAATCAATCAATAAAAATCTCTCTCTCTCTCTCTCTCTCTCTCTCTCTCTCTCTCTCTCTCTCTCTCTCTCTCTCTCTCTCTCTCTCTCTCTCTCGTTAAGTTACAATTCACACTCTGCATCTATATTTTAAACTCGTATTTGTACAGAGGCAGCAACACTAATCACGCACAAAGTTTCTAGAAATTATACAGCTAGAGCCAAATTAAGCACTACAGAGGCAGAACTGACCACAACAAAGTTTTAAAAAAAAAATAACGCAACCGTTTAGTTATTATTACAAAACAATATATTTCTGTTCTAAGGGGAAGTAATAGGCTTTAGGGTTACAGTCAATGCTATGAAACAATTTAAATACACAGAAAAGCAGGATAAGTTTCAGATATTTCATTTTAACAAATCAACCATAGCAATTTAAAATAAAATAACCACAGCAGCAACAGAATTCCAGAACAAGATGCAGTTTTAAAACATCACAATAAATTAAAACCCACAATAAAGTCAAAGTCAAAGTCAGAGAAGTATACAGAGAAGTATACATGAAATGGTGAAGCTCAGGTTCCACGGTGTACTAAACTAATCTTGAAAAACCATGGTGCCCTATAAGGATTCTGAATGGATTTTTGTCTCCCTCAAAGACAGTCTAATTTTCTGAGCATGTTTAATATTAATGCTACTATTGAGACCATTAAATACGGTAAATGTTTTAGTAATCTATTCTAAAAAGCTCAACTGAATTACTTCTGAGCACCACCAAAGGCAAACTCAGCACCATATGGTGTTTAAATAATATAAAATCTGATTAATCATTTCTGCTTACTTGATTTTCTGAATGAGACACACATCATGCAAAAGTTCTCAACTGAGGATGTGAACTTTAATCAGAAACTTCGTTCAGGAATAGAAACGGCACCAGTCTGATACCAGATATCGCTATTGGGCTGATCTCAGCAGAAAACACTGCATCAGATGTGCTTCTTCCTGTAGGGTAGCAGAGCTTTGGAGTAGTTTGAGCATGACTGCCTACTTTTAGATGCTCATCTTAAGTGACGTGCTATAAATAAAAATAGGACACTTTAAAGCAAGTTTTTGTTCTGCCGCTTTTCCAATGGCAGAAGGAACCGTACTGTACCGCGGACAAATTACTTTCCACCGGTTGTCGAGCTGTACCCGTGCTGCTCGATGGCCCTGATACTTACTTCACTGCTTTCTGATTGGTCCAAATATCGTCACAACATGGTCTGTTTGGGCTCAAGATACATTTCAGTGGGTGTTTTCTATGACGCTACCAAATTAATATTTAACACTGTGAGAAACGCGAAGGTGTACTAGGACAACGCTAACAAGTTAGCTTGGCTAGGTTTTCGTCACACGGCTAAATGACACTGAGAAAAAAATCTAAACACTCAAACAAGACTATGAATGATAAAAGACCACAAAATTAAAAGCAGCTCTGACAGAAAAACATTCCGCTAGCTCGACTCCATGGACACGGTTTTGGGACGACGACCAACCATTAACTGTGAGGAGAGAATTGTGCACCTGATGCGTCAGAGACACCTTTACTGGACTGAGATACGCTGGAAATTCAAAGCGTGCTGCAAGTGCCGTACCATCGCAGTACAGTTTAGGTAGAACACGGTTCCTGTAAGCCTATGGAAACGTGCCTTCAGGGAACAAAAATGTACAACTGGCAGAATTACATGGTATCCACTTTTTCACAGTATATGCTAATAAGCAATTGCATTAAATCCACCTGCCTAATATCGTGTAGGTCCTCCTCGTGAAGCCCCACAGGATCTCTGAAGGTGTGCTGTTGTCTCTGGCACCCAGACATTAACTGAAGATCCAAGCTGCAAGGTTGGCTCTCAACGGATCAGACTAATTTGTTCCACAGATGCACAATTGCCTAAAACAGACTTGTTCAGTGGTGTGTGTAGCTCTTAGCTGTCATGGACCAACTGTCCAGAGTAGTTTTGTTGAAGGTATTTGCTGACAGTGTTTCCACTGGTAAACACTCCTAACTCCCACTCACAAAATGATAGTGGCCGCAGGGGTCAACAAAACGAACCCAATTCCCATCAACAAAACAAAAGTTCCGCACTGGTCAAAACACCCAAACCCCCCGGACAGCTGCATGAAAGTGCTCGTAACGGTTCCCAAAATCAAAAACACCCCACTAATCCCTCCACTCGCCCATCATATTGCACCCACGGCAAACTTCTTGATCCAGAGGGAAGACCACCTGGTCCTAGTTATTCCCCTCTTTCTATCAGCGCCACCTATCAGGAAACTCCCACACCACAAAGCAGTCTACCGTGTAAACGGGAGGAATAGGTTTAGTTGGTCTGCAGGGTTTGAATTAAAGGGGCTGGAAGGGGGTCCTGGATCTTCCGTAAACGTAAAGTAACAACCCATAAAAGATACAATAATAAGCCTGGGTCCCATATTATGTCCCTGAATACATTTCTTACAAAATGATTCACCTCCATAAGCCGACCACCTAATGTTCTATAATAGAGCCCCCCTTGATAAACTCACTCAGCTCATACTTTTAACATAAAGGCATATTGCACATCATATTATGCTGTTTTCATATTAACTGGATACAAAAACGTTTAATATTATGTTTGAAAATGAATGACAACCTGGACAAATAGCCTCTCTCTGTGTCTCAGTTCTGGACTGAACTGCTGTGTTTAGGATCTGGGCGTTGCTGGGATTTGATTGATTACAAGCTAAAATGGCACATCTGTTTTGCCCTGTAACTGTCATTAAAAGTTATAGTACTACTTTAACTTAAATGAACAAATAAAACAAAGTCCTGATTTAGTTTAATAAAAAATAATGTTATAGAAAAAACTATGTTCTCACCTAACAAGAGTAGATGTAATCTGTTACTTCCCATCCCACTCTGCAGCCAATTTGCGTGGCCTACACAAGACCTGAGCCATTTTTGCATGCATTTAACATTTAAAATGTTTCTAACATTTGGAGGTTTCTATTATGTGGAGGTCTTAGATCTTACAATCTGAACAGCCTGATTTACAAAAACTAACTACTAACTAAATAAAAAGATAAATGGTTCAGTTGACAAAATACAAAGATTAGCATCTAAACCTGCATTTCAAATGTTAAAAATAGTAAAGGCACACACACACACACACACACACACACACACACACACACACACACACAACCTCTCTCCTATCTACATGCACGTCTACTGTTGGAACACACGTATTTGCATAT
>JBBPCY010000130.1:3250026-3260291 GCA_037974405.1 Brachyalestes nurse
AAAATGAATTTAATCCATTTTGGAATAAGGCTGTAACATAAAATGTGGAAAAAGTAATGCGCTGTGAATACTTTCCAAATGCACTGTAGCTTATCAGTTGATTCACTACAAAATTATTCATAGAACATTTAGTACACCCTATAAGAGATTTCAGATGGGGCTCCAATCTACTTACAACTGTCCAGGGACTTTTCTACATATGTTTTGAGACCGTCCAATTGTGTCCAAACTTTGGTTTGACGTGAACTCTAGTTTATTTGATTTATTAGAGACCTACTATATACCCAACCCCGTCCTCTGTCTTCTTAACAACACTTATGCTGTTAACTTAAAGCTTACTCAATACAAAACGGCATTCGCTGGGTTTACACAGTCTAACGAACATTGTTAATTTAGAACTCACCATGGCAAGACTGAATACAGCACGACCAGAAGAGGTGAATGCCTAGAAAAACTTCTAATCCAAAATGTATCATTAGAGAAGAGACTGTAAATGCATGGAATATTATGTACAATTTACGCCTACTTTCTTTACATTATTAGAATGCTTTCTGAAATGCCTGATACTTCGCTTCCACTTTTGTTTAATAAAAACATTTGATCACAAAGAAAAGGTTTCCCCACATACAAGGAAAAGCAACAGCCTCTGCAATTAATAACCAAACAGTTTGAATGAATAAATGCAAAACTTGCTAACACAGCAATCAAGGAATAAACGTTTGTGGCCACCAGTTCTCATCACCACAGTTTCCCCCTTTATTTCATTCATCATCAGCAATAGCAACAAATGAAATATGCTCTTAATGTCTTTTTAGACAGGCAATTCCAGTCCTAGTGGGCCAGTGGGTCTCTCGAACTCCTGTAGGGCTGAATTGGGTGTGTGAGAAACACGGCTCTTCAGGACTGGAACCGGTCAAGCCTCTGTTATTAAGGTTACCCAAGCACCTTGAACAAGACTAAAATAGGAAGGAGGGGGAAAAAATAATCACAGGAGAAGGGCTAGGAGACACTAAAGTGAGACCGAACCTAAAATGAAACTAACGGATCAAGGAGACTCGGGATGATGGTATAGCCTATGGCAGGTGGTTTCAGATATGTGGCAAGCCCCATACCGCAATAAATATTTCAAACAAGGTTTGATGTAGACCTCAGCTGTGAGGCATCTTGAGATGAGCTTTTAAGGCCTGGCATGCATCACAGAATTGTTAATGAGCAGGAGATAGAGAGCAGACGCATAAGGTACAGTCTGAGCTAATGGAGGCCAAACATCCTGAATCTTTCATTAAAAAAAAAAAAACAAAAAAAAAAAAACCAGGGACCATAATCGAGGCACCAACATAACATTTCTAGGCCTGATATGATAACAGATAAACAATGTCTTGTGACGGATGCCTAAATTATAAACAGGTAATATAAACGAATTTCAATTAAACTAATCATTTGAAGATTAGTTAAATTACTTTATCTAGATCTATTATCGTTCAACAAGCACTCATCTAGCCATTCACAACATGTGAATAGACATAAAACTTAAATATAAAGAACAGAGTTATGTGAACTGACAACAGAGTTTAACAGACATCAATGACTGAGATCATCATTATCTAACTGTACGCTATTCAAAATCATGTCAAACACGTGAAGCCTAAAAGCTGTTTATGAAAAAAGATCATCCCCTGGTAAAACTCCCTGTATTTTGAAAAACTAAAAGCAATTTATTTGTTTGGCTCTAGTTGTGACATTCAAAGTGAAGCTATCAGCATCTACAGCCTGTTGTGGCAATCTGATATGGACCAGAACAGTCAGAGATAACAGACAGACTGGATTATATTTTATATAGGATATGAAATATAATCTCTATAAATCTATACAAATGACAGAACATGAACTTGGCTTTGCATTTACTAAATAGCTAAAATAAACACAAAGACACATTGTAAATATCTCCCTATCATTACAGCTGTCTAGGTTCTTGAAAGTAGTGTGTTGTGAATTTTTTTTAATCGTAAAAAGGGGTGTACAAATGTGTAACACTATCAGATACAAACCAAAATAACCAAAAAATAGGAAAAGAGGTTATTGTAATTATCTGTCACTTTTAATACCTGATAATAACAATCACATGCAAATCTCAGCTACCAAATCATGCATGTTTAACTAAAATCTTAAGGGAAAGACATTCTCCCATCTCCCAACTGATAAAAGGAGTGTTTACATAGCACTGGTCAAAAAAGTGTAATGGTAATTATGCATAATTAGTAGAAGATTAATGTAGAGATGATATTTATGTACCTAGATTACAATCAGGTTTGGACTGAATGCTTGGAATGAACACTATTTTTAACAGGTCTACAGATCTGTGAGTACATTAACAGTAGATCAGCCGGCGGTCAGCACGAAAGCAGAAAGCAGAGCTCGAGTCTTTAATCTAGCTGCAACGAACAGTCCTATAAGGTGGAATGGAATGGCCTCACTCCTGTTTCTCTGATGAGCAGCCTGATTTTCTCTCATTTCAGACATTCACACGTGCCTGGGAAATGAACACATTACTGCAGAAAGGCTAGCCAGAAGAGGAATTCATGGGCTATTACTCCTGTCACGCTAATCATGTATTGGGCTTCTTAAAGCTCGATTAAATCAGACTGTCACTCCATCTAAGACAGTCGGCCTGGCCTTTCTAATATAAGGCAGGACAAAGAAAGGTCTACCTGCATAAAAGGACCCTCTTCACCTTTGATTGGTCTTCTCAACCTGCATAGCCTGAATGTAAGACCAAGGCCAAGCAATAAAGAGAAAAAAGGAATGGGGGAAAAAGCATGTTTGTACAATTAGATGTATTTCCACAAGAAAATGCGAAGTGTGATTGCGTGGTTGAAACATACGCAGAGTTTGTAGACACCTAAAAAGTTCGCATTTTAAAAAAATTGTCTCATTTCGTGGATTCAATCCACAGTCTTCTGATTCAGAGGTCAGTGCCATAGAGGGGTGGAGCATAACCCCAACAAACAGCGACACACGTCTTTTTTACATAACTGACCTGAGCTTTACTGTCCATTTATTTATGCTCAAGTTTGTTTCTTTGCGTTTGGGTTTATTCACCGTTTCTGGCCTCCTTATCCACATCCAGACTCTCCAAAATACTTTTTAAAGGCGACTTGAACGTCCTCCATCTCTCTCTCTCTATTACAGAGGGGACCACAAAAATCTATTTTTTAAATGACCAATACTCTGCCCCTGATCATTTGATTGATTAGCTGTGTACACGCACACTGAAGGGGATACTGACGGACGTTTCTGCTTTGGAACCATGCCAATATTTCAAAACCTGAAGTAGAAGAAGAGGTGCCAAATTCCAGCTAAAAAACAGGAATAATAAAAAATAAAACCCAAGAACACACAATCGCACTAATAATGAAAAAGAGGAAAGGAACACCCACCAATTTCTTATACAGACTGGAGAACTCAATCTAACTGAAGAAACTTGACTATACTGCTTCACGCATGGTGCAGCCCCCCTGTGATCCTCCATGAAACTGTAAGACCAGTCTTTGATCTGGCAGCGAGTAAACAGCTGCACATCAGTTCAGAGAATCTCGCCGACACCTCGCTGACAGCCATGTGCTCGTATCAGCAAGTGATAGTATTCTTCTCGTGTGTTGCTAGGATACAAAACTTTTCACATGAATCGCCATGGACATGACGTTTATGAAGTGCTGACACACACGTTGCACACTAAAAATACTGAGGATGCACGGAAGTGTAAAAACTCATGAAAAAGCAGAACGCGAAAGCAGCACACCGACACGCCCGGCAGGGTGAGGAGAGATTAAGAATAATAAGACACCTGAGGTGACAAACAATCCCAAATCATGCCATGATACATCCTGGCTAAACCTGTCAAACCTATTCCTGCCCAGCATGAAAATTCTCCCCAAAAATTACCCTCATGAGCAATAAGCCCGGCTTTCAGGCCTCACGCTGCCTTCAGGAACCCTAAGGTTGCATTCCAAAAAAAATAAGCTCTGGTAGGTTCAGCATAGCACTCAGTAGAGAGAACATAATTGGAAAAGTGTGTGACGCTTGGCTGAACAGTTTGGTTGAAATATATAACTGTGACTTTTCTGAGAAATATTAGAACCGGTATTAAATAGTGATTATTTACTATAAATCCAGGCCCAAGAAGATCAGAATGTCAGTGTTATTTCATGCTATTTTCCTCTTTATCTTAAAACATCATTGTTCACAATATGTTACTTTTAACTAGTTTCTGCAATGCTATAGATATACAGTAAACTAAACATACTTTTCTAGTTTATTCTTTTATACAGTAAATTTCTTGATTTGTAAGTTACAAAATATACTATATACTATATTTTTATTTTATTTCTCTTAAAATTGATCTTAAACTTTCTTCTCTCTTTTACTTGCACTGAACGGATTTTGCACACAATTTTGTTGTTCTTAAAGCACAATGACAAAGATTTCTATTGTGTTCTATTCTATTCTAAACCCCCACTTTAACACGGATCAGCAGTCGCTGTTTCAGTCCAACGCGGATTTTTCTGAGAACCGAACTAATAGTTGTTCGCTGAAAACCCCACACTAACACAGAAACTGCAGATATCCTGAGCATTTTTTTGCTTTTGTGACGTCCTTTAACTGCTCAATTATTAAGAAAAATATAATTTACTAACTTTGTAACATACATATTAACATAAATTCAGCCACATTTCCATATAAAAAATAACTAAATTTTTTGGTGCTGTGGAGAGAAACACAAAGAAAGCTCATCTTGGAATGGTAAAATACTGCTGTACTCAGAAACGGGAGGTTTGAAAGTAGCCAATCCAAGAATGCTATTTATTTCTCCTTGCTGCGGATTGGCTGCTGCCCTTTGGTGCAGCTGCAGTCCAGAATTTCCCCTGTGGAGCGTCTCGAGTGTTCTCGTGTTTTTAGTTTTTGTTCTTCTTAAAGCCCTGTATTTTTATTACTGTAAATTAAATGAATGTATTACTGTATTTATACCAAAATACAGTATCTGCTAGGGCTGTAACGATACAACAAGCCCACAATTCGGTTCGTATCACGATTTTTTACCCACGATTTGGTTCGTATCGCGATTCTTTGGGGGTGTGGAGGAGAGGTTAGTGCTTAGTGCAAGCAGTACCATTCAAGACGCCATTTTGTTTCGAATCCTCATGTTTACCACAGAATTATGAATCAATAAACGTTTCGACACCGCTGCTTTTGCATTCAATCTGTACAGAAGACCCCAAGGAATCGCCACAGCCTGCCGCAGAACCGATTCTTCAGCTACCGGTTCACCATTGTCCAAAACTAACAACACGCTCAGCCCAGCTGGCCAAAATCGCACAAAAACTCACTCAAAACACAACAAAACTCTCACAAATAAACTCCCCAGCTTATAGACACATATAAAGCAAAGTGTCATAATTTCCTTTTACTTACAAAGAATATCAGCTTGGACACGCTGAATTTTTTTTTTTCTTTTTTACCACATCCCAACAATGCGGTTTTTCACTATACGCGGGTGCTCTTGGAAACTAACCACCACGAAATACATACAGCTCTGGAAAAAATAAGAGACCACTGCAAAAATGTTCAATTTCTCAGATTTTTATCTTTTACTGGTGCAAGTGTTGACCTGAACAACTTTGCCTTTGTTTTTAAGAACTGCTGACAATATTTCTCCTTATTTCCAAATAAAAAATTGTTCTCTATAACACCATTTTTAAAAAAATGACTAAACATTAAAAAAAGAGAAATGATGCAGTGTTTACAGAACCTGAATAATTCAAAGAAAACAAATCTCTTGTTCACTCTTAAACAAAATGGCAATAATTACCCCTGACGAAATTCTAGTAGTGTTTTACCATCCAACTGGTCTCATTGCGAGAGGAGAGTGTTGATTACAACAGTGCTTTTCTTCATTAAATAAGATTTGATACAGCATAAAGCTGAATTAGGTGCTTGTGTAGGAATTTAACAGAAACTGGCATGGAATGGTTGTCATACTCATGGAAATGCTAATTAAAAAAGAAATGTTTGATGATGTAAAAACTAACAATCCATGCTTCATTGTCTTTTGATTCAAGAAATTAAATGGCATAACCTATAATCAAAATCTCCCCTCTCCAAGGTTTATTCCAGTTTGGCTTTGCCATCTCAGTAATAAAGCTTCTCACTTAGCTATCAGTGGCAATGAATAAACAGACAGTAGATTTGATCTTCTGTTATTTGGCCTTGTTCATGAAAATATTTACTCAGCAAAGCAGTTTATACAACAGTTTAAAAACGGCCAGATCAAGCTACGAGTGCTTCCCCGAGTGTTTTCTCTCGCTCGCTCTCTCTCTCTATTGCTGGAATAACTTGTATGCCATCACCTAAGACCAGTTTGGCAAGTACAATACACTTCAGAAACTTTGTAGATCTGTTCATCTAGTGGTTAACAGTGCCCCACTCTGCTGCTATAGCAGCCTTTATTCTTCCAGAAGAGCTTTACACTGGATGTTGGTTCACTGCTGTAAGCATTTGACTGCATTCAGACCATTATCAATGTATAAAAATGACACTCAAGCTCACATCAAGGGTACTGAATGGAGCTCAGTCATTCCACTGCTCCACAGGCCAATGCTGTGGGGCTTTACACCCCTCTAGATGACAGTTAGCACCGAGCATGCTTGCCTTGAAGCTTGTGCAGCTGCTCCAGAGTGTTCCACACTTTCACTTTTCTACAGACTACACAAACTGCGTGTGTGTAACTGAACACTTCAGCAACGGGTGCACCTTAAGTGAGCCAAGTTCATTCACTGGAACGTGTGTGAGCACATGACCTATAGTAGCTCCTCTCACTGCAGTGCTGTAGTCTCAGCCATGTACAGGGGCTGAATGACCTACACCGTGCAGCATTATAACAAAAGTGCAGGTTTCCACTTTACTTTCCTTTTTTAATGAGGGATAAGTCTATTTTTTTAACTGTTTCGCTTCAGTCACGTACACTACATGGACAAAAGTACTGGGACACCTGACCATTACACCAACAGTGACTTTAATGACACTGTATTTAAATTCACCCAGACTTTAATATGAAATTGAAACTCCTCCAGCCATGTCTTTATGGAGCTCGCTCCGTGCACTGGGTCATGCTGGAATAGAAAAGGTTCTTCCCCAAATTGTGTCAACAACGTTGGAAGCATGGCGTTGTCCAAAATGTCTTGGTATGCTGAAGCATTAAGATTAAGCCCTTTAATTAATATTAAGCTGTGGGACACTGGAAGTAAGGGACCACCACACTTCCAATGTTCCATAACCTGAAAAACAGGTGTGTCCCAGTAGCTTCTGGTGCAGCATCTGGCCCGGTTGGGTCAGATTTGTAATATTCGACAATTTCCTTAAATGGTCAAGCATAATACTACTGTGACATTTGTTTAAACGGGTCCTCTTTATCTAGGACGCAGAACAGAAAAAGGTTTTCCGCAGAAACTGTGTCCACAAAGTTGGAAGCATGGTGTTGTCCAAAATGTCTTGGTATACTAACGCATTAAGATTGCCCCTTATTGGTCGCTTACTTCCCAATACTTTCGTCCACATAGTGTTGATAGCCATTGAGTTCAAAAAGGCGAAAAAGAGGGCTGGGTCTAAGCCATGGAGAGTAAACATGAGCAATAATGTCTAGAGAGGACACACTGAGACAAAAAACCAAGGTGAGAAGACAGAACAACAACAAGGTTCCTGCATGTTCATGCAGTACATCCTTGATTCTGGAGGCGTGTGGCTGTGAAAGCAAAAAGAAACAACACTGCACAGCCCATGTGTGGTCCTTCAGTCCATGAAATGACAGCTTATACCAAAAACACAGAAAAACACACAAACTCCACACCCTCCCCTATTGGTAAAGTTAGTTGTTAGTTAGTTAGCTGCGTTGCTAACGAGCTGCAGTGCTCTTTCCTGGTTGTATGAAGAAAGGAGCAGTTTAAAAAGAGACCTCAGCCTGTCGCTGTTTTCTGCAGACGAGACAAGACAGAATATATGATAAATATTATCAGTATACTCACTTTTACCGGAAAAAAATCCCAAACGTCCCACATCTCCAACTTCTGCTCGGTTACTAGGCAAACGGAGGACTGTCAATGGACACAAACACGAGGCATCATGGGAACCTGGAGGACGGCACGTGGTGCGTGTTGGTGTGTTTTATTTTTCTTCCCACCCGTTTTCAAAACAGTACTCCCGCCTTCTGACACATGATTGGCTAAAATGGCACCACAGTCTGTACTGTGATTGGATTACAGCTTGTACACGCAAGCAGTCAGCCAATCATAACGGGAGATTACGGGGCTGACGGAAAACTGGTAGGGAGAAAAGTGAACCTGCTTCATAGCGACCTCTACAGGGGCAGGGGTGGAGTGGGTTAAGAAAGTGTTTGGGTTAAGAAAGTTTCACGCTTTATTTTTTCTAACACGTTGAAGTTAATGATTAATTAGTGACAGCAGTCATTATGTGTGTGTGTGATAGATTCTAATAAGCAGACTCACACTGCAAAACTAAAAATTAATGAATGGACAGGTGAGTGATTGAATGAATGCGAGAGAGCGAGCTTGAGAAAAAAATACAGCCTCGTGAGTGTTCTATCACTCAGCAGACTCACACTGTTAAAATGAATGAATAAAAAAGAAACATGAAAGCAAAGTAATAAACAAATGTTTATTTCATTCCCTAGTATGCAAATGAGGCCATGTACATCTACACACTGTTGGTTAATCGTAGATTATCTTGTGTCTTCTTTTTTGAACCACTCTCCCTGTTTTTGAAACCCTTCAGGAAAAAGCGATGCTGACACCACTGCTGCTGCTGCTGGAGGCTCTGAGAAAAGGACAGTACTGAGGGTGCTTTCGACTGGGTAAATGGCTACAAAGCAAGACTGATACGCAAAATTAAGGAACCAGTAGTTTTGGAAAGCACATTTTTCTTTAGGTGCTGCCAGACGTCCATGTTTTAGGCAGTGAAGCACCTGCTCTGGAAGGTGAAGCAAGTCTTTCACTTCAATAATGTGTGAATTGGAATTAATTTTGAGCTCACAATGTGTGTTACGTCTGTGACAATGCAAGGCAGCACCTGGTTCTTCTCAGGAAACTTCTACAAAAGTGAATGTGGCCTTTTAATCATACCACCGGAATTTGGTGCATAGCCTAATACGTAGAGGATTTTTATATGACTTTTACTTTAGACTTTTTATTTAATATTGTGGCCCCCTGGAGATGCAGTGGGTAGCACTGTTGCCTCACACCTCCCGAGCTGGTGTGTGTGTGTGTGGAGTTTGCACGTTCTCCTCGTGGTGGCGTGGGTTTCCTCCGGTTTGTCCCACAGTCCAAAAACATGCGTCAGGTGAACTGGGGATTCTAAATTGATTGTAGGTGAGTGTGTGTGAGCGAGTGGGGTGTGGGTGTGTGTGTGTGTTTGAACAGGCCCAGGGTGAGTGCCTACCTCTCGTCTGTAGACCTCAGGACAGGCTCCAGGAACCCATGACCCTAGTAAGGATTACCTGGTGGTAGAAAATGAAGGAATGATTTAATGATTTATATTATTGTTCTTGTCTGTGCAGTCGTAACATAAGCAGTTTCCTCTGGGATCAAGAATTTTTTTCTGATTCTGATTCTGTTTAACTGTGTCCAGACATTAAGGTACCTTAATCTCAGTCGCACAGAAAAAATAAACTGGGAAACGGGACTCGTGTATTCATAGAGGATTCTCAAAAAAATCTTTTATTCCTGTAGTGGTGGCATTTATACTATGTTCAGGTTTAAAATACTTCATTTAGAGACTTTGTTCTCTTATTGCACACATTTATTTGTGGTTCATTTTGTGAAGTCAAATCAAATTTATTTGTATAGCACTTTTCACGACTGACACGGTCACAAAGCGGCGTCACAGAATCTGAGTCCAGGGCTTTCACGAGCAAACCAAGGGCGATGAGGAAAAACTCCTTAAAGCTGGAGGAAGAAACCTTTGGAGCAAACAAGACTCAAAAGTAGAATTTAGATTGTCAATCAAGCTGCACAGCTGGGCTGCACCAGTTCTGTTCTGAGATATTCACTCTGATCTTTTCTGCCTTAAACAAACAACTCAGACTTTACTTGTGTAACAAACCCTACGGTGGCAAATACTAGCATGATCTTCTCCTACACACCAATGCAGGTTGTTCGGGCAAGGGAACAATGGGGCTGACACAAATACTCTTGCGTTAA
>JBBPCY010000130.1:3260391-3278042 GCA_037974405.1 Brachyalestes nurse
GGTAGAAGTGTGTGTGTATATTGCACTATGAAAGACACTGTACTTAAAATGTGCTTAACTCATACCTTAAATCCATTTTCAAGGTAAAATTAAGGGATTGGTTTACAAATTTAAGGCCACTTAATTCAAGTTAAGGGGTTTGGCATATTTTAAGGGGTAAATTAAGGTAGAGTGTGAAACCCCTTAATACTAAACATATAGGAGGTTCAGTTATTTAAAGGAGCAAATTTTAAAAAAGTAAGAGAATAAAAATCATTAGTTTTGCCCCTTAATCAGCCTTAATCCGTGCACTTTTCCACTTCATTTTTCTTAATTTTCTGGGATAAAAGTAAGCGGTTTTGTTTCGTAGTGTAACCAAACCTACGGTGGCTAATACTAGTATGCTCTTCTACCACCAATGCAGGTTGTTCGGACAAGGGTACAATGGGGCCGACACAAATACTCTTGCGTTAAAAATAACTTATTTAATACTGAAATTCATCACCATTTAAAATGGGGCATAGTAGGGCACTAAAACATCAGCTACAGCTCCCAAGGGAAGAAAAAAAAAGAAATTTAATTTATAGATATATTTATATATCTCTATAAATTAAAGAAAAGCTAAGTTAAATACAGTGTCAAATACAAACACTCCACACCAAATAAAGCTATATAAATCATATACTAATTAAACCACAAAAAGTCTATAACCCCCTAATGGGAACTGCTGTTTGGAGCCCTAGGCCCCGGCCCGGCCCAACATAACCCAAACACAAAACAAAAACAAATCAACATTTTAAAACACAGCAAAAACAGTGGCTAATCGAATGGATGAAGCTGGTCCTCCTGCAATCAGAAGCACAAATATAACAATGTCTTCCCATATTCAGTACTACAATATACTATTAAAATTCTCATACCTCCACTCCTGGAACTGTCCCCAATAACTGCCTACTAATGCTCCATGGACACACTGCTTTATCTTAATCTAACAAAACAAATAAAACCAGATCAGGTCTCTGAGAGGTCACAACTTTAATAAAGAAAACAGGTAAACTTACAAAGGAAGGATCAGGTAGGTAAGCAAATCACTGTCGACGCTCAATCCAGCTTAAAAACAGAGTTCAGCTGCTACACGCACTCTCACTGTAGCTCCCACCAGTTCATAGCTCTTAAGTTTGTGGCCACCAGCACACTATAGAATCACTGCACGAGACAGTTAGTTCTAAACAACACTATGTCCTTAAAGGGACTTACATGATTGTTTGCTCTACCAGTTCCAACCCTGGCTGCAGCAAACGCCACGCATTATTGTTCTCCCACTCGTGTCTCCAAACACTAAAGATCACCTGAGCCACCTAGTTAGGGTAATCAACTCCTAGAGGGAGCCACCTGATTAAGGTACTTAACTCCTAGAGGGGCGGGGCAATGCATGGTGCTTCTTATCTCTCCCCCCTATACCTGCTACACTTGCTTCTGTAAATACACCTCTATTTATTAAACTGCACTGCTGTATTTGCACCATTATATGTATTGCTGTCTAGCCCTGTTCTTCATTTTCGCACACGCAACTCTCTGCTACTAGAATGCAGTATCTGTCATAATACTGTATTCATTCAGGCTAGTACTGTAGTTCTTGTGTTGCTCCAGGGTCCTGTTTGGTTTCACTGTGGACTGTGTGTATATGTTTGAAATGACAATAAACTTACTTGACTTGACTTGGCTTGAGATTTCTGAAACTTTTCTTGTGCACCCCGAGTGAGTAAGTCATTACCACTGTTGCTTACATGTATACCAGAGGCTAATCATTTCTCATCTATTCCTTGAAAGTGTCTGTGTGGTTCCTTTACTTCACCACAGTCTTGAGAATATTCCCAATTACCAACACACTTATCCTTTGAGGAGTGGAGGAGCAGAGCTGCACTCCTGGAGATTTCGATTTAAGTGCTTTGCTGAAGGGCATGACATCACTAATTACATACAAGAAAGAGTAAAAAACAAAACAACAATAACAGGACAAGTGGGTGACATTGAAAATAAATTGGCCAAGTCTTTGCGGACGCTTTGGCTAAACCATTAGAAAGAGTTTATCACGATGCTGGGTAACATGAGAGGATACAGTAAAGTAGATTTATGAGTCTCCATGTGATCTTTATGAATCAGAATGAAGGACAAGAAAGCAAATAATTCCCCTCTTTTGTTTTCTAATTACCAGCTCTAAAGTAAAGTATTAGCTGAGATGCTGTGTATGAAAATAGTGCTCTTGATTGAGCAGTCTCTCCGCTATCTGCTTAGACTCAGCTGATGTACCAAAGGCAAGCTTTTATGCATGGTTGGAAACAGATATTCAGAACAATATCTTCCTCTGTTCTGACAGCTGAAGGCCACTGCTAGCAGCAGGAGAGTCAGGCTGCAGAGCTGAGCTCTTAGGGCCATGGGCTGTGTGGGTCTTTCAGAACGAAATCCGACAAGGCTGGGCAAACTGGTGTGGAAAGCTGAGGGCGATTGCTTCAGATCTCCACTGTTCTTTCCCTTTGATGCCTTCAAAACAACTAAGCTTCTAGAGTTTCTTCAGACTGGCATCCTACTGCGCTAACTGCTTCCGGCCTATCTGGGTCTTCACCTCTGTGGGATTGAAAACTTCTGTTTCTGTATGCAAATCCTTCCTCATGTTGCTCTCCCCCTCCCCCAGCAGCCAGCACAGTACTAACCACTCGTTTCCAGATATTTTTTTCATATTGTTAGATGGTGATGAAAAATTACACTTTTAGTTATTTTACATAAAAAATTTATCATAGTACATAATAGTGCACTATAAGCAATTTAGTAATCTACTGAGTATTCTGATGAAAAATCACAGTCTAAAACAACTATATATATATATATACAGAGAGAGAGCAAGGTAAAAAAATTATGAGAACGTTACCCAGTATACACCATATAGCCTTTATATGTTATTCTTTGGAATTTTGCTAGTCTAAGGTTAAAAAAAACATAAATATTAATATTTACCTTTAACCCATAATAGGTGTATCAGCAATTAAATCACTGAAAAACAGACATTAAATGTAGTAAATTGTCTTGAATATCAAATTTCTTACAATAACCGACAGTGTCGAGTTTCAAATCAGGAGAGTGGCATTCTCTATGATACTGAGCTACCTGCAGTAGATCCTGCTCTTGGTTTTCCTTCCTGGTGAGAAACTGTATTCCTCCATTAGTGTGACACTTTGTTCTGCCTCGTCAGTTACGATGTTCAGAAGAAGGACAACATAAAGACCAGACTTGTAATCCTCGTTGTCTATCCACTGCTCCACATCCATATCAAGAACCCTAGTAGAGAACCCAAGTCGCTTGAAAAATATCATAGAAAACAAAGCCCTTGACTTTTAACTTCAAGTCATCTGTGCACCGTCCTTCTAACTAATGGCTTTCACCACTGCTCTCGTCGTTTTGTCACCCACACTTGCATCACAGTACGATAGACCAGCTTGATCCTCACTATAATACCAGAGATGTAGAGCAAATTTGGAGAGAACTGGATTAATGTTACTGATGTAAACAAGCTGTTGTAAGAATATCAGGTCATTGTTGGGAGCTGAAACAGCAAGTGGAGGGCAGTACCATGGTTTAATGCATGTGCTGATTAACTGAAGCTGCCTGAGCAACTTCTAACAAACATGCTTAAAAAATAATTACAAAATTCCTGTATTTCTATATTTTTTTATATAGGATATCAAAATTATATATATATATATATAAAGTAAAGATCAGAATCAGAAAACTTTATTGATCCCAGAGGATCCCAGAGGAAATATATATATACTGTATATATATATATATGACAGTGACAGTGTGCATTATCATCATACACATTGCCAAGTCAACCTAGTCATTGCAATTGTCTACCTTCCATTTTAAGAAAAGACTTAAGAAATGAACAAACCACAGTCCTTACAATTTAGCCTTAGATGTCAATGGGATTCCGAGCTGAGTATCTCACTCCAGAGCATTGTTTCTATCAAAAAGGAGCAGGAGTGTGTTGAGAAAGATATGTGGGTGTGCAGGGAGCAGAGTGTGGGGGCAAACACAGCCTGAGGAAGCAGAACTGAACATCATTTTTAAACAAATTAGTCACTGTGTTAAATCTGTGTGTATGTGCTTTTGTGTGTGTGTGTGTGTGTGTGTGTGTGTGTGTGTGTGTGTGTGTGTGTGTGTGTGTGTGTGTGTGTGTGTGTGTATGAGTTCTGCTGGGTAAAAGGATTTTGCCTTCCTTTTCACGAGGGCCCCTCGGCAAAGAGGAAGCCCGTGTGTATGATGGATAGGAATATTTACTCAAAGGATACTGGATACCCTGCACGAAACCCCAGGTGGAATCTAAGGAGAAAAGAAAAGGGTGAAATGAAATCAAATCAGCTTAAGGGAAAACAGGCATTTTCCAGCCTGCTTCCCATTTGTGCGTATTAGTGGAAATATTCCTGTTTTTTTAACAGGCTGCTGTACAACTTTGACAAAGGTTCCAAGCAATATGTGGCACTGCTTTGTTTTTAGTTTTTATGGGGTGGTAATGATGTCTCTGAGGACCTGTGCTATAATCACTAGAATTTAAAAGCCACCGATTTACTGATTTGCTTTTTTGGACCATTGTTGACCGATGTAATAGCCTGCATTGCTCCCAAAAACACTGTAGTTTTAATTGCAGAAGCTGGTGCGTAAATTAGGTCAAAAAGTGACCTATTTCAAATCTCAACTTCAAAGTTTTTCAAGTTCTTCTTCAGAGTTATTCTTATGCAGAGAATAATGCAAGCAGCTCTAATTAGGAAACATGTTGCACGCTACCGTAGTGTGACGGCCTGAGAAATGGATAAACCTGCGCAACAGAAGGGAACTGATTGTACATGCAAGGTTGAGATGTAGCTGAATATTGGGAACTCAGAAATAAGAAATGAACTAATCTACAGTGGCTTGCAAAAAATTTTAACCCCCTTGAAAATCATCATAATTTTCTGTATTACAAACAATTAGTACAAATATTTATACTCAGTATTTTTAATGTAAACTCTTTTGCTGTAACAATCAAACAACAATCAAACAATAGAACAACATAAATTTAAAAAACTCAAACATAGGCTTTGCAAAAGTATACACATTAATACTTGGTAGAGAACTCTTTTGCTACAATTTTTTTGGGGTGAGTATGTACCAGTTTTGCACATTTTTCAGGAGTGATTTGTCCCTATTCTTCTTGGCAGAATTTGTAGACATCCTGGGTTGGTGGGATGGTGCTTCTGGACAGCAGTTTTCAAATAGTGCCACAGGTTCTGAACAGGGTTACTATAGGGGCTTTGACTGAGATTTCTGAGCCATTCCAGTGTAGCTTTGGCCTTATGCTTAGATTTACTGTCATGTTGAAAGATGAATCTTCTCCCGAACCATAGATTTATTGCGGACTGGAACAAGATCTCCTGCAATATTGTGTGGTATTTGTGTCCATCCATTTTCCCTCTGACAAGATTTCCAGTTCCTGCAGATACAAAGCATCCCCATAGCATGATGCTGCCACCACCATATTTTACTGTAGGTTTTGGGTTTCATGAGGAATGGGCAGGGTTAGCTTTATGCCATACATACATCTTTTGAAGTCTGGTTGGTCTCATATGACCATAAAACCTTCTTCCACATCTTAACTCTGTCTTTATATTTTATGTGGACCTTCTTAAAGATTGGCTTCTTTCTTGCTAACCACACACACAGGTGCCTGTGGTATAGAGAGCTCTTGATATTGTGGATCCATGCACTTCCACTGCAGATTTCTGAGATTGACAGTTGTGTTTTTAGTTGCCACTTTCTTGCTCTGATGCCGAGTTTTGAGGACGGCCTGTTCTAGTAAAGCCTGGGTGCTGTGATGAACCTTCCAATTTCTTACAGCAGATCCAACAGTGCTTAATGGGACATTCAAACTCGTCAATATTTTTTTGTAGTCATTTCTGTAGTCATTTCCTACTTTGTGCATTTTAATGATTTTGTTTCTCTCATCAGCAGAATGCTCCTTTATCTTCATTTTTGCAGTGATTTTCAGCCAAAAATATGGCCTTTACAAAGGGCACTTTTATATCCAAAGAGACAACCTTACTTCAGGACTCACAAGAAGTACCTAATTATGTGTAATTATGGTCAAATAAATGTCACCTTTGTGTTGTTAGTGATTAATTTATCATTTGTAAATTTGTCATTTGTGGAGCTTCAAAGCACAGGGGATTGACTACTTATGTAAACAGCATTTTTCAGTTTTTTATTTTGGCTTTTAATGTTGGTAGACAAATAACCTATTTTGGTTTTGAAAATGTACTGAAGGAAAAGAGTTTATAAATGTTGTTTGCGGAAAATTACCTGTTAATTCTTTATAATCCAGATAATTATGATGACTTTCGAGATTGTTAAATATTTTTGCATGGCACTGTATATTCAGTTTAAGTTAAATTTTGAAAAGTCAATATTCTGAACACACCCACTTTTTTTACATTTGTAGAAGCGTATTTTTAGAAAACCTGAGTAAAATCTTTAACCTGACTAAAACCTTTAAAAGAAGAAAAGGCAAACACACTTGTTAGATAGAGGAATTCAGCAAAAAGTTTTATCACTAATTAAAATACTCCTAAAGCCTGAATAGACTGATAAATCAGCGCAAGGAGCCAGGTTTTTATCCCAGTGTCGTTAAACCCCAGTGTCTTCTGAAGGATAGAGTGAACAGTCTTCTCAGTAGCAGGGTGTTCTTGAGTGATAACATTAGTATTGGTGCTGAATTTGTGTGTATATATGCTTGATATTAGACATAGCACATATAAAACAGAACTGTTCTTACATCTAAGCTATTACCTTCCGGCAGGACAAACATCCAGCTGCAATCTCACATCACCTACTGGGTGAAGAGGGAGAGATAAATAGACCATAGAAAAACAAGGATCCGCCACTCCATCTAATCTCACCCTCCCAGATCCAGCCCTTGCCAGACCACTGCCCTTCCTGCTACACAGACTTTTCATCACTGGGTGAACAAAACTGAGAGCTTCCAAAAAAGTTACTTCACAAAAAAGAAAAAAAAACATATGTAATGTTCAATGGACGTTAATGCGACAAGATTTTTTGTTTCTGCCAACAACAGCATATTTGAGTGAGATGTGATTAGAGTACTCTGAACTAATAAAAGAAAAGGATTGTTACTTCTGTGAAATTATAAAATAAAAGTAAAAAGTGAAGAGGAACAAATACAGACCAGCCGTTTCAGACCACTTCTCTTGGTCAGTTCATCATAAATATTAAAACTGTTTAGCTATCCACTTTATAATCACATTCGGAATGTTTTATTGGGGAGTGCAAATTGTCCAAATGTTCCAGATCTATAATATCCAAATTAAGGAGGCTTGTTACGACTCAAAAAACCCAAATGACACAAATACATCATTTTTCTGCAGGTTCTTTAATGCATTTACCAACACTTGTAACTACCCTACCTTTTCCTGGGTTCATGAGACAGGTGGCCGTTTTGATAAGCAGTGTATGCAGCAGGTGATGACAGCAATAAAGAAATGTGAGAATTTTAGAACTTCAGTTCAAATTTCAGATGGAAAGTGTTAACAGATCACAAACTGCCAACCAGTGCCAGTGAGAATGAAGTAAAAATGACAACAGCAGAGTGTTTATCGCACAGCCATCACTACTCTTTCAAAGTATTCCGTCCAACACTGTGTACATTTAGCGCAAAAGCCACTGTAACAGTACATGTTCAAGGCTAAAGGCAAAGAAGTGGAAATAAGAAGGTTTCTGTTTGCTGCTGATGTACTTTAATTTGCTTTGAAAACAAAATGCGGTGAGATACGGCCATGAACGTTCACTCTTGGAATCAGTTCAGTCAGAAAAAACAGCCTGTTTTAACCTGCCAGGAACCTGCGTTTGATAGCTCTGGTTGGTACAACAACATTTCCCAATTTGTCAAACGAGGTGCTGAAAGAACAATAAACCAAATCAAATTATTGCAACATTTACAACCACAGGAGTGCCAGAACATGCCATCTGCCAGAACACAATGATATAACATTTGATGAGCTCTCCATAGAATTCCACATTAGGAGAATAACCAGCAACATAACTGCACTGAAAAAGTGACACTCAGTTCAAAGACGTGCTTCAATTCCACATGAATAAAATTTTTACAATAATACAATTATGGCACAAAGTAAATAAACTGAAAGACAGAGCTCTCTCGATAGGTTTAAAATCAAGTGCATCCTTGTGTGTTGCAAACTTCACTGCGGAACCGAGAATAAACTGGTGGAGAATGCAGCAGGGCCTGGGAAATGGATACAAACAAAACAAGAGAGAAAACCAAACTTTATTGCTTTCTTGGGGTAACTACTAAAACCTAAAACCTGTCACTGTTTGCCCAGATTTATAGAATATAAAACAGAACTCTTTTAATATCTAAGCTATTGAATTGTTCTGCCTTCTGGCAGGACAAACATTCAGCTGCAATCTCACATCGCCTACTGGGTGAAGGGGGAGAGATAAATAGACTTTAGAAAAACAAGGAGCAGCCACTCCATCTAATCTCACCCTCCCAGACCACTGCCCTGCCTGCTACACAGAAGTGTCCTCGCTGGATGAACAAAAGTGTGGGCCTCCAAAAATGTTACTTTACAAGAAAAGGAAAAAAAAAACATTTGTAACATCTCAGCCATTTTGGACCGTTTCTATTGGTCAGTTCATCATGAACATGTAAATCAAAATCAAGGAAAGCATAAGGATACATGTTTTTGTTTCTGCTCACAATATTATATTTGGGTGAGAGTACTCTGAGTAGAGTAGAAGTAATAGTCAAACAAATATTGTTACTCCTGAGAAATCATGAAAAAAAAGTGAAAAGAGGAACAAAGATGGTTACAGTACTGAATTCATCAAAGAACTGCTGCAGAGCTTTATATCACCTCCAGCATCTAACAGCATAAGAACTCAAGTCTGTTCAAGGCTATTCTTCTTTTTTTGATCCACCTTTGGTCAAAATAAATCTCCAAAATCATAAATGTAACCAGCCCTAAACAGGACAGATGTTGTCACTAATTGTTAATGACTAATATGTAACTGTGTAGATTATTTTCCCCACTAATATCAATGAGAACAATTAAAAGTACAAAAACAAAAAAGTACAAGTATACTGCACGCACAAATGTAGTTTTGATTACTGTCCACTTCTGACCAGAGCAGAAAACTTCCTGCTGTATTTAAACTTTTCTTTACATATAAAGAGTCCACAGATGCTTCCTTGAGCGATGGCACAGAGAAAAACTTTAGTTCCTGAAGAACCATTTTTGTAAGTGTGAGTGTGAAGAACATGCTAGGCGTAGCAGGTATGTAAAGCTATAAAGATCATTCACATAATTTAACAGTGCTTTGTCACTTTAAGTATCCTTCTAAACCCTTTACATTATGTACAGGTTCTTTATACCTTTTAAAAAGTTCACCTATGTTTTGAGAACAACCCACTGAAAGGTCCTTAAAGAAGCCAATCCTTTCTGGTACCTGTATTTTAAGAGTGGAGGAGAGGAAAGCGCTCCCTTTCTTAGGTTAATAAGGTTTTATTCCAAGTACTTCGGCACAATATTGAACCATTAATTCTTAAAATTCACAAATATTAACAAAACGCAAATGCAGCTGGTGTTTGCCGAAATAACTGAAAACTAAACAAAGTAGAGTTATTTGGAAAAAAGTTTTGATATGGGAGTGCTGTTACACAGATCCTGTGCATAGGTTATTTTGTTTTTTAGGGTTTTTTTTTTTTTAATAAATGTTGAGGAATGCCTACAGACCTCTTCTCCAGTGTTTTAGTGATGCCGTGTTCCAGAACTGCACTTAAATGTGATGCAACTCCCCTTCCTTCCCTCCGCCGTCCCAATGCCAAATGAGTTCGGGTTCACAAAAAGTGATATCATCCACAAATCCAGGAATTTTGGAGGAAGGTTCTGAAGCACAGTTCCCGTGGTGCATCTGTACAGAGACTGGCAGGCAACAGCACAGCTACACAAAAACACCACAAGAGACAGCGAGGCCTGATTGCTTCTGCTATTGAAAAGGGGCTAGTATGTAATTGGACTCATCTCCAAACAAGACATCAGATAAAGTGACTCTGACAGAGGGAGAGGTAGAGAGAAGGGGGGGACTGCAGTGTCTGGATGTCCTCACAGACAGGAACATGCAGGAACAGCCCATTAGCTACTCAACCAGCTGATCTGGCATGTAATCATTTCTCATCATCAGAGAGCAGCATGCTGGACAACACATCAGACGGCACCGCAGCTCCAGGGAGGGCGGAGGTATTTAGGACAAAAGGTACATTTTACATAGGATGACCCAGCTTATTCACTGCTGGATCACTGAACTGAAATGCAATGGTTTGCACCAGCAGGGCTCACTGCAGCTCATGAGCAAGTAGTATCAAATTATTGAATGAACACGAGGAAGTTATGCAACATTTCTCTTGGATCTAATCTTGTAAAGTCAGCATACACAGACTTTCTTCCCTCAGTGTAAAACTCAACTGCTGGTGGAACCCAGTGTAATCATTTCAGTGCAATTTATTCATTTTCCAATGGAATGGAATTCTCTTCAGAACAAATGATAAAATGGGCAATTCACTTAATTTTCCATTTTATATACATACTTAGTCAACACAATTTATATATTTAATATTTAATCATATATTTAAGTTTCAGTGTACCAAACCATTGGTTCATTTTGTTAGTATAAAATTCTGGGTTAGTGCATTAATGCTGTAAGCTGATTTTAATGACCAGGCAGAACTTTCATGTGTTGCAGGGAGAGGACAGTCAAATTCTAAACAATTTCTAGGTGGGTAGTGACCTGTTTGTTGCTTGGTAAAGCATCGCTGCACACAGTGCCAGCCTGAGACTTTTTTCTGCAGCAGTCTGTCTGTGTTACTGCTGCGGTGTGCAGCAGAGCTTGAGTGATTCACTAACTTATTGTGAATCAACAGTAGGTAATTGGCTAATTAAGTAAGCTATAAAGCTTGGAAAAAAAAGACCTGTCGCTTCACTCAGAATGACTGTGCTTAGAACGAGCAGTCAGACATTCACACGTGACCGTGCAATTTTAGTTTATTCATGGTCAGAAAAACCTTTTTTACTTAATTAAAGGCAGCTATGATTTAGGATCTTTAGATGACTGAGGTTGCAGAAACAACAGAAAATAAAATGGCCGTGCATGAACACACCGTAGCGTGAAATTCTCTGTATCTCTGTATTTCACACATTCACGAAACGGAGCAGTGAGCTGCGAGCGGCGCAGCGCCCGGGGAGCAGTGTGTGGGGACGGTACTTTGCTCAAGGGTACCTCAGTTGTGCCACTAGCAGTCCTGGGATTCAAACCCATGACCTTCTGTTCACAGGGGCACCTCCCTATCCACTAGGCCACCAACTGCCCCAGCAAATGCAAAATCAAATTGTATAAAATCACATTTTTGACTACAGTTGTGATTATATTTTCTCATCCAGCAGATTCTAAACACGCACTTAGCTGTATAACCCCACAGTCTTTCTGACCCTCTAACTTAAACCTGACCATCCTGTGTTTATTTTACATATGGAATGATTCAAGCAACTCTTGGAGCATGTGGTAGTGAGGAAGTAAATAAGGTATAATAAGAACAGGCATGACCAAGCTTGGAGTTTAAGGTACACAATCAGTCAGTTTTATCTGTGCCTTTCAGGTGAGCATGACTCACTGGAGGCTTAGCAAGATGTTTGGTAAGTGGTTTATGGGGCACTGAGTAACACGCAGGCCTGTGGGCGTGCTGGAAAATGAAGGACGTGTAAAGTCAGAAACAAGCCAGTTGTATGTGCTGGAGTTTATATTTGTCCCTGATTTGGGCAAGCTGCCAAATCCTAGCCATTAAAAACCATCTGAGGTGATGAAGAAACTCGTTTGGCGAGGCAATTAACACACACGCAGCATCAGAGAGCCACGGATGACAGGGATAATGATGAGATTTTTTTAATACCATCTTCTGGTTTGATAAGGTGGGAGGAGGGGGGCAAAAAACACACACACCAGGTGCTCGAGAAGTTCCACACCCCTCCTGTTCCCTCCCTCCTACCTCCACTCAGGGCTGATCAGAGTAAAATGAAGAGACAAGGGCAGAAGAGCTCAGAATGCACTGATTAAGAGCTCCAGCAACTCTTTCATGACCCAAATGTAGAACATGAACGGAGGGTTGAGATAATATGTGGCAGTAATAGAATGTAACAGTAAAAACCGTTATATTTCCTCTAACAATGTGCTTAATTAACAGCTCGAAAAAGGCGTCGCTTCCTTTGCTGGGTTATGCAACTGCTTATACCCCATTTAAAATGTGTTAAAGTTTGTAGAAGGGTAAAGAGTTCCGGGAGTCTGGATACAACCGTGTAAAAACATAAATCCTCTTCTGATCCTGAGAAGGTTTCTCAGAGGCTCTTTGCAATGAAAAACAGCAATAATAAGAGTGTAATAATAGCAACACTGTTTAAACAGGCCGTCTGTGACATACCCATATTGTTTCAAAATGTTCCCTTCACTGGAGCAATGTCAAAGGATGTGTATAAGATCTTACATTTAAGAAGCAGATCCCAGCCATAGCTCTGGTGAGGAAATCGAATGAATCAGGTTTGCCATTTTGACCCTTAAATAACTGTATAGCACAGCATGTAATACAGTTATACAACCACTTTCTGTACTGCTTTGACATCTTTGTGCTTCTTCCGGTTGGAAAGCTGCATTTCAATCATCCTAAAAACTAGACTGTTAGTGTTGTCCAATATAACTAGATATAATTATCCATTATTTGGAAACCTGATAAAAAGACTTTAGGCTACTTTAGCCACAGGGTTCTTCTGCTGAATACAGCAAGAAAAATGTGTCATTGTCTTTTAAAACAACCACAACAGCTCAAAGCATTTCTGGCATATAGAAATGCTGTACTGTACTATAAGCACTGTTACTGGAAAATTATATCTCATGATATAAATATAAATGTATATAGTATGATGATACCAAAAAAATAGCACATACAGCACTAATCTAATAGCAATAACAAATCACTGCTACAGAACACACATTATCTCATTCAGCGATGGTTAGTTTGTTCTATTTTAGGTACATGGAGGTCAGATGAGCTGATCAATGTGGAGTTTTATTTTGTCATTTTGAGAAGATACCTGCAGTCGGCTTTGAGCATATTGGTAGATCTCACCATTAACACCACTAGCACATACCCAGAGACCTCATTTTGGAGTATAATTTCTGACGGTAATAAGAACTAGTTTGCCAAGCACTGTGCCAGTTACTTCAAGCTAGTCGCCTCCCCAGTCTGTGCGGTCCATATATATGTAACTTGAACTGCAAAAAACAGCCTGCTTTGAATTAATCATGGTTGTGATGCCGTATATGACCTACATATGACTGGGGAAGATTAAAGGTTGTTCTTTTCCAGTCCGTGGGGAAGCAAATGTCTTCCAGAGGACCCATAATGCTGAAAGAAGTAGATGCCATCTCATCAGATTTTAGTTCGGGCTGTTTTATGAGTGAGTGGAGTGGTCAGCCAATCAGAATAATCGCTTTAATATACTGTTTGACACATTTTGTCAGTCAGGCGCAGTCACTGAGAGAAAAGAGAGGCTGGAAAATGGTCATGTAGAAATTAATTCCCGTTTTTGGCATATAAACCCACACGGTGGACATTGGGGAAAAATAAAAAGAATATGAGCCTTTTTAGGACGCCTGTGTTGTTATTTGTGGTAGAAATGAAATCTTGACTCATATCTATAATCACTATATTGCCGGTTCAGATCTCCTTATTGCAGGGGTCTCAGGGACCCCGGATGGTTCACATTTCATAACATCAGTGTGAGTTATGAAGACTGTCTGTGACACCCTGAGGACTAGATTGAAGACCAGTGCTTTATGGCATTCCAGAGAGATCCAGTATCAGAAATGGCACTTTATCACTGGCACAAGGAACTGTGCTGCACGGTGAACAAATGTTTCTCCATTACAGATAAAGAAGCCCGTACCCGAGCCGCACACATACTGTTCAGTGGCAGGGCCGAAAACGGGCTGCAGCCGAGCTGATTACTTCACTGCTTTCTGATTAGTCAAAATGTTATCACAGGATGGAAAGAGGACATTTTTACTTGTTTTTACTCTCTGCACAAAAAAACAGCGATGGCAACACAAACTGACAACTGGGAAGTCTACAAAGCACAAGCTCTACTGTCCGTTTGGGCTGAAGATTCAGTTTTCTACGATGCTAACTAATTTTTGTCACACGGCTCCAGAATGCTGAGAAACAATAACACACCTCAAACAAGACTTTTATTATAAATAATAAAAGCAACTTCGACATGAAAAACTTTCCTCTGGTTTGACTCCGTCCGGTCGTAAACTGTGGGAAGAGAATAGTGCTGCTGACGTGTCAGAAAGACCATTACCCGACTGAGATACACTGGAAAATCAAAACACGCTGCAAGTTCCAAGCCACTGCAGTACAGTTTGGGTACAGCACGGGTTCTGTAATGCCTATGGCTGCAGGTTCTAACCGCCCTACCATTTCCCCTTGTTCTGCCACTGCAACTTAAATAAATACCAAGCTAAGAGAAGCAGACACATATTTTTGCTTCTGGATTTGGAAGATAGGAACAGATGGGAACTATCAACAGATAGGAACATAAAATACCTCTGTGATGGATTCGACTCAGCAGAAAAGTGGGTTTCCCTACAGGAACTATCTGCAGACTGACCAAAACGGTCCTTCTGAGAGATTTTGCTAATGAGCGCTGCGAGGTGAATTTGTGCAAAGTGCTGCGGAGAGTTTACAGAAATATCAGACGCGTGTTTGTGGCAATGAGGACTAATGATTAAGCCTTTTGTTTACTAGCTACTCATGACATGCAGACAGAAGGGATGTGGGTGGAAGGAGCGTGGCTGCTGGAAAGCGTGCACAGTAAAGTCACCAGTGTTCAATTAACTCCCACAGAGTTCCATTCAGCACCGCACGCACTCCACAGCAGCTCGTTTAACACTGTCCGCTCAGCGCCTCCTGCATGTTCTTTAGACCACAACACAAAATTGGGCCATGGAACTTACCCTGAGGGTTGCCGGGTTTTTCTAATATGTCCTATTAATGTGGTGCAGAGAAGGTGATTTATCCAGCAAGAGGAGCTCTCCTGCACTGTAATTGAACTAACCACTCTCCACCCACAAATGTGCTCTTTCCTAGCAGCTTTGCAGAACATTAGTACAAATCACAATCAACCTGATGAGAATAATTTGTAAAAACTCCTACATTTACAAAGCATTAGTTATTTATCATATCTATTTCTTTTATGAAGAGACAGCCAGCATAGATTTAGTTCATTTTCTAATCATGTAATGTACTTTTGTCATTAGCTCACTTAAAACGACCACTAAAAGTACTTTCAGTATTTAAATCATGGCCACACTATTGATTATCTGCAGATGTTTAAGTTATTAAGAAACTTTTGGTGAAACTCACTTAATACAACCAGTATTAAAGTTAGGTTCAAGATTAGTTTTAGGGGTTTGGTTGTACTTAAGGTGAGGTTTAGTGTTAGAACCTACTACATTCAACTTAACACATAATTGTTGCATATTGTGTTTACTGAAAAAGACCATTGGTGTCACATACATGTGGAACAGAAGCATGAACAGAACTCATTTACACACAAAAGTAGTCAAGCAGGCAGAAATCTGAATAAACCAATATAATATAAGAACAATGTAAGAGCAACTTCTAACTTCTGTTCAGAGTTTTATAAATCTCAGTTTCAGTTTTTTTTCTTGTTCTGAGGTTGACGTGGAGTTAAAGTCAAAATAAAGCTCATCAACTCCTGGGCAAACTAGAGGATTTCCTTAGAAAGAATGGATAACATTGACAGAGAAGCAGAGAGAGAACAAGGAAACAGTAAACAGTAAAAAAATAAGTGGAAGAAAAGAATCAAATCTAAACGTATCTTCCTCAGGAATACAGAATATGAACCAAGGTCAGAGGACACTCATACAGGGATCGAATGCCAGGTGGACTGAAAGAGAGGAGAATGTAGAATAGCTAGAAAGGTTTGTGTGTGTGTGTGTGTGTGTGGGGGGGGGGGGTTGGGTTATAAAAGACAGCCTTTCCCACTTACTTTCCTATGATTGGGAGTTTTATCGCCGATTCTGTCGTCTAACCCTGTCTCAGGCTACAGGCAATTAAAAAAGAGAGGAGCTCTCTGCTTTGTCTGCTCACTTTCAAACACACACACACACACACACATAATGTGAGGTTCTTTAAACTTTAACCTTTCAAAGTAGATAGTTATAACTGTTGTTTTGCAACACTTTTCAAATATAATTACATAATTGCATATTTACTTTCACCAGTCAAGAGTGCATTTCCAACTTTTTTCCTCTTGTTTCACTGCTTTTCTACAAAACAAGACTGTGCACAGGCCAATTTCCCTCCACTTTTTTTCACTGACCACTGGTCCAGTACCATATTTTCCAAGACTTATATATATATATATATATATATTATACTGCCTCAGTGTGCATTTCTTTTACATATTTCACATTATTCGTGGGCATTTTTTTGTCTGCTGAAGTATCACTCCCTCATTTCAATGTTCTTTCCTTCAAGTAATTCAAAGCCAATGTTAAATTAATGGCCAATTTATAAGAATGTAATGGCATGATCCTGGTGGCTCTACCTCTTGTTCTTGAGATTCTAGCAGGAATTTTTATGACTATTTTAACAGAATAAGTTCAATATGGATCAATGAAAAGAGTTTTTCCCAAAGTTCCACTTGTATACACTGCAACAAATAAGATCCGTATTATTTAGACTGTGAAAAATACATGTCATAATAAATAATATTCTTTCTGATGTCTTGGGTCTTAAAATACTTCTAAAAGGTCCAATAATACATTTAGAGAGCAACTCTGAGATGCCGGGTTCTGTCAGTTAGAATTCTCCTCTATATTTACTTCATCTTGCAGCTAAAGTCCAAAGACTGGTTATTTCCTCCTATAGCACAATTACATGAACATTAAATGCAACAAAAAGAGCAAATGTCTTCACTATTCCACGTATTTCTCTTCTATTGGTTCTGTTGGTTCTATTGGTTCCTGTTTGGGTCAGCTCTTGTTTATGAATGTTCTGTGGATAAAACGGCTTCATTTTCCATTAGAATGTCCTGTAGGCAGCATTGGGCTCACACTACATTTCTTGATGACACTATTTTTCGGTTAATGTTCTGAGCTCTTGAGCCGATGCCAGATTGAAATATGGGCATCGCTGACTAAGAAACAGGAACATTCAGCGTGTTAAATCTCCGAAGGGCAGTTGCAAAGTAGAAAGGATGAGGACAACAAATGATTCACACTGGGCATCTCTCAAAATATGAGTCATCTGGGCATATGTGCAATACCTTAATTCTCCTACTCACCATGCTGCATGGGTGCTGAGACTAATCCCGTGATAATCATTACACAGGTCCACAAATTTTTTTTTGTAATCATCAGAAACCACAACACACTTTTCTAAACCAGTTTTTCATGCTGATTTCAGATCTGCT
>JBBPCY010000130.1:3281021-3298780 GCA_037974405.1 Brachyalestes nurse
GCTCATTACACAGCCAGTGGAAGGTGATGTGGTATCTGACTGAGCTGGGCTTATGGTTAAAAACAGTACTATCCGACATCAGATCAGTGGCGGGTTCACTCATCTCTCTGTTCTGTCTGACTACAAGAAGTGAAAGATTTTGCGGGGACGTTTCTCCTCTGCTGATCTTGCGGTGATTTTGGCGAATTTGTATGAAAAAAAACCCCCATCACTTCATTCCGGGTTAAAAGTGCATTGTAACGTGCATTACTGATATTTGTACCAAGTAAAATATTACCAGATTTTTTTCTGTAATGCCTTACATTACCGCGTTACAGCAAAAAGCAATGCACTACAGTAATTCATTACTTTTGTAACGTTACTCCCAACACTGTTTTTTTTTTTTAGCTCCAATTGAGACCCTTGTGGTCTGTAGTTATAGACCCCCAAGCTCAAATGCTACTTTCAACAACTACTTTCAGCAATGCTGGGCAAAGTACGTGTTGTAAACATAGAATACAGAATACAGACCATTTTTTTGCCCATTAAAACAAAGGTAAGTACACATCCAATATCCTGGTCTGAAACAGATGGTGAGTCACGCAACTATAATAACAAATATAACAATAATAATATAACAAAGATATAAAGGCATCCTCTTTTATTGACCATATTTATATAAATGGAACTGTAACTGACTCAGGAGCCATATCAGTTCCAAAGGGCTGATCACAATGCAGCAGCAAATGCTTTGGAGTACAATAAAAAAATATACTGGCTGAAAACAAAAATCCACAACCAACCCTCATTGAAACAGGAGGCATCTTCATCCCTAAACCAATACACATCACTTACCATCATTTTCTAGTTTTCAGGCCCAAGGAAAAACAGCAGGGCTGTATGGCTTGCTAATGGGGATCATATGAACAATAAACATTGAACAATAAACATCTCCAGCTCCTCTTCTCTCTGTGGATTAATGTCCACCATATGCCCAAAGATATCCAGACGCTAATTCTAAATAATGTTTTCAGCTGCTTTAAGGTGCACACATGTCTGCTCAGCTGTTCAATCTCCATTGTAAAGCAATGCCAATAGAACTGGAGGCTTTGGAGCAGGTCACCTTACCCAAAGCCAAGCATCAGTTAGAGGGGTATAAAGCCCCCAGCATTGGCCTGTGGAGTAGAGGAACTGTGGTCCCTGAAGTGTTTGAGCTCCAGCACAGGGGTGACAGACTCTCTATTAATACACCTGAGTTCAGAAGGAAAGCAGGGCTCTACAAACTTTTGGACACACAATACACCTGATCCCCTGCTGGAGATCGACAAGATGAAGAGTCTTAACCTTTTTCTGACTGACATTTGCTTGTTTCTTTGTATCCAACAAGGTGAATATGGCCTGTTGAGAGAATTCAAGGATCGACCAGCACCAGCCATTGTATGCCAAAGAAAGAACGACACATCACTGAATTATATACCACAAAAAAGATCTCTTCACATCAGAGACCCAAAAAGGGGGGAACATTTTTTAGTTAATCCTTGACAAACTAAAACCTTGTCTCATGATATGGAAATCAGACAGACAGACAGAGAAAGAGAGTTCTAATCTAACCTTTTTCCTTTTGAGGCCTTCTCCATGTTCATGAAATCCCTTTTCTAATTTTCAGCACAAGAAACTTTAGGTCTCAGACTGTGTCCTAACTCTTAGAATTTGAGTTATTACTTTTATTGTACTTTTACACTTATGTTATTATATATTTAAGTTTATAAAATAGACTATAGAATATAGATACAAGGTCCCATATACGTTTCATGTTTATTGTAATTGTGACTCGCCAACCCTGTCTCCATCAAACATCTCCATCTTCTCATCTGGCCATGGATGAATGTTTATTTAAAAATATGCTACCTTAATCAAATATGGAGTGTCAGTGCCAAGACGTTGCTAGTACCAAATAAATGGCCCGCAAGTGAGGCTTTGCCATCGAGAAGCAACACCAGAATGGCTGCTTGTTAAAGCTTGATGGATGAGAGGCTGTGAAACAAGAATCTGGGAGTTCTTTTAGTTCAACAGTGTCTCTGGGCAAAAGAGATAATAAATCTCAACTTGTGTTAAAGCTGGGTGCTTTAACAGAGGTCAGATGATCTATTAGACCTGAGGCGCTCCAGTGCTGAAACTGTCCTACAATAATGTTTAAGACCAACCGTAGGAAACTGTAAGAGTTGCTGGTATTTTATTTCATTATTATTATTTTTTTTGGCTTTTCTCTCATATGAACATCATGGATACCAGACAGAAACTGCTTTTTCCATTGTGAGAACATTTAACACCAGGTATATATATATAATATAATAGTTACTAGATAAATATAATTATCACTATTATTATGATTACTTTAGCCATCAGACTGCATTCAGCCATAGTACAAGAATACACTTAATACATGCTTGACTTCTGATTAAAATTGGCATAAAGACTTCTTTTTAACACTCATAAAAACCTGTTAAAGGCATCTATTGCCCTAACTGGGGGTTACATTGACATGGGGTCCCTCACAGGTGCTATTCTGTGATTTTATTTTTTTCTGGATTGGCCATGATTGTATTTTTCTCCTTCCTCCTCTGACAAGATTACAGACATACTTTCTTACTATATTCTATTGAATTCAGGGGGGCTCATTTCAGTCGTGTCCGGAAATATAGCACCATTATTTTTCAGGCAGAAGTCTCACGCTGTAAAAAATGTATCGCGACTTTTTTTTGACTGAGAAACAATAGATACTTTGGAAGAGTCTCTTGGTCTGGGTGGTAGAATTTCAAAATATAACAGCAAAAATATATTTAAAATATAACAGCAAAAATAACAGCATCCATAAAGTGAGATCTCACAGGCTGATTGTGGTGAGAATAACAGTTAATATTCATGTTCATATTCATATCTCATCAACTTTTTGCATTATATGGTCACATGACCACATGACACAAACATCTGAATCTTTATAAGATAGAACCACAAGTCCTCAACCTCAGCAACGCTATTGGCATTCAGATTGTATCCACAAGGAGACAGATGACCCCATATAAACTAATTTAAACTGCATATTTCTTATAACTACAAGAACAAAAAGGAAGGAAGTGCATTGTTTAACACCCATTATTTGATAGTTAAGGGCACTAGGCCAGATTCTGCTTATACACAATACAAGATCCTCCAGGAGCTCTGAGACTTAACAAGTTTCCTTTAACAAGAGAACATTGGCATTAAAAAAATGCTTGTAATTAATGTGGTTTTTGGCAAATGGTAAAAATGAACAAATGCCTGCACTCCTCAATTTAGAAGAAAACACTCATGATAGATGATTGTAATTTTCTACAAAATATGGAATTAAAATTTATTCCATGCAGTGTTGGCAGAATAGCCTTGTGATTTGTCTTACTGTCATGAGGTCATCCATTGTACTCACTTGTACTCAAATCTGCAGCTTTTTTGAATGCTCGGTCAGGTGTGGTACTTGCTGCTGGGCATTTAGACACGCTCTAGTGATTACTGCTACAACTGCACTACAGCAGGCTATCCCCAGCACCCTGCTTAGCTAATGATAAATCACTTGGATACAACAAGATTAGGCCAGATCTGTGGCTAATCACTGAACGAGTGAAGATATATCTATATCTCCACCAAGGTAAACTTACTTTGGACAGTTTTAAATGAGAACACTAATTGATCTCTAGGTGTGTGTCTAGCTTTTTTTTTCTAACACATTTTTTTTATACTGTCTATTTATATAATTTACTACCATATACATTCAATATGCTTTACAGGAATAGGAGAAAAATAAAATAGAAGAGCAGATATTTTAAAGAAGGTGGAGGAGAATAGTGTTGTTTTAGCAGCTTTAAAGCTACAGTTGATGCAGATCTGATCTGGGTACTTTGTTCCAGCAACGAGCTCCATAGTGACTAAACGCCATTTCAACATGTTCAGTTTCAGCTTTTCATACCACTAACTGAGCAGCTCCTGCAGATCTTATGTCAGAGATGTATTTAGGACCCAAACCATTGAGTGGCTTGTACACGATGTGTAACGCTTTGAAATCAATTCTGTACTGAACTGGGATCTGTGCAAGAACCTGAGGGCTGGGGTCATGTGATCTCTTTTCTTGGTTTTGGTTTGAACTCTAGAAGCAGCATTTGGGGAATTTTGGGGAATCCCACAGAAAAGCGCATTGCAATAGTCAACCCTGCAGGGAATAAAGGTGTGAATAAGCTTCTCTAAGCTTATCTCCAAATTACAAAAGCAGCGGAGACCACAAAATATTCTTTTAGTAGGTAACACCAGTGGCCTTCACATGGAGTTGGATTCAAAATTTGGCCAAGCCCACCACACTGCATGTAAGAGTATTCAGGCAAGACTGTTATATTTGAACCATGATTAATGATTGTACATCACTGTGGTTAAGGGCATCTGCCAAATTCCTAAATGAGATAAAAGTAGGGAAATTTGGAAATCTGCAGAGAAATGCAAAAATGATTGTAAGAGCTAAGTGCTTTCTCAACACCATTCTGGGAACATTTTATTCATTGCAAAGCATCTTCCATTTCTAATTACCACGAAACCTCTCACCTTCACTGATGCTCAAACGCTACAGATATAAAAATCAAAGGTGGAGCTGGAGCCTGATGAGATGCATGTTTCATCTACAGCTGGCTCACCTCATTACTTTCCGGCGTGTGGATTACAGAGGATGTCTCACTTATGTCAACTCATTAGCGAAAACCCTCTGGGAAGGGTGTAATCTCAGAAATGAGAGAATCAATCAGATATCTGACTGGAGTAATTTAGGGATCTAGTGTTAAATGTGTTTTTTAAAGTTTAGAATCAAAAGCTGCAAATGTAGAAGTTACAGCAGTTCACTGGCATTCTGAATCCATGAGGGAATAACTGGCCACTGTGTGTCCACAACAAACAGACGTCAGTCAAGCTCTTGATGTGTATGAGAGATGAAAGAGTGGTTTTATATATCTACAAAAAATGTGTCTAACTAACTGTGAGTCTGACAGAATGTACTATTGTAGATTTCAAAAGCATTTCATGTGAGGTTCCTCAAAGCTCAATGCCAGGTCCATTACTCTTTTTGTTAAGTGAGAACAGCCCTTACCTTTTCTGCAATAACGCGTTTTTTATCTTGCTTCCTGGTGACACCAACATCTTTCTTTCCAACAAAGCTGCACAAAAATGAACATTTTCTGCTCTCTGAAGTTGTTGACAGCAGATTCAGTGCAAAGGCTCTTATTGTTTGGTACATTCTAGGATCATTTGGAGTCTTGTACACCCACTGAACAGTGAAATAGTCTTTATTCAAGAAAAAACATACACCCATATTTATTAGTAATGTCTCAACAACAGGTTACTTTTGGTGGCTTATCTGTGCTGCAATTCAGCCAGCATGACGAAAATAAGGCGCGCTATCGAGTGAAAGTGATGTTTTTTAATAACAGTATTCTAGGAAGAAAGGGCCATTTGAAAGAAATTCTCTGAGAGCTGCTATTAACAAAATCTAACAATCCATGTTCTTTGTAATGTACCCATCAAGTCCATTTACAGTCCATATTTGTGTTTTGTTTTCTTTTTTTTACATCTGTTCTTTTTTGGCTTTTATTCTTTTAGCCGAAGACAAATATTACTTCTTATCTTCCATCCAGCACTTAATAGTGTTTCAACATGCTTTTCCTTATTATTCAAGTGGGCTTTTTTTAAACAAGGCCAACATGGGCCTTTTACCCACCCCTGAATGGAATACTGAATTAGTCTTTTTTTCACTGCTGGATGTGCAAATACACACAAATTAGTCCTAACATTAAACCCACCTGCCTAAAATTATGTAGGTTCCCCCGCATACCACTAAAAGATGTCTAACTAGTCAGGCTAGCTTGTACAGCACAGATGCTTGGTTGGATTGAGATCTGGGATATATATATACATATATATATATATATATACACACACACACACACACTACAGCACAGAACCAAATGGTCACATGTGCATTGTTGCCTCTTCCTTATGTATAGACTGCATACACTCTTTCTGTCTGTGCTCTCCAGTCCTCAGAAATGGGTCTTAATAAGCCTTAGGGAGTCAATAAGGCCTTCCTGAGGAATTGGAATGCTAAAGTAAGAGTGCTAGGGCAAGATCGATAGTGACTTTAGCATCCCTCAGTGTGATGGTGAGATCGATAGTGGAAGCATAGGTAAGAGCAAGGTTCTTTCTCTTCTGGTGACTGAGAGAGAGAGAGAGAGAGAGAGAGAGAGGATACCAGTGTTTTGTATATGTGTGTTCAACAGGATAGACCAAGATTAACTCTAATCCTGGACTGAATGGCATAATTAACGGTGACTATGCATTGAAAATCCTTTTCATTTCCATTTAATCTACACCTGACAACCAGACCTCAAGGTGCTAAAAAGGTTTTTTGCAACAGTGACATAAAAGAAATACTTTGGTCTCCCTTAAGAGTTATTCAATGGGTAGTTCTTTTAAAATATATATTTATATGAATAATATGTGAATGTGCAGAGAATCTTACTAATTTTTCATTTCTAAATTAGAAATCTTTTAAAATGTTCTAAGTTTTCTTATTTGTAAAGGACTGCATAACAAAGTTTCTTTACATTTGGGAAATTTTATTTTGTTAAGTGTATCACAACAATCAAAGGGATATTTTGATGTCCATGAAAAATGGACACAGTAAAGGAGAAGGCTCAAAATTACACCCATTGTCTTCTGAAGTAGTTCACTAGAGCTGGATTTTTGAAGGTACATACTTTTATGTAACCAAGCTGTCTTGGGAATTCAGTCAATCAAAATACTATTCATAGTAACCTGATGAATGGCAAATGCAAGCCTACTTACATGATCCTAGGCCAGGGGTTGACATAATATTTTTGCTGTAGTACTCTAATGAGTACCTACATTAATGAATTGGTACATCCCCAAATGCCCCCCGTGCGCGCATGTGCATAAATATATTTTCTTTTAACTACTTTAGAACACTGCCAAATGGTGCTGAATGTGCAAACTGACTTTAAACCAAAACTAAATTACAGGTCTAGTCACCCACAGGAATTATTTGACACCAAACATTGTAAATCAACATTCTGAAATGATGGGTGTGTCTGCTTTCTCGCCACTAACTGGTCGAAATGAGGAAGAGCCACTCGGGCGAGTTTCCGAGTTCAGGATTTTTCTCAGAGCATGACAGACAGAACTCGGATCTCGACTGTAACCCAACATCGCACAGGATCTCCAAAAGTTTATCCTGGACCACAGGGGCAGATCTGAGGAGAAAGAGGAGAGATCTGCCCCTGTGGTACAGGATAAACATTTGGAGATCCTGTGCGATGTTGGGTTACAGTTGAGATCCAAGTTCTGTCTGGACTGGACAACGGGTCTCGTATCGGGGCGGGCCGTGAAGCCGAGGGGGCGGGGCGGGGCACGCAGAGACTGAAGCGCTGAGATCAGACTTGCTCTGACTGAATTTTGATTGGGGCAGAAGCGAGGCTCCGCTGACCGGCTGGAACCATATTTTAAAACGTCATTATTATTTTTCTTTTTAAGGTTTTCCTTTCCTGAGTGGTGGTACCTAGAGATCCAGTATGAAGTTCCTCAAATTAGGTACGCATTTGCGCAGTGAAGACTGAAAACTGGTGCGCATTTGTCGTACCATAGACGCCAATTCTTGCTTGCATACCACTTATGTCAATCCCTGTCCTAGGCGATATAAATGCTTAACATACAGTACTGTGCAAAAGTCAGATATCACCCTTTGGTTCATTTAATTTCAAGTCAAAAAGACCTTACATTTAAAATGACTCTTCACTATAGGTAAAAGAGATTAAAAAAATCTAACATTTAACCAGTTACAGTTGTGTCCTCTTGAATAAAACTGTCCCCAAAGATCTCACTTCCCTATCAAAGACACTAATATTCATATTCACACACAACTCAGCTGCCTCACACATTTCTCACTCATGTGTACCATCTTACTCATGTGAACCTAAGAAGAGACTTCTGAGATCATAGGATCATAAGATCATATGATCATCAACTTGCATAAAGAAGGGGAAATACTTTTCGTTGTAGAAAACTGAGTTTCTAAACCTGGAGTTCAAAATATAATTAAAAGACAGACAGAAAACAGGACTCTCAACAACTGTGCAAGACATTGGAGACCACCAGAACAGAGAAACAGCACTTAAAGCTTTCATCTGTGAGAGAGAGGAGAAATCAAGCTCCACTGTTGCTTCAGATCAGAAAACCCACAGGTGTTTCTGTTCGTTCTTCTGTGTGAGAAGAAAACCTCACACTATTGCTCTAAAAGTATGTGCAGCCGTTCAACAAACTGTTACTGAGAACAGGAAAGATATAAAACTAAAGGGAAAATGCAATAAAGTACTGAAACAGGACGAATGAGAAATGAGTAAGCTTATGGGATGATGAGTGTTAATCTATAAATGCTGTTGATACCTCTAAATATTGAGTTTACAAGACATTCTACAGATTTCTGTAGAAAAACCGAAAACAAGTCTCCTGAAATGAGTGGAAGCTGTAAAGAAGGCGAAGGGTGGACACACACTGAAGCCTCTGATATTGGACTCGGTTACAATTTTCTGTGTTTTTCACTTTTTCTGAGAATAAGTAACTTGTACTTACATGCAAATGGGATACATGAAAAGATGGTCTCTGACTACAGTACTCTGCCACAAATGTGTATTAACACATTTTTTTTCTGAAGGAAACCTAAATGTGGCCTACGAGTTGGTGAATAGGAATGATTTACATGGACATTATATTTATCACCCATATGTCCATCATAATCCAGACAGCCTAGCAATGTTATTACTATGCCCAGGAAGTTGTTCCTCACAGGTTTGTAGAGGCTGGTTCCTAGAAATGTAAAAAAATGGTGTGATGTAGAGATACAAGTCAATGCTGCCGATTTCAAACAAGGGCATCATTTTCTGTCAAGCTGAATGATTGCCTTGATTAAATATGCACAGAAATGCACCTAGGATTTGGCCATTGATGATGGAGAGAGATAATATTTCATCACTGCATCAGACGAGGCCCAGTGACAGAGATGGATCTATGTTAACATGTGTAGAAGCCTTTATGAACAGTCGGATAGTTGAAATAGTAATTCTTCTTCCATTCCAATGAGAAGGTCATTTTAATGCCTCCAAAATTCGAAATTCCCAATGATTCATTCGCTTCCACAGCACACCTTGCACCTCAACAGAGGAATATATTAATGGAGGCAGAATTGATACATAAACTGGGTGCATAAACAGCCCTGGCTGTTGTCAGAGTCTCTTAAGAAAAAAATAACATCTCTGTTCCTCTTGCATGAAAGGCAAAACTAATGTAATGAGTGCCTCAGATGCTGCTCACGCACTGAAACAGTTAATCAGATGGCAAATGAGATGTTATTTACATCTTTATTTCTTCCATAGCTAAAGTCTCCGCCCTGCCTGTCTTCTTATATAAGCAGAGCTTATTTGAAAACCTTCCTGTGGCACAACAGAGGGTATAATGGTCACAAAGTTTGTTTGTTTTTTTGCTTCTTTCCCTATGCAAAATATATGACAGTCTGGGAACACGCACCAGCATAAACTGGCAAGCGGTACCAGGACCTTTGGGAGATATGACATTTCCTCTATATGAAAAAAGCACCCACGGACCCCAATAGTCAGCGAGAGAAGAAATAAACTTGTAAATATGTATGTGCCTATTGTTTTCCTGGCACTGCTTCTAAACCTGCCCTATGGGATCTCAAACTCTGCAGCAACATTTGTATGGAACATGACGCCTTCAGGAATGTAAGCAACTGTGTTACAGTGATAGAGGAAAGTGAAGGAACTTCTTTACATTTGTCCAGTAGAAGTCTGAATTTGTCTTGACAGGAACAGAATGGCGCAGTGGTCTCTCACCTATTCAGATTTAAATACACTGCCTTAAGGAGACAAGAGAGGACACTTGATTTTATTTAGGCTTTTCGTGTCAGATCCACATTGTCTGCAAGTAGTCAAGTGGACAGTTGCTGTTCCAGCAGCGTTCATTGTCCTTGTGTACAGGAAAGAGCATCCCTGACCATATCCATTACTCCTTAAAGATCACCCTACAACTAATCAATCATGTTATCGAGCTGTGAGCCGTGAGGAGCCAGGGACGTAGAAGAGCTGATGAAGTGAGAAGTGAGAAAGGAGGCGGCGGGGAAAACTGGGGGGAGGAGCGAGAGGTATACTAATGCGTAAGGCCATCACAGACTCCATTCTGGTGTCAGAAAGTGGCTGTAGTGATTCATTATAGATGAAATGGCCCTTTATTGGCCACAATGAGATCAGTTGCACAAAAGATGCTATTTTGTCCTTTGGCTTCATTGCATTAGCACGTACAGGCGCTTCCTTCTCAAAGTGGGATGATATGAAGGACTGCTTTCACCTATTATACAGACTCTTCTCTGTTCTATCGTATGGTGAACAAAATGGAAACTTCCACTCTGGTTCTACAAAAGTGTGTAACAGTTTCATATCACAGGCCATCAGAACTCTAAATGGACATAAATATTTAGTACCTGGCTAACCAGGTACATTCCAGTGAACTACCCCACCTTATACCTTAAATACCTCTGGACTTTCAGTAGCACCCGCACTTTACCTTGTTACTCATTTAATTTACATTCTGGAAGGTTTACATTTTTTTCACACTACTTTTATACTACTGTCTTGTCTCGGACTTACATCCCATTCACACTATACCTTTACACTGCTATATTGTCTTGTACTCTATTGGTTCTGTCACTCCTTGCACTTTGCTCAATGCTGTAACTGTCTCCTGTGCAATAATCATACTTTTGGTGCAATGCTAGTCACTCTGGAAAGTTTATATTCTGTTCACACTACTGTATACTGTTACATTACATTACTGTTATACTGTTGTAGTGCCTGTTTATTGTTTCTGCTGTTTCTGTCGTAATTTGCACTCTGTTGAATGTGGAATGTTACTATATGTTGCACCATGGTCTGTGAGAAACGTTTCATCACACTATGTACATCTACACAGCTGCTGATGGCAATAAAGCAACCTTTAACCTTGACAATTGATAATCCACTTACTCTGATTCACCAAGGCTCAGAATAAACACTGGATATAATAGAAGTGCAGAAAAGCCAACCATGGGCTATCCACTTGACCAGAAACTCTGTCTGTCTGGTGGTCTTCTAGTGATTGTACCCGCTCACCTATGGTTCTCAGAGAAAATGGAGGAAACGGTCTCGCCCTCTATCACTGCCAGCACAAGTCTCTTTTAAGAGGTGCTGTACCCCAACCAAACACCCCCACCCCAATGAGAAGTGACCACTGTGCAGTGAAGAACTCCCGATGACACCTGCCAGGTCCCTGTTGTAATAGCGATGCTACTCATGACTGCTCTCAAGACAAACTGGCACCTATTCCAGTTCTGATAGAATTGAAAGAACAGAGAGCAACCAGTCCACCTTATGTCAGATCTTACTTAATCCTCAGACTATTTAAAGTCCTTTCTGCACATTAAAGGTAGCAGTTTTAAACGTTTGATTGCTAGCCAATAAGTCGGTTTTAGTTAATGATCTTATTTCTACACACTAGATGGTACCACTTTACAACAAAGGTTTATAAATGGTTTGTAATCAAATTGTTGTAGACACTTATTAATAAATCATTAATAAGACATAGATTGATGCAGGCTCAGTATCTGGCAAGATCTCAGATCTTGTTTAGTTGCTTAGCTTATCTTGTCCCTTTCTCAGACAGAATATTAAACTGTCCTCTTCCTCAAGTCTTTGTGAACATGTTACTACCATTAAAACACCAGATCCTGCTAAATATTGAGCCTGCATTAATGTATGATAACTTTTATAACTTGTTTAGAACTGGTTATTAATGATCCATAAAATGTTATTAACAACCTAATTAACAATCTGGTAATGAATCAGTTATAAATCCTTTATAAGAGCAGTCTTAATGTAAAGTGGTACCGATTTTACATTTTCAACAGAAACATGGCTAGAGAACAACAAGTGTAACAGTTCTCCTTTAAACATCCCCAAACTTTGTAAATGTTTCTGGTAGGAAAAGTAGGGTGTAGCTGTTTTGTTTGAAGACACGTTATTTGAAGAGTTTAATTCAACTGAACATGGACATTGAATATGTCTGTACTGTAATGAAAATTTCTCCATAAATTTCCATTGACTAATAAGAAGTTACTTGTTAGTATTTATAGGCGCACAAACACTGTCCATACTCTGTCAAACATTTCATTCGAATCATTTCAGTAATTCCTACAGACTCTTTTATTATAACTGGTTATTTTAATATTCACACAGCCACGAGTGACAACACTTCTGAAGAACTCATTGCTTTGTTTGACACGTTTGATCTGGTACAGCATGTCACCGGCCCAACTCACATCTGAGGTCATATACTGGATTGAGTTATTAGTGAGAGTCTCAGTATTCCTTCTGAGAATGTTAAATATTTAAGTCTGTCTGATCAGTTCTGTGTTTACTTTGATGGGTTCATTGCTCCTGTCACCCAAACTAGATCTAAAACTGTCAAAAATAGGGACAGTAATGAGAACACCAGTGCTCTATTTATGGATGTCATGTTACCTAATTCAACAGCAGAATCAGTGAATGGCATCTTAATCAGATTCATTCTAAAGTTTTCAAGGTCTTTGATGCTGCAGCACCTGTGAAGACTTAAATGATTAAATGATAAACAGAAACGGTAGTGAATCAAAAGAGACAATGCAGAAAGTCTGAGTGTTAATGGAGAAAAACTAAGCTTCAGATAAATTATGATACTTTCAAAGAGAGTCTCTCTAATATCATTAATGGGAACATTAACAGCACTCTCTCTGTATCACCATGGATGGCTTAACAAATCCCCCAAAGCAGTTACCTTTAGAGTGCCTATCCGATAAAAAATGTCATGAGTTGCATTACTTTTCCACCACAAAACTGAAAATATTAGACAAAGCAGTAGCTGCAACCAGTCAAGCAATGGCCTACAAAAATAAGCACTTCATATCTGAATTTGCTGTTACTAATGGCATAACCTGGAGAAATATTGCTGCAGCTTTATTAAACCATCTATGCTGTCTTTACACTCTGCTCACAAGCTGTGTCTTCAGTTGTATCTCATTCAAGTTTCTACAAATTCTGAATGGCAGTCTTCTCTCAGGCATGTTCCCAGCATCACTAAAGTTATCAAGGCTAAGTGAGGTCTCCACACTTAGTAGTTATAGACCTATTTCAAATATCCCATTTATAGGTAAGGTCATTGCAAAAGTATTTTTCAAGCATACCAGTATTTTTTAACTTAAATGATTACTTGGATAACTTTCAATCTGGCTTCCATCAACATCATAATATTGAAACAGCTCTCATAAAGGTATTAAGTGACATTCATCTGAATACAGGCTCAGGGAAAAAAACACTGTCTTATCTCAGTGCATCCTTTGACACTGTTGATCATAAAATACTGCTAGACTTATCAGAAAACTGGGTTGTGTTCTAAGTAATGGTCCTCAAATCAGAGAATACCATCAAGCCATATGGAGTCCCACAAGGATCTATTCTTGGATCCCTTTTGTTCAGCTTGTTCATGTATCATCTTGCTCAAGAGTACAAGATGGATTATCATAGCTACTTAAATCTATCTAGCTCTTTCACCAAATGACCTCCGTCCTCCTTGTGTTCATGCCTTGAAAAAGTAAATGACAAGATGGAATAAATTTTCCTCTAGTAAAATAAAGCAAAGACAGAGATAGTTCTGTTTGGGCAGAAGAGATAGACCTGTTTTAGAGCCTGCTTTATGTCTACTGCACTAAAGACTACAATCCAGGCCAAAAAAACATGGTGTAATCATAGATATAGATCTTTGTTTCAGTGAGCACATTAAAGCTGTATCGAAACCAGCATTTTAGGATCTTAGGAACATAGCTAAAGTTTAAGTTTTTGTGATAAAGCAAGACTTGGGAGAAATGTATTCATGCCTTTATATCCTGCAGGGTTAACTATTACAATGCTCTTGGTCCATTACAGCTACAGCATTTTCAAGCCAAGAAAAGAGAGAGCATTACTCCAGTTCACAGGTGTTTACACCTTCTATTTAGATGCAGAATTGAATTCAAAGTATTGCTCATTGTTCATTGTTCAAGTCACTCAGTGGTTTGGGCCCTAAAATATCTCAGTGGAATTCTCTGAGAAAGAACACTCTTTGTGGGCTGGCATAAATTGCAAGTTGTTGTGGCAACCTGGAAATTTACCTGAGCTCCTTGGTGTTTCTTTAAGATTGTGTACTATTCATGACTGCTACTTCTGGTCATTAGCTTTGAGCTTTGATGACAAGGAATATATGCAGGAATTGACATAAGCGGTACGCAAGCAAGAATTGGCGTCTGTGGTACGACAAATGCGCACCAGTTTGCAGTCTTCACTGCACAAATGCGTACCTAATTTGAGGAACTTCATACTGGATCTCTCAGTTCCGCCACTCAGGAAAGGAAAACTTTAAAAAGAAAAATAATTATGACGTTTTAAAATATGGTTCCAGCCGGTCAGCAGAGCCTCGCTTCTGCCCCAATCAAAATTCAGTCAGAGCAGAGCAGGTCGAATCTCAGCGCTGCTGTCACTGCGTGCCCTGCCATGCCCCCTCGCCTTTACGGCCCGCCTCGACACGAGACCCGTTCTCCAGTCTAGAGAGGAGTGATCTGCCCCTGTGGTCCAGGATAAACTTTTGGAGCTCCTTCGCGATGCTGGGTTACAGTCCAGATCCGAGTTCTAAAAAATTTTGAATTTTGGGTGCGTACCAATTCATTAATGTAAGTACTCATTACAGTACTACAGCAAAAAAGTTATGTCAACCCCTGAATATATGATCTTTTGATGGGAATAACACTCAAAATGCAATCTGGAGGGCAGCAGAAATGATGAGTCTTTCAATCAGTGGAGACTACACTGGTAAAATAAACCAAACATAATCATTATCTGTGCGTGATTGCTCCCAGCCCTGCTCAAGATCAGAGATGCAAAGTGATTCTTCGCCACATGGTAGGACATGGGATACTACAGTGCAACCCCATATGGCAATGCATCACATGCCAGCTGTAGTGCAAGTAAAGTGGCGAAGTGTGGAGGGCCTTTGACTGTGTCAAGGGTGCTTCAGCCTTGTTGAAAACCTTCTCACATCTGCCCATCCATTTCCACTGCCTAGACATCAATAATATCAATAATCCCGAGAAGGATGTCCACTTTTTAAAATTCTGTGGTAGTTTGATGATCACTTTGATTTTTGATGGTGCTTTGTGGAGGCCATAGCAGTTGATTACACAACCAAGCCATTCGGCTGATGGCTAAGATTTCTCTTTCCTGACACAAAGGCTATACTCCCCTAGCCTCTGAAGAGCAGAATAAAGGTTTCTGAGTTTATCCCTGTCATCCTTGTTTGTGATCAATAGGTCATCCTGGTAGCACTCTATGACCATCAGCCAAGTCAAAGAATGACTCACTGCACATTGCAATATAGCAGATGCTGGGTCTGTCTGCAAGCATCTGTACATTGACGCAGATGGATCTTACTGAACTTCTGACCGCCAATCAATGGTTCAATGGTTCGATCAATGGTTGTGGACATCGTTTGGTGGCTAAGACTGGGTCAACAGTCACTGCAGAATCTAATTGACCTATCTTTCTTACTGATTGGGACAACTGGTGTAGCCCATTCCCTCACATTTACTGGTTTCAGTACTCCCATTTCAACAAAACTGTTCAGTTCAGCTTTGACCTTGGGTTTAATAGTGTATGGAAGAGGTGAAGCCTTTAGGGATTTTGGCAGATTGTCTGGCTTAACACAGTGTATTGCCCTTCATACTGCCAAGTAATTTTGCAAAAACGCCAGCATGTTTCTATAATATGCTTGGAAGAGTCAAGAGCAGTTGAATATTTGTTTCTATAATATGCTTTGAAGAGTCAAGAGCAGCTGAATATTTTCCAGCCATGTGTCCCCTTATACTGCTGGGTAATTACGCTCTGCAATGTACAGGAGTTTGGACTTTTGTCTGTTGAACTCTACCATAACATCCATGACTCATTTTACTGACTCACCTGTGTCTGTCTTCAAGCTCAATTCAGCAGCCTTTGGCGTTAGAAGTTGTAACATCTCTTGCAGGAGATCTTCTGAAACCAACAGAGTTCAACAGACTGTCCCAAGCCACTCTAGACACTAGGTGTCATTCAGAGTTTGTGCAAACTCAGTGTCCGTTCTAGAACTGCCACAAACTGTGTTATTGACTCTGACTCCTCCTGTTTTCAGCTCTAAAATCTAAATCTTTCAGCAGTGATGAGAGATTTTGGACTGTAGTCTGTTTTTAGGTTAGTAATGATACTCTCATTAAAGCCAACACCAGGTTTAGCAGGTAGTATTAGCCCATGGAGTAGGCTGTATGTTTTTTCTGACATTATACTGAAGAAACTGATTACTCCCATGTCAACTTTCATTTTTTTGCCTAAAACAAATAATTCGAAATGTTCTTAGGTTTGCTCTCTGTGTTGGATTTGTACTTCCTAGTCAATGCCTTTAGCATTTTTATTTCAGTGTTTTCATGCCACAAGTTTTCTTCTCTCTGTTCTATCCTTCGTGAGCAAAATGCAAAAGCAAGTCTCCTTTCATTAGCCAGCTGGCTGCACAACACGCTATTCTGCCTTCTTTGCGCATCATACATTGATTAAACTTTTTGTTCTGGACCATCCTCCAAACACAACAGTTATTGATGTACTAATATGTATCCTCATCGCCTGTTTTCTTGTATTGCTGTTAATAAATCACTTAACAACTAATGAAAAACCAACAGAGACTGGAGCAAGGGTTCCACAAGCTGGCCCCTCGACTCACATTCACTAGCCAGTTGGATTTAACACGAGGGGACAGGATACCATAAGGGACAAACACACAACAATGCTGACTTGATGACTGTTATTTAAGCCTTTGAAAAGCTCCCCATTTTTGGTGCTACCATGACTGCCACTGAAGTGAATTAGAGATCTCTGTACAACAAATTGGGAGCCAATTTGTACCAGGGCTTCTGGTGGTCCAGTTTTTGTGCAAACCTGTGCTCTTTGTTAATAACATTGTAGAGTCATGGCCCTTTCACAAATCTGTCTTTTCTTTGCTGTGTCCTGCCTAAATTAGCTGTGTAATGTTAATACGCTACAAAAGAGGGAAATATGCAGAAACGGGTGAACTTAAGCTTATTTTCTCCTTATCCTTCTTTGTCATTTGAAGCTTCTGAGTGCTTAATTTCAAATGATTAGGTGTTACAACATAGTGACAGATCTGGCAGGTCTGTGAGATGGAAGGAAGTCCCAGAAGAATCAAAGGCACATCAGGCACTTTAGGAACGTATTACATGGATGTTTCAGAATAAATCTCGACAGATAATATATCTCGACAAATTAATTACTGCAGTGATTACGTAGATTAAATTAATTTAAAAACATGGTGTATGGGTTTTAATTTACTGTAAATTAGTAATATATATATTACTTTGACTTCAAGCATGAAGTCAAAGGAATTGTCTGTAGACCTCAGAGACAGGTTTGTCTTGAGGCACAAATCTGGGGAAGGTTACAGAAAAATTTCTGCTGCTTTGAAGGTCCCAATGAGCACAGTGGCCTCCATCA
>JBBPCY010000130.1:3300223-3320684 GCA_037974405.1 Brachyalestes nurse
CAGATGATCAGGCGGTGATCAGTATACTGGTGGTGCTGAATGCTGAGTGGTTGGAACTCTAGGCTCCTTGTATCTTAAGGCACTTTGCAGCATTTTGCAGCCAGTAAATCATTTGTTCCCATTTCTTTCATTTTATCTATTCAGTATGCCAAGGAGAGGAGTTTGATAGGCAGAAAATAGTATTTTTGTGCCAACAAGGAGATTCAAAGCAAAAAAAAAGATTGAAAAGACCACCACAAAGTATGTACAGCCTATTTATACCTTAAGTGACAAGTGATCATTTTTGGGAAAATTCTCAGGCAAGCAGCTGTAGGCCAAAATCTGTTTCTCCAAACCCTAAGCTGAGATGCATTGAAAAAGCAGAGTATGACAGGGATCCTGGTCTTAGCCTGGCTGAGCACATGGAGTCTTTAGGAGAACTGTGTGAGATCTGAACCATTACCCCTGATCTGTAGCAACAACCTTATGCGGTTTCGCCAGGCCACAATGACACAATGACCTTCATCTGTTTGACAACAAGCTGAAAGAGGCAGAGGTTAATTGGGCTGAGACCACAAAAGCCAAATCAGACAATGTAGATGCCTCTTTCATTTTCCTGCAAAACAGACGTCAGACCTGTAATTGCCTGATCCTCCAAATGAAATGGCTCTTCACACCATGCAGTCAAAGAGCAACAGGACCAATCTGGTCCTTCTAAGCACTGAGCATTTTCCCTCACTCAACTGGACATGAATCACTCTCAAACCGCCATAGCCGGAATGTCACCCTCCTCTAGACGTGGCAGGAAATGTTCTTGCGCAGCAAGATTCCACATTAAAATTCAACAATCCGTTGCTTTGTGTTGTGAATTGTTTTGTATTCGCCCATTTGCACCTCCTGACTGCAGAGCTGCAATTTCACAGCTTTTGTTTCAGGCAGGGGGTGCTACAGATAGCGACTTCCTGATGTCTCTTTGATGTTGTTAATGTATCTATTTTATAAAACAATGATGTTAATGTTTAAATATCTCCTCGTCAGTTAGACGTCATTCTCCATGAAGCTGGTGTGACTCGTTCAACATGACAATCACATTTGTTGTACACTAGTACGAGCTGTGGTTTCTAAGGTTATAGTACCATAGTAGAGATGAATGGATCAGGGAAAAGAAAAAGATGGTGTAAAAAGCATGTAACAACAGCTCTGCATGGTTGTTTGCCGGAGTTACTTTAACATGTATCATTGTCAGTGTTGTGCATGAACGCGTTCAATTAACGCCGTTCATTGAACACGTTCCTATTTTTCATGAACGCTGAACTGAACGAGTCAGTTTACAAATTATGAACGCAACCGTGAGTAACGTTCACTCGCGCGAGACTGAATGCAGTTCACGTTCTACGTTCGCAGGATAGTGATGGGAAGTTCGGCTCTTTTCAGAGAGCCGGCTCTTGTGGAATGGCTCCCAAAGAAGAGCCGGTTGTTTCGGTTCCTAAACGGCTCTTAGTTTATTATCATCTGTAACCTCATATTTTAGCCTAACTTGGCAAATATGAATGCTTTGTGTGTTGATAAAGTGGGGAGCAGCTCTCACTCGATGGGTTTAGTTTAGTTATTTTTAGTTATGTTCTTTTCTGATCACTTTAAAAGATATGTCTTGGTGTTAATGTTTTCTGAATAAAAAATTCCATATACAGTATACCTGCACCTCATTTTTTCCACTTTCACCATAACATGATGTGTTGCTTAAGTGGTAAGATCTATTCTCAACCTCAAAATTGGTATTTAATGTAACTTATGCCTGTGATTGGTCAGTCGTATGACAGATAGAGAGAGAGGATTTAAGGAGGTTCAGATAGAAGGACGTTGTATTTAAAATGTAAAAAAAAAAAAGCCCAACGTGAACTAGTTCATTTTTATTTGAATGAACAGTATTTTGAACTAGTTCTTTTTCAGTGTGAACTGGCACAACACTGATCATTGGTTCAATAGTTATATAGATTTGTTTTTCAGCATCAATCAGTGAATGTGTGTTTCTTGGTTGTGTGTGTTATGCTCTTGAGTGTCCTGCATGGCACTCCGTCCGCCAGTTGGTTCATCAATGTTGAACATTCCAGATCACACTGGTGTGACTGTACACAGGAAAGTAGTCAGGCGGTGTGATGTGATGCACCAAAAGGTTACAGCCTGTATCCAGAAGAGGCAAATTGGGGATAAAAATAATCTAATGATTGCATAAAGCAACTCCAGCTTTACACATTTTAGTAAATGTGTCTTCAGACTGACATCCAGAGGAGTAAATTACATAAACATAATTAGTTTTCTGATTTTGATTCTGATTAAAAACTGAATGGTGTTTACATGCATAACCTCACGTTTGATCTTGTCTTGTGTTTTGTTCTGCAGGGTCGCTGTATGAGTTTCACTCGAGTAAAATCCTACCCACCCCCTCGGTACCCAAGCAATAACAGCAACAGGAACATTAGTAACAACAGAAACAACAGCAACGCCTCCAGGCACATTTACAGTTTGCCCCACAGCCCCACCCCACCAGCCCCAAAGAGCAATCTGCCCCCAAACCCTCACAGTTACCCCACCCATTCCACAGACCCCAACTGCAGCTATCCCATTCACCCCTCCTACCCCTCCCACTCTCCAAATTCCTCCCTGCCCCCTCTTCCTTCAACCCCGCCTCCATCTTCCATTACTCCACCCCCTTACACACCCCCACCCACCAGAGCTTTACCCCCAGCCTCCTTTACTGTCACTTTGGCTCCACCTCCTTCTCCACCCCTTGGTCTGTCTCCCTCAACTTGCCTGCTTCCAACTCCAGCAGCGACCACCTGTCTATCTCTCTCGGTGACTGGCTCTCTACCCCCACCCCCTCACTGTGCCCCACCTGGCCGAGCTCCTCCTCCGACCCGCCCTCCACCCCGCCCCTCCCACGATGGTCTCCAGGACTGATCAGGTTCCATGAGGTCGATCTCAGCTTCCTCAGTTCTGTCCTTCAGTGGAACCTCTCAAACCCTATTTGGACGACTCAAGTCCAGGCGACTAGACAGACCTAAAACTTCTGCCAAGTTCTAAAGATTGTTTTTCCTGACCAACACCCATGTGAATGCCAGGACGAAAAAACAAAACATGAAATGACATTTACTGTCAGCAAAGGTGCTGGAAACAGATTCGTCTAAAAATCACAGTTTGGGACTTTACAAATTTTAGCTAACCTCCTTGTAGAAAAAGAGTCTGGACAAGTTTGATCTCTTTTAGCAGTCTGTTCAAACCTAAAAAAAATTCCAGCGCCAGACTTTTCTTCATCCTGTCACGCAGAACAGGGGGTCCAGCGCTGGTCCTGGAGGGCTAACACTACGGAATGCACCCTGGGACATCCCAAAAACAGTGGTGGAGAAATACAACATCTGTTTCTGTATTTTATCCCAGCTGAACAGCTAACAGGATAACTCAACCTACCTACTGTTTTAAGACCACACCCCAGAGTGTAACCTCACGTGAGGCCCTCCAGAACCACAGTTGGACACTCCTTATGTAAAATAACCATCTTAGATCCATACCGCCCATTCTGGAATTGAGACTCCATATTGGACATTATGCCAGGGACATTGCAGCAGGATGACCTTCCTCTCAACACGACTTGTAAAAGCACCCTGACCAAGGCCTGCAGAGGTTCCAGCGCTATGCTGATGGTACATCATCGCGCCTTGCGTCTGTGTCTGAGTGATAATTATGTTACATTCATCCTGTCTATTTTACAAAGCAGATACACAGGACGAACATTTACATAATGTATTGTATTGTATTGTATCGAGGGCAACAGCAATACGCAAATCCTACTTTACTTGAGAGATCAACGGCTCAGCTTTCCTTGTGCCTCTCCTTTGTGCCGAGGAGAACGCACGGTTCTACAACCACAGAGTTATGGGAAGATTAGTGAAGAAGAAAGGTGGAGTTCATTTAGTTACTTGTTTGAGGCTAATATGTATATATGGCAGTAAGTATCTGTCAGAAGCAGCAGATGCGAAAAATGCTTGCGGATAATTAAAAAATTAGGCTTCTATAATGAGCTGTTACTAGACAGCAGTGTTTTTACTGCTTAAAAGGCCCATATCCTACATCCCCTTATGAAGTACAGTACTAAGCAAAAGTCCTGAGCCACTCCTCATTTTTTATATTTTACGTCTAAAGAACCTGATCTTTTGCAGGGGTTACGTTCCAAAAGCATCCGCGTATAGTGGAAAAAACGCGTTGTTGTGTTTTGGTAAAAAAAAAAAGCCTAAAAATGCTTATTTTTATAGTGTAAACCCTAAATATGCGCCCAAACATGCTCCCAGAACACTCTGATTTCATTTTAAACTAGTTTAATTCGCCTCTTTTCAAGGTAAACCCGTTTTTTAATTTAAATTCCCCGCCGAGATATGCAACTCGGAAGGTTGCGTGACAAAAGTATTGGGACACCTGGTTTTCGGAGAATAAAACCTGATCTACTCGGGCTAAAAATACAAATGAGGGCTCGTTGGAAAGGTCTCCTGGAGATCTATCGAACTGTGTGCAACTCGGAAGTTCATGGGACAAAAGTCCTTGGGACACGAGGTGAACAGGTCCCCTTGTGTAAAAAGCATCCAGAAAAAATTATTGCCGCAAAAAAAGGTGGAGGATATTTGCAGTTTGGTGCCACTATTTTCACCAAACTTGAGAAGTGCGTATAACCTCATCCGCATCAGAGAGGGCGACGAGTGGAAGACAGCCTTCATCACTCCCACCGGCCATTATGAAACGCTGGTTATGTCGTTTTGTTTGTGCAATAGTCCGGCAGCCTTTCAACAGTTAATTAATGATGTTCTCCGGGACATGCTGGGACGCTGGGTCTTGCCTACCTCGATGACATTCTCATCTATTCCAAGACCGAAGAGGAACACCCCCAGCATGTCCGACCAGTGTTAAAGAGTGTTAAACCATTCGTTGTGGAGGTTGACACCTCTGATGTGGGCGTAGGAGCCGTTCTCCCCCAACGAGGTCCAGATCAGAAACTGCATCTGTGCAGTGTCTTCTCCAGAAAATTTAATCCCACTCAACAGTGATACGGGGTAGGGGACTGTTGGCCATCATGTGGGCTCTAGAAGAATGGCATCACTGGCTGCAGGGCGGCCGTTACCCATTCATTGTCTGGACTGATCACCAAAATCTGATCGGCATCCAGCAGGCAAAACAACTTAACCCTCGCCAGGTGCGGTGGGCTCTGTTTTTTGAACAGTTTCACTTTACTATCTCCTACCGCTCAGGGTCGAAGAATACTAAAGCGGACGCGCATTTCCACACTCATGAAAAGGACGCACCCCGGACAAACCTCGCACCTATTCTACCCACTGAGATAGTTGTTTCACCTCTCCGGTTGGAGTTAGAAGAGAGAGTTCGCCAGGGGCAGGCCTTGGAGCCCCCACCAGCAGCCACTCCGCCTGGACGACTCTTCGTGCCCCTCCCGATGCGCTCTGAGACACTTCAGTGGGCACACTCTTCTGCCATGGCCAGCCACCCGGGAGTTAATAGGACGCTTTCTCTCCTCCAGCGCGCCTTCTGGTGGCCGAAGATGGCAGATGACATCAGAGGATTCGTCCAAGCATGTGAGGTGTGCGCCAGAGCAAAAACCACCAACACTCCAGCACCGGGAGCTCTCCAACCTCTAGCCGTTCCTCGCCGTCCCTGGTCGCACATCGCACTGGATTTTGTTACCGGACTACCTGAATCGGAAGAGAAGACCACTATCCTTACCATCGTGGACCGATTCTCCAAGGCCGTGCACCTGGTGGCTCTCCCGGGGCTCCCCACAGCAAAAGCCACCGCTGAGTTAATCTTTTAACATGTAGTCCGTTTGCATGGGTTCCCCAAGGACATCGTCTCAGACAGAGAGCCCCACTTCACAGCCAGGTTCTGGAAGGCCTTCTGCCGTCTGATCGAGGCCACCTGCAGTCTCTCCTCGGGTTACCACCCTCAGACTAACGGTCAGACGGAGCGGACCAAACAACAGCTGGAGCGCTTCCTGAGGTGCTTTGTGGTGGATCGTCAGCGCTCCTGGGCCCGCTACCTCATTTGGGCTGAATTGTCTCATAACCTCCTCACTTCCTCTGCCACCGCGATGAGCCCATTTGAGGTATGCTACGGTTTCCAGCCTCCTATGTTTGAACTTCAGGAACCGGAGGTTGATGTACCGTCGGCCCAACAGTTGGTCCGCAGGTGTCGGCAGCTTTGGATGCAGACTAGGGAGGCTATTCAGAAGGCCAACCAACGTTACATCAGGACTCACTGCCGCCGACACCCACCAGGACGTTTGTACCACGTAGGTGACGTAGGGTCTGGCTTTCCACCAAGAATGTTCGCCTGCACACCGAATCACAGAAGCTATCACCCAGATTCATCGGACCCTACCGCATCACCCTCCGGATTAACCCTGTCACCTTCCGGCTCCAGCTGCCTGCCTCTTTCCGGGTTCACACCATGTTCCACGCATCTCACTTCAAACCCTTCACCACTTCTCCGCTGGTTCCAGCTGCTCCGGATCCCCCTCCGCCTCGGATCATTGATGGTGGTCCTGCTTATACTGTCCGGAGGATGCTCAATTTGCGACGCCGTGGGCGTGGCACCCAGTGGCTAGTAGACTGGGAAGGCTACGGCCCGGAGGAGTGGTCGAGGGTTCCCGGGTGGTTTATTTTGGATCCTACCCTCATCCAGGACTACCGTCGTAGGGTATCGGTCCTGGAGGGGGGGTACTGTCACATGCACTAGTCAGATGACACGTAAGGGTCACTGGAAATAAGTACGTCAGTTCCTCAGGTTCTCAGTCATTGAGTTCTCAACCTCGCCCAACCATTGCAGCACCTGACTCACATAAGTACCACTCTTTGCTAGTGTATGAGTGTGAAAGTTGATTCCGGTGGGAATCTTACTCTACTTAGAGCGTTCGCAGAACAAATGTGCTTGATTAACCCAGCCCTCTCGCTTCTGTTCGCGCTTGGGCTCTTCCTTCATGCTACATGGGCAAACTTCAGTGATCAGGTACGTTCTTGTCCTTGTCTCCTAATGTCTCATGACAGTGTGACGGAATCTGCGACTCATGGTCTGCGCAAAATTGGGGGAGCAAGACACTGTTCCTATACACTGCTCTCAGTACACCTAATGTTGGTAGCCCACTGCTTCCACTGCTTCCTCCAGGATCAATGCAGTAATATAGTAATATTGTGTTATTTAAAAAAAAAACACAAGGTCTTTGAACCCGGGAGAAATTTCTAGATAGTCTCCACCCACAAGTGGGTGGGGAAAACCTTCAAAATGTGTGGGGTTCTAGAGGGGCTCTGGAAAGTGAGCTAAAGTGAGAAAGCACAGCAAACAGCAAGCATGTTAGAGAGTTTTTAGACTGTTACACTGATTTTATACTGTTTTATATCATTTATATTTGTTGAAATCATATTTATTGAGTGTTAAGAGGGTTGAAAACATTTGCAAGGCACTGGACATGTATTTATAAAGAAGAGAGACCCTTGTAAGGTGAACTGATGAATATTTTAAATTGTAGTCTTTCCTATGTATTGCTCCATTACACTGTTTAGGAAAAAAGTTTGCTTTAGTTTCCTAATGCTCACAAAGAAAGATCAATGTGAAGGCGCCTGAGGTGAGACTGTATAACATCCGCTGGGATCTGCCTGCACCGCAGCCAGGAGCCTCCCAGCTGTTTTCAGTCTAAAGTTATAATATAAAACCTACAGCAGCTTGGCGTCTGCTATTGAAATGAGTGGGCCTTTCTCCTGATGCCTCTCTCCTCCTGTTGCTCACCACACTACATGCAGCTCTGCATAGTGAAAAGGCTCTAGCACTGTTTGATCATTCAACTCAGCCTGCCTTTGAGGCACAGAGAGGGAAAGATATATGGTTGTGTAAGGGTGATGTGTCACGCTGAATGACACATGAAAAATCTCGGTGTGCTCAAGCATGCAAGGACAGCCTGCTTTTTTCTTTTGAAAGCCTTGGTTAAGTTTTACTTTGAACTACCCTAAAGAGAGAATCTGATAATGGATGATAATGACAATGACGCCAAGGATGATGATGATGACAATGATTACTCGTAGGACAGTGTAATTATTAGTTTGTAATCACAAATGGAAAACCTTTCCACAAACAAAAAGAACACCCAGACAAAAGATGTTCTAGATGGTATCATGTACATTAAATATTTCCTTTAATGCATATATTAAGACTTTTTACTGCAGGCTTTTAAATCTGTTATGAATTTCCCAGACATCTCTTTCAGACTCATTCTCAGTATCCTCTATGCATTTTCCAGTAACTACTATAAAACGAAACTATATAATATATAATATCTATAGCATCATAAATATAAAGCTTAAAATATATGTTATGTTTGGTCTGGTTCAAATGTCATTTTCCAGCGCGTAGTTGGGTTCCAAATTCACATGCGGGTTCTCAGAGCCCACCAATCACACTGAACAGATTTTACCCTTCATTTCCCCTGCTTCCACTTTTCTCTTTACTTCATTCTCGTTCCCCTCTTTCATTGCATTAGGCAGTTTTAAACCACACTCCTGGTCCGCTAGGCTCAAACGGGATATAAACCAATTAGTGTAGCCAAAAAGGACGTTTATATTCTCCATGTTGTGCCTAGAATGTTCTATGTGAAAAAATGGAGCTTTAGGATTAAAAAGTTATCAGAACTGCGCAGCGTGTGAAACGAGCAACATGATAGCTTATCTAGACTAAAACATCTGGAGTGTAGTTTGTAATTTTAGATACATGATTATTTTCTTATCTGCCCTGCGATGCACTAGTGACCTGTCCAGACTGACCACTGTCTCTGTCTTCAACTCTGTGAGCACTGGGATAGACTCCAGCACCCCTCCTTCCCATGACCCTGGATAGGATAAGAAGCTTAAACAATGAATGAATGAATTAATTAATGAATGCATTAAGTATTATTTTCTTAGCATATTGTTTTACATGGTAAAACATAGTAAAACATATTAATTTATCTGTTATCATTTGGTTTATAACTATTATTGTCACTATGTGGTAGCTGCAATCTTGTCAGGGTTTAATGATGAAACCTGGTGAGAACGAGATTTTTTTCACTTCCACAACTCCAGTGTATCAGACTTTGTTCAAAATTAAGGTGAAAGAATGAAATGGGAAGGAAACTTTGGAGAAAAAAATCCAATTTGTTGCCCTGTGTAAAAACGGAGCTTTAGGATTAAAAAGTCAGAACTGCACAGCATGTGAAACTGTTAATGGTGTCAAAGTACTCTTGTGGTGGTGGCCTAGTGGGTAGGATACTTGCCCCTGGACCAGGAGGTCATGGGTTCGAATCCTACCTTCAAGATACCACCACTAGGTTCTTGAAGTTGCTCCAGGGAGACTGTCCCCTGTAGGAATGGAAGTCGCTTTGGATAAAAGCTTCTGCTAAATGCTGTAAATGTAAATGCACTCATCAGAGATGGGGACTTGAGTCTGAGACTCGTACTTAAGTTGCACAAAGACTTGGACTTGGTAAAAATGACTTGTGAACATCTCAGGTACTCATATTATTCTTTGATTTGGTCTTTATTCTGGTTCCAAATTTTAATACCCGAGGAAGTTGTGTCAAAAGTCAATGTGAACGGCACATTTCCACTTTGACGTATTTCTAAGTGAAACATGGCATTAGTGAGGGTTAGTGAGGGTTTTGCTTGATGATAGCTGGAAGTCTGGGGTGGGGGTTAACAGTGACGTAATCAAAAGTGAAAGGGCAAAGGCTACTATGTTTTAAGGGAGGAGTGCAGAAAACAAGAATTTTTTTAATATTGGTTGATGGATTGTGCTTAATATAGCCATGGACATGAACTAACAAGGTAAGCTCCAGGCAGGGGAGTAATTGAATTCATATCAAATCATGAACATGGGGAGTGGATGGGCCACCTAGCTTGAGATAACGCTAAGTAGTACAGAAGGAAAATTTGTCAGAAACTGGCAGGATCCCATAGTTGGATTTGGATGGGTTAGGACAATAAGATTGTTCAGATTTTACACTCAGGTTTTTCATACTCTATAACAAATAAGATTTTTTTCTCCTCAGTTTTCTTCCCATTATTTTCTTCCCCCTCCATTTTAAGCAAAATTTAACCCAGCACACTGGAGCTACTCTTGTTATAGAAGTCCACTGAGGCTCAAAAGGCCAGCATGAAAACAATGTTTGTTGTTTATTCAGTATGAAATGTCGTTTGCAGATACATTTTAGAGAAGGAATTTCTAAACTTAATTTTAGATGGTAAAAATCAGACTGTAGAAATTGTATCGGGCTGATTGTAATTTCTGAAGTTCATTGAAGTTCTAATAATAAGTTAGCAAAACTATAATCTGTGTGTTTAGATTATAATTTTAAATTCAGTTACCAAAAAATTAACATTCAAAGGGTGACCATTTTACTTACTTTTTAAGTTAAAACGTATACTCATTTTTACAGTGTGGGCCATTCATCGATGATCTGATAACCATGTTAGGAGAAACAGTAGTTATGATGGGAGCTAACATAACAGATGCTATCACTAAAAATGTGAAGGTTTCTGGTTGGTGTTGACTTGATATTGGACAGATGTGTCAAGATCTGGCAGGTTAGGACTGTAAGCTTGACTTTGTCAAGCAATATTTGGTAGGTTCAAACTAAGTAGGTTCATACATAGACTTAACATTGCAAGTGTCAGAACAACAAAAGGCAGAGTAAGAACAGATAAGCAAGCTGGAATGAACTTATGAGGGTCTGTAAAAACTGCGTTAGTTCAGAAAATAGTGTAGAACATTGGAGGATGACCTGTGCTCCAGAAGTGGTGGCAGGGTTTAATTCAGTAAATCAATGCTTTCATGCTCCATGGCATGCGTGAGCAGCAGAGATAATGCTTGGCCTTTCCTCTGCTTTCTGCAGGAGGGCTTAAGGCCACTGTCTTAGGTAATTTGTTCATCTTCCACTACTTTCCTTACTTTCTGGCACATTGTACAGAGTACCAGATGTGTAAATAGTGTGTAAGAGTCTGAAGAACCTCCCTAAAATGGTTTGGTTCAATACCAATTAAAGGTTATTTTGCAGAACAATACATCCAAGCCAAGAAGCCTGTAGGAACTGCTGTATTCTACAGTGATAGAGCCCAAAAATCAGCTAGCAGGTGGCTTCCACAGCCTCACCTCTACTTGTTCTGGTTATGCACAGCCAATTACCTTCTAACGTGTGAGAATTGTAATGATAGGTCAGTATTCAGTCAGCTTTCCTGTAATGGCACAATTTCCATCCAAGGCATTAATGCCAGATTTTTCATTTGGCCAGCATTTCAGGCCAGACTGCTGAAGTCAATAGCATTGTTTAAAATGCAGGAGGGGGCGAAATAATGCTTATTGATGCATAAATAAAAGCTAGATTTGATATAGAGATTAACAGGGTACAGGTGAACAGGGTACAGCTTTTGTAGATTTTTATATTTCTAAAATATCTTCAAAATATATTCTTTTTGAATCAGAACAAGTCAACAAGTATTGACTACATGACTGAAACAGGAACATCTGTTCCTATTGAGTGTGGCTTTAAGTAATTATTATTATAGCTTTACTAAAGCTCATATTTGTCTAATTTCCACATTCGGACAGGTCTTGATGAGGTCTTGATGAGCTGTATTCAATTGTATTTAATTAGGAGTTTGTAAATAATTTAATTAGGAGTTTGTAAAGTCCATTGCAACATATTGGAATATATTGGAATATTCTGGGGCATTCACGGCATTTAGCAGACGCTTTTATGTAAAGTGACTTCCATTCCCTAACTAAATGGAAGATGAGGCTTTTTAGGACCGAACCGAATCAAAACCAAAATCAGTATTCTGGAGACTGGGAAGGCCAGGGGCGTGGCATAGTAGATGTAGCTGTGACATGTTTCATTGATTGTTGAAAATAATCTTTACATCATGTGGCACGTATTTTAGGAGTGTACTGAAAAAAAATGTCCTACATGTTCCTTGCTGCCTGCTGCTTCACTTGGTGAATGAATTAAACGCAGAGGAAGAATTTCACACTGTTGACATTGTGTGCTGTGGTGTGTTCACGTATAACAGAATGGTCACTTTCACTTTACTGCACTTTTTTTATACTCTGCTATACTCTGTGCAGTAACCGTTGTGGAATAATGGACATGTGTATAAAAAAAATCAGTGCATTCTTTTTTAGTGTACTTTGGCCTGTGTTGTACTTTGATCTTCCTGAATCTTTATAGAAATACAGACATTCTGCCACATAACAACAGTTAAAACAACACCAACAGGCAGAGAGAGAAACAGGCGACGTGCTGGTGTTGATATTTGTTTGTGTGTCCCTGATTATCTGGACAGCAGGTTCAGGGCAATAACAGGCGGTGCAGGTGGCCAATTGTCTGACTCGGATCTGCCCAGCATTAGCATTCGTGTCTCACCTCACTTTGGTCCGAAAACGGGCAGATAAGTTGCACCTGAAATGCCAGGGTGACGGCTTCTCCCCGTGGAGCGGAGCGGACGAGGGTTAAAGTGATATGGGGAGATGAGATAGGACACACCGGTGGGGACAGAACATTAGGTGATGAATGTGAATGCTTGGCTCTGTCTGCTACACTCCTGCTGTCACACCAGGAATTTGTAAACACAGATCATGAGCAAGGAACAGCATTACTGCTGCCAAGGGCCATCCTGCATACGTCTGATTTACATTTGATGGGTTTTCTAAAAGGCTTTTTTCATTCAAATATTAAGGACTTAACAAGAATGAGAAATGTCACTGAGATATTATGACGAACCACTGTTTTCAGAGAAAAAAGCAGAGTTTTCCAATTGAAACATCAGTTGTTATTCACCAACTTTATCTCCAGTTCACATCAGGGTCATAGTGATTAGGGGGTTCGTCCTGAGATCAGAGGGTCGTGGGTTTGAATCCCTGACCTGCTAGTGACATCACTGAGGTACCCTTGAGCAAGGTACCTTCCCCACACACTGCTCCCTAGTTGGTGGCAGACCACTGCTTCACTTAGTGCAGGGCTCCCCTTTTCTAGATAGGAACAACTGTCTCTATAAAAATGGCTGGGAAAATTAACCAGTTCCCAGTCAGAAAAAACTTAAAAGAGGATCATCTCAAGTCTCACATTTGAATTTGCAGCTGATGAAGAGTCAGCCTTTGCTGGAGGCTTGGCTGGGTGCACAAACTTGTCCATGTTTTTGCTAGCAGTGCTCGAGTGGAGCGTAGACTATCCCACTCTGCACCCCCAGTTTGGGAACCACTGACTTAGTGAATGGGTTAAATGCAGAGAAAGAAGTTCACACTGTGTACTGTGCTGTCGTGTGTTTATGTGTGACACTTTACTTTTACTTTTCCACCCAAAGCTAGGGGTCCCCCATCACATAATACCAACAACACTGGCAAGCTAAAGGTTAGCGTACGATTCTGCCAAATCATTTGAAATGCCACCATATCTGTTCAAACTGCCACTAACACAGTGTCATTGAATGAACTTGGAGAACGCTAACTGCTAATTCTGTTACATCAACTGACAGACGCCCATGCTGGTCAGCATCGAGTGATGGAGGGAGAGGGAAGGTCATCCAACACTTGTTAAATCCAAAATTGTTGTAAATGGTTATAAAGCATGCAGCTTTTTAACTAGATTGTTAGGAAATTGTATGGTGAGCTCAAACAACTGACTGAAAACGTCCTGCAATACGGTTCAATGCAATACATAGAAAAATAGTTTCAAAAGCTATAATTATATCCCAGGTAACAAAGAATGAAAAAAGGTTCACTTTCAGCACTGCCATCAAAGATCCACATTTAGTTCTCTAAAGACCCTCTCAGTGGAAAGTTCTTCAAAGCATTGGTTTTGTTTCTGTATCATTTTGGACTGGCCAGGGTGTTTCTCTGCCTCTCGCCCTGTGAGTGCTGGGATCAGGTTGAAGATAAAGCTTTTGAACATTTTTTAAAATCTGAATTAGCTTTCTGTGCTGCGCTGCAAAAACACCTGATCTAACCAAGACTTGCAATCTTATTTCTAGCCTAAAAGTCTTCTTGATCTTGTTTTGAGAATAATATACTACATAGGAGCAGATCCTTTTGTATATATAGTATATTAAGATTGTTTTAAGATATTTTTTCATATTTCAAGAAATCTTCCGATTAGAAACAAATTAAATTATCTGCCAGTGCAGTAAGATATTTACACTTGGTAAGATTTCTTGAAATAGGAAAAAATATTGTAAAACAATCTTAATAATCTTACAAAATCTGCTCTTATGTAGTATATTATTTTCAAAACAAGATCAAGAAGACTTTTAGTCTAGAAATACAATTGCAAGTCTTGGTTAGATCAGGAGTTTTTGCAGTGTGCTCTGATGTGAAGTGCTGAAGTCCTACAGCAAGATGTTCGTCTTCAACTCTTTAAACCTAAGCTCTATATCTTTACAAAGAATGTGAGACAAAAAAACATATAAAATACATATCAGGCTGAGTAAAGTATATACATTTTCTTCACTAAAATTATCCACAAATCCATTTACTTACAACTATGAACCTTTTGGACCTCAGTGCTGCATTCTGTCCACAATACTGATTAGAAACTGCTTTAAGATAATGAATGTAAAAATTATATACTAAATATAAAAATGAGGAGAAAATTAAAGTAAGGGGAAATGCAGTGTAAAATGGTTGCAGGGCGACCACCCTAACCACTAGGCCAACAGCCCTGAGCCTCTCTGTTATGGCCATTATTCTTCTGAAGCGATTGCCTGATTTCAGCAGATCAAACAGACTGTTACTGTGTGAGACGAGTCTCTGGTGATGCTGGTTGCTCTGGTCCTGCATCTCCTGTTATAAATGCCTGGCAGAAACAGTAGAGCTGATCTGGTGCGTGCTGATCACCCTCTGTAGTCCCTTTTTGTCCTGTACAGAACTTTTCCCAAACCCGGAGGTGATGTTCTGAGACATGGGCACTTTCTACAGCACCAGAGTAAAAACATCTTAGGATCACTGAAGAGACCTGAAACTTCCCCAGAACAAGCACACATAGTTCGGTAAAAGGCTCAAATCGTTTTATTTTTCATGTATTTATTTTTGCAGGCACAGTCTCAGGTTCTCATGACCCCTATTTTCCGCATCTCTAAGTACTCTTGCGTATTATGCCATGGAGCAGAATTATTAGGAATATTCTCCAATTTTGCTTTTCTGCTCAATTCATTGAGGTGCTTGGCTTTCCCTGTAGAGACACTGGTCCATCAGGAAACCACCACAGAGAAAAGAACATTGGTGGAAACAAATGAACTCTAGTGACCTGTTGCATGGACTGGATGACCTGTGTCCTCACAGTCAGAAGAGGCTGGCCTGTACAGAACATCCTTGTTATCTTTACAGTCCAGTAAATCATTAAGGTGGACTCCCAGATGACTGGTATAGAAACAATTATCTGGAGTTTCTTTAGATTTTTTAAAGGGTTCTGTCTTTGTGCTGCTTATTTACAAAAAAGCATTCTCTAGAACAGTTTCTTAAACCTGCTCCTGGAGACCCAGAGGACTGAACAGTTTTTAGGATTCCCTAACCCTAATCCCTAATCTTGATTATGACAGCAGATGTTTTGGTGCAGGGAATGTTGCCCTGTGCAACTGTGCAATGCTTTGGGTCAAGAGCAAGATTAACAAACACTGATATAGAAGAGTCACAAGCATTGAAAGGTTCTTTAGGCAACCAAAAGTTAAAAAAAATTAAAGTCAACCTGAAATCAAAACTTTGTTTTGCTTACTGATCACATCAGGTACAAGCCATTGTGTTATATCACTCAAAAGACAAAGTTCTTCAAATTGCTTGTTTCTTCATATGTGTACCATATTTTTGTCACCTCTAAACCCCTTTTGGAGTGTGATTACACCACTCATTCATCACTCAGGGCAGTGAAAGATGATATTAACCAATAACATTACAGCATGTTTTTCCACCCTCTTGCACAACCCCCACCTATAACTGAATGCTAATCTTCACCTCAGTTCCCAGATATATGTGCATGTATCTCAGCTATCTTAGCTGATTAGTTTGCTGCAGATAACTTTTTACCAACAGTGCTCTGTCAGTTTCTTCAGTTGATTTACTCTCTTATTCAGTTTCAGTTTTGGTTTTTGGAATGGTTGTAAAATATTCTCTGACTCTTCTTTTGTTTCAGAATGCCTGATTTTCACAAATCTTGATAAATAAAATCCCTGAATTATTTCTAACCTAATTACCCTGTTAAGGATGAAGATGTGTGCTGATTTTCAATTCTGGTTAATGTCTTAAAGTGTGTAGATACTATTATTCACATTGTTACAAAATATTGCAATACTTCATAAGTGTAAGTGGAGCACTGGACTGATTAGGGTCTTTTGACTTTGGGAAGACATCTGAACAGGGGTTGGGCTGGGTGGCAAGGATCCGACGACAGGTACCCAGCTATCTCAGCTTTGTCCACTTGGCACTGAGGTAATAGGCACTGCTCTGATGAATTATGGAAACTGCTCAAGGCTGCAGGAAGCTGTATTAAAGCAGACAGAGAAAAAAATTCTTAACCTAATATCCTCACAAAGCTACAGATTTGCTCTTGAGGACAGACAGCGGGTTGAATAGTTGAAACGGGCATATTTATTCATGACATGCATAGAGCGGAAGTCATCAGGCAAAAACTGTCTTTTTGGATAAATGAAAAAGAACGGACAGTCAGACTAAGACTGGGGCATTCTGATTTACAACACAAATTACCACCAGTTGCTTCCCCATCCCTTTAAACTGGAGGACACAACAGAAATCCTACAGCTGCTATGGTGGATTTCAGCCACATGCTCATTTCAGAAAATCATCTCTTGAAATTAGAAATTTTAATCTGTCGTTCATGGGAACTGCTCAGAAAATGAGTGCTCACAACCAAAAAGGATGTTCATCTGTCCTCCATGGACTTATCCTGCTAGTGTGAGCAGATTTCGCTAAGCGAAATGTAATCTGAGCTTAACCCTTAGATTACACTTATTGTGAAAGTTATTGACAATTAATGTCAAGCTTATTGCTGATAACAGCATGGTGTAATTCTACATTAAGCTTTTTGAAGCAAGCAGAGGTATGTCTGTTAAAAGTTAGGATCTCAAATTTGCAATTGATACCATATTTGTGTTAGCAAGTAGAAGCATACGACATATGTGCAAACATTTGTGCATACCTGCTCATCAAAATAATAAGGAAATGAAAATTTTTAACAGGAAGCACCTCTCCCAAGAAGCCCCTTAAACAAACCAAATTAACAAATTAGTGTCTATGTTTCTAGTCATTTCTTAACATAAAAAAAAATGAAAAAAAAAAAGTTCTAATTTACGTAAAGCGGAAGGTAAATTGAACGTGAATGTAATCACTTTTGTACTGTACAACTGAACTGAAAGATATTTATGTACAGGGATTGACATAAGTGGTACGCAAGCAAGAATTGGCAAATGCGCACCAGTTTTCAGTCTTCACTGCGCAAATGCATACCTAATTTGAGTAACTTCATACTGGATCTCTAGGTACCACGAGTCAGGAAAGGAAACCCTTAAAAAGAAAAATAATAAGGATGTTTTAAAATATGGTTCCTGCTGGTCCGCGGAGCCTCGCTTCTGCACCAATCAAATTCAGTCAGAGCAAGTCTGATCTAGGGGTGGGAGTGTGCGCACATGATAAGGTGAAAATTTGGGTGCGTACCAATTCATTAATGCAGGTACTCATTACAGTACTACAGCAAAAAAATTATGTCAACCCCTGTTTATGTAATTACATTTGAATGGTACAACAAACGTTGCCTTTGAAGGTCAAAGCATATGGATAAAAAAACATTTATTCAGCTTCATTTATTCATGCTCTCAAAAACTTTTTTACTTTTATGCTATTTATGCTTGCAAACATTTTTCTTTAGGACTCTAAAATGTTTCTTATATGGCATTGCTCCAAGAACTAACTTTTAAAGAGTGAGAGTCTTACAGGCACCCCTCTAGCAAAGTAAACTAATGCCCTCCCACATATGAAAAACAAGCTTCAAAGGAAAATAACTACAGTATAATTTGCTTGTTTACTCACTATTGCTGTGTCTCTACCAAGGTGTGGTCTAATTTAGGATAATGTTTGCTAATGGTTAGAAGTATAATATTATCATAGATACCCATGAGTCATTAGTGAGAAATTGCATAAGCAGCAATATAATAGTAGCAATGCAGCCCCCTGAGCTACAAGCCCCAGTATGGTGGCAGCCATGCCACTGTGTACCAATAAAAGACTCAGAATAAAAGAATGTAAGAAGATGCAGGCATTCTAATCAGGGCTGTACAGTACAATATTATTGCACATGATATGAGAAATTAATTCTGGAACTTGAACTTTATGCAATTTTATTTTCCAAATGTTATGTCAAGTGACAATGTTCATGGTAGTGGTATTAATGTACTTCATTAACTATTCTCATTACTTGGTATGTAGTGTGATAAGGGCTCTGCTCAGAGTTAACCTACAGTGTGTTCAAAGAACATGAAGACCAGCTGGCTGATATCCTGATAGACATCTTCAGTGTCTCTCTAAGCACCGCCGTCATTCCAGCAAAGTGAAAACCTTCATCCCCGTACCAAAGACATCTTCAAGGTCCTGCCTTAATGATTGCTGTCCTGTTGTACTCACACCCTTTATCACGAAGTGCTTCAAGTGGCTCATCCTGACACACATAAAAACCCACCTTCCACCTGCGCTGGATCCCCTGCAGTTGGCATGTCATTGCAACCACTCAAAAGATGGTCCCACCCTTCACATGGCCCTCACCCACCTGGATAAAAAGGGCTTTTATGTGAGAATGTTGTTCGTAGACTTCAGTTCAACAGTAAACATTCCTCAATTTCTCTTCAGAAAGCTGAGACTGCTGGGGCTGAAAACCTCCTTCTGTAAACTGATCCAAGAATTCCTGACTGGGAGATCCCAGTCCGTCAGGATAAGGAGCAACATCTCTAGTAACCCCATGCTAAGATCAGGGCCCCTACCGAGGCCGTGTGCTCAGGCCTCTGCTTTTCATGCTGCGGACCCACACCTGTCAGGCAAGGCACAGTTCAAATGACATCAAGTCTGCCGATGATACCACTGTGGTTGGTTTGATCAGTGAGAACGAGTAGATGGTGTACAGAGAAGAGGTGCAATGGACTGTTGCAGAACCATCAACCTGTCTCTGAATGTGGAGAAGACAAAAGAGATGGTTGTTGACTTCAGGGGAGAACACTATGATCGTTATCCACTGAACATCAATTACTCCTCAGAAGAGACTGTCTACAGCAACAAGTTCCTTGGTGTTCACAACACGGAGAACCTCACATTGGCAATAAAGCCCATCTCTGTCTCAGGAGAGCAGACCCCCGCACCATATTTAACAGAGGGACTATAGAGAGTACTCTATGTAGTTACATCATGTCATGATACGGGAATTGCTCTGTTTCAGATTGCAATACCCTATGGAGGACAGCTGAGAAGACCACAGGGTCTCCTGCCTCTCTGTCACAGATGTTTACACCACAGACTGAATCCGCAAATCCCTCTTCTCCCTCCTCCCATCTGACAAAAGGCTCCATAGCATCTTCTGGCCTCCAACTGCCAGAAAGGGAAACAGTTTCTTCTTTCAGGCCCTCAGACTCCTCAATCAGAACTGAATCAGAACTGTACTCACACACACATAAACACACTTCTTCCCTGAACTTCTTCCTTTTCCTAAAACCATTTTGCCATAAAAAAAACATACACCCCAACTGTCACTGTAAACACACTTTATTTATTCCATACAGTACATTCCCTATCCTGCTGCTGCTATTGTTTCTACAATTATTCATTTATTGCTATCTACCTCATTATTTTCAAGCACACTATTGTTCTTAAGTTTTATCTTTATCTTCTATGTCTTTATTATTATCCTGTTCACCTGTATTTTGGCCCGCTACTCCTCCCAGGGCTTTCGAGATAGAGACACCATTCCATATCGGGACCGATCTGGAATAACGTGCTTGTTCACAGCTTGATCATTTGTCATTCCTGTTTTTCCTGCGAAAAAAATGGGCCATAGAAATGAATGGATAGAACTTTGGAATGATGATGTCTTCCACTCTAACTGTTAGAGTGAGAGCAGCAAAAAAAAAAAACTGAACTATATTCTCCTGAGACCCGGCCCATTCATTTATGTCCTTTATAATGGACATTTTGTTCACCTGTATCTTCCAAATTGTTCCCCTGTATCTTCCTTAAGTATTTGGAGTTACCCAATCAATCTCTACAGTATTCTGTAGAGGACATCCTGGGCTTTCCAGTGATGTTCTATGACTTATAATTCACTGTTGAACTAAAATACATGTTTCGTTGTCCTTGCAAGCAATAAGCAACAGAA
>JBBPCY010000130.1:3320784-3358729 GCA_037974405.1 Brachyalestes nurse
AGTAGTAGTAGTAGTAGTAGTAGCAGTAGTAGTAGTAGTAGTAGTAGTAGTAGCAGTAGTAGCAGTAGTAGCAGTAGCAGTAGTAGTAGTAGTAGTGGTAGCAGTAGTAGTAGTAGTAGTAGCAGTAGTAGCAGTAGTAGTAGTAGTAGTAGTAGCAGTAGTAGTAGTACTACTTCATGCTGTGTGAGGTGAGTGCAACTGGCCTGTAGTCCGATGTGGCACAGGGGCATGCCTTATTCGGCACTGGTACCTTCTAGATACTGAGGCTCAAGTTGAATATCTTCAACAGTATTCCATACACCTGGGAAGCAGAAGCTAGTTAGAGAAGGAGAGGTATGGAGAGCAGCATTTTGGGGAGGCACTGAGGGAAGAAGCTGGAGCTGGAGGAAATGCTGGGCTGAGGCCTATTGTCAAACCTGTCAAAAAATGATGCTCCACAGATTTATAGTCTTCACTGTTGTCCACACCTGCTCATGCCATTCAGGCAGTGGCTTCACCCTAATATCTAAGTCCATAAGTCATGGGAACAATGCATAGGAAGTGCTGTGAACAGCACAGGGAAAGTAGATGATCTTAATGAGCTCTTAAAACCTTTAAAATGAAAAATCACTACTTCAAAAAAGAAGAAAATAAGGAAATGAATGGTTCTAAAAATGCTTATGCTGAATTTCCCAAAGCAATGAGGCTTCCTGTCAACAAATGAAGCAATTATCCTCCAGCACAGGGGATGTACCCAAGTCTCATTCAAGGCACGGTGTTACACCTGACTGAAGACACAGACTTGCACAGGCTCATTGTACTTCTGTCGGCCCGCCGGCACACTTTTACTTTTTATCTAGGCAATGCTGAAAAAATCTAAGGGCAATGCATGAATGGTGAAATCAAGGTCTGTGCTTAGAACTCTTATATTACCTTTCTTTGTGGCTGCAGACAGATTCCATGAGGACTATATATGAAATGGTAGCAGAATAAATTACACACATTAGATCTTACACTCACACTGCTGGTATAAATGACAAGTGATTATAAATAAAAGTTCTGTTATTTAATTTTTGATAAACTTTGATTTAAAATTTTGTTCAAATATATAAAAGAACACTGAATTAATTACAACAGTGAAACACTCGTATCAAACATACTCATATCTGCACAGTTATAAATTCCCTAATTCACTGAGGGAAGAAACATGAAAAGGTCAATTGTGAACGTGTCTAGTTTCAAACAACATTGTTTACCATCTTTAAAAACATCACTTGCTTTAACAGATGTTTCAGTGAGCTGAGATATCAGCCAGGATGATTTTTTTTACTTGTGTCTTTTGCAAGTTCAAAGCTTTATCACGTCCAAAAGCCAAGGTAGCATCGTAGACTTTTAGGTGCTTTTTTGCTTGAGAATGTAAGAAAATATCATCTACAGTGCAACTGAATGGCATAAATTTCATGCATGAACTCTAAACAAGTTCCGAATTCCAAGACCGTCAGGCTAAAGCCCCAACATGTACTGTAAGTCACTCCAAGAATTCATGCAGAACTTGTGGGTTGCTTCGGCCATCTTTGAAGCAAGTTATTATCGCAGTACCACACAACTGACATCTAGCTCATGTGAACAGAACCAAACAAAACAGACACGTAATTCCTCATTGTCAAATTGCTTTTGCCAAAATGGGCAGGTTAGCCCCCACAGTAGCAGATAATAAAAGCACGCCACCACCAGGACTGCCAAGGTATGGAAAGAAGATTTGTCACGCGTGTCAAGTATTATTTCTGCACTGAAACTCTGGAGTACCAGCGTTTATGTCCTTTATATGCACTTTATACTTGTGTTTCATGTGGAGTCATATTGTATAATTACTAGAATTACTGCAGGCCTTAAATTTGCTCTGGGTTAAATAACTGTAAAGCAGGGTCTTTAGACCGGCCCCCAGGTCCCCCAGACAGTGCATATTTTATATCCATTCATATGCATATAAAGTAAGATATGTTATTTTGACATTCTTTACATGTTGCACTGTGAAACATATGCTTAATGAAATATAAATATACTTAATATACTTAATGAATTTAAGCTAAAATTGCTAAATAGGCTACATTAAAAATGTATATACATAAAATGGCGCTCCTGCCAAATTATAATAAAATGTCTTCACTTTTACTTACAAGCAAAAAATGGTATTGTTTGTTATGAGTGACTGTATGTAAGCTATGTGTGAGAATGAATTTATATCACAATATACCATAAAAATGGACATAAAAGACCACGTCTGTCATCAAAATTGATCCCTATTTGAATTTTAGTTTCAAAGCACATTTGTCTGTTTTTCTCCTAGGCTTCATCATAAAAGGGAATTCTGGAATGATTTTGAGTGCACTATAATCTACCACAATGCACTGTACATCACAGCTGGATGTATGCATCTATATCAGTTATGTGATACTTCTTGTGGCTTTTATATTAATGATTAGTTTTCTGCTGTGTCTCAGTTCATTTTGCTCTATCAGTTCCAGAGAAGGGCTATGTTCATAAAATTAAAACAACCTGTTCCTACTCGTTACTGATTCCGTCTATAACACATTTCAAACACTGCGAAACACACAGGATTCCAGTTTTTTCCCATATCAATAAAGGATTTTTGCATGTATACACATCTACCACTGTAATTCACAATAGATAATGAGAGTCTGCAGAAATGTAGTGTTTACATGCATGTGTGTGTGGAACACACTTCATCCCTGTGAAAAAGGTCACTTTCAATATCTGTTATCATTTCATAGAGCTCTTTCCACCGGCTGATATTTTTGGCTGGTGCATTATTGGTTCTACAGCTGGTGCTTCTGGAACACTGTTGGGTCTGAATGCATCATGCGGTTCAAAGGCAAATCTATATGTGATGACATAATAAAGGCTGTTTTCTCTTTTCTGGTTTATAGAGGTCATTTTAAATTGACCATTTCATCGACTATCCTGGCGTGAGGGTAAACAGCCCTTTCACTGGCCAATAAAGTCTTTTGCGCTGTGGCCAATTCAGTTTGACCTGAAAACCTGCGAGGGCACAGAGGTGGTGATGAAATCAGAGTGACAGAATGATGTGGTTTGCGCCATGACATGTCTCACCAACAGCTTCAGCAGTGCCATCGACACAAAAGCCTTTCTGAGGATGGCTGTCCTTCATAAAATTACGTAAAATATGAAATGTTTAATTGTTCACAATTTCAGTATTCACAACTCTAAAGAGATAAGCTAATTTAGTGTAACAGAGGGGACTTTGAAGCAAGCTACATGTGTGAATAACTTTAAAAGGAAGAATAAAACACTCAGGCAGGAGTCAAAACACTGGCTTGAAGGAACAGGCAAGACAAATCCATCTCAGAAAAATAGAAAACAAGGCAAGGGTCAAAATCCATGAAAACACAAAAAATATGAGAGTAAAAAATGAGGAAACGGTCTATAAATATATGGTAACATACAGCAAGACTTCCCAAAAGCGGTGATGCAGGTGATGCAAATGCTAAAAAGAGTCCAGAAACCTGAAGTGAGTGATCATGAGTGGGTGGAGCCAAGGTGGATCTTGGGGTGGGGCTAAATTAAGATCTGTCACAAATGGACCAATTGAAGTTTCTCTAGCTGGAAGACACCAGGATAGATAGACTTTCTCAATCTAAATCTCCAGACTTCTCCAGGCCTTGCAGCCTCTGGTCTCATGAATTTCAAACCTACATTCTATGATGTTCTCTGCAGTGCTCAAAACTGCAGGGCTGCAAGTATTTTACTGCTAATGAAAGGACACTTCAACTCAAAGCTACTTTCACAGTTAATATCAACTCCAAAATCTGCACATTTGCCCATGAATTGTGTTTGTTACTTTGGAAGACGTTCTTAACATGCTTTATTTATTCATTAATACTAAATAGCTCATATTATCATTATGTGGATTATTTTCTTATTATTATGTGCAGTAGGTTGCCTTGTGCAATATAAGTTTTGATCCAATGCTAAAACATTATCATTATGATTAATGTAAAATTAAATAATGCAAATTATATGCAAAATTAAAAAGTAAAAAGTACTTTAAAAGTACTGCTTTATGAACAAAAGTGCACAAACAGTTGGTTTACAAACACTTGAAACAAATAAGGAGCTTTTTAACAGCAGTGTTCCCTTTAACACAGTTACAGTTCAAATACTTCTGTAAATCTCAACTTACACATTAATGTAATTAAATCAAATATAAAACCAAAGCTATATGCCACTGCAGGACATTCACATTTAATCTAGTTTGCTATAGAAAAACAAGGAAACCTCAGAGTCCAAAGCATGGAATGCAGAACCATTATAGCAGCTGCATAGGGGGACCAACTCGATTATAGGTTTTATATTGAGTTTTTCTGCAGTATTTAATGGACTCCGGATTATATTGCTCTTGTTTCTGTGTCTGTGTGTCTGTGCAGTTGTAACATATGCAGTGTCCTCCAAGATCAGTAAAGTTAAAATGACTCTGATTGATTATGATTCTCTTGTTTTATTCATATCATCCTCTGTATTTTCGTATCAAATGCTTTACTTCATGAACCAAGTAATCTGCACCCTACATACTAAACTGTATGTAGAATGTGCACACAATCCCACTTGTGGCCCAGAGTAATGGTAGATTTATACAGTCCCTTGGATTACAAAGAAAGTCACAAATAAACAAAGAAAGCCAACCCAATGGCCCAGTAAAGTGCTGAGTAAAGTGTCTTAGTGCTCAGTATAGGGAAAATTAGGATGCATTCAAATAAGTAAGATTTAGGTATATGCATTCACTAACATGCCACTACCACGTTGATATCACTGACAGATGTCTGACAAATAAAACCCATTCAGTGATGGCCCTTTTCCATTTATGGACAGGGTATATGGACCGAACAGTTTTCCCTGTGATATTTCTGTCATGCTGTACACAGAGAATATAACATTTACCACTCCTAACATGTTCTGCAATAGTAGGCTACCATCAAACGACTGGACCCTCATTATGCGTGGATCAGAAATTGGTTAAAGTGGGATTTGATAAGGTTCAAAACCAGTTTTATCTCCAATAGTTTTTCTGAACAACATCAAAAGCCCTTGGATTATTCGGGTTGCGCACCCCAAAGTCTTTGCTCAAGCATACATAACATTGTTATCAGCGCAGATGTGAACATTTGCATATGTATTGACTGAGATCATTTATATACATACAGACAAAAATGGAACCAAGAATCAACTACATCACATGAAAATCAGAAAAACAAAAAAACTGCGTACACTGTTGCCTCTTAAGTGTAGCAGAGGTGCTTTAACCCTTAGTGGGCCCTAAGGCTACCGGAGGTTGTGGACCCCGTGGGTCTAGTTAAAATCTATAAAATCAATAGAACACAACTGAGAGCCCTCCTGAGTGATACGAACAAGTTACACGCATGGAAAGAGGTAGTCACATGACTAACAATCATCAAACTTTCTTAATCACACACAGGACATCATGCAGCATCTAGAAACCCAAAACCATCTATTTCTGCATTAACTTACATCCAGGACCTCTAAACAGCTGGGTTTATTGAATCCCCCTCAAACACATTTCACTAAAGTCATGTCAGATCAACCATGTCATGCTTAAAACAGCTTTTATTTTTTTCCCTTTTTTTCTTTTGTTCAGTTATTGTCAAGCATTTCTCTCTTTGCATCATTATGAACAAAATCCTCAATAATCCACACAAAACTGCTGGGAGAACTGTGCAATTGAGGGTTGCTTTGTGATTCCGCGTTTGTCCCTGAAGACACTTCCTGGCTCTGTGGTGCCAGACAGAGTCAGGGAAATAATAAAATGTGTCACTGCCAGTGTTTAGCGCTGTTTAAATCTCGCATTTGACTGTGTGCCTGTCAGGACTGTACAAATTTACAACTATTTAGTTGAGCAAGAGTTGCTCTGTTCACCTGTCAAATGTAAACTGATTGTTAATATTTGAAACAATACCCAAGGGCTGTCAAAAAATGTGCCCAAATGAAAGTATGCAATACAAATCAACGATGGCAAGACACAGGGGGGCCGTTGCAAACAGAGTGAATTATTAGCAGCCTTTGTACAGATGGAGCAAGTGCAGTTGCATTGAAATCAGTCATAATGCTCCTTAGGCCATTGGGGCTTTTCAAACGGTGTGTTCTGGTGATAAGGAAATGAACAAATCTGACACGGTATTTTGTTATCACTGTAATGAATTGGGGTTCAAATAGAGTTTTGGTCCCTGGGATGCTGAGCAGCCTCCGAAAATGTGTTGGTTCCTCCAAGGGCATGCTTGTGAAAGCATTTTCGGGCCTTGTTATATAGGATTGGGCCCGAAGCCAGAAAGTCTGCATTTTAACAGACATGTGTGAGGGCTTGCTTTGTATCTGCAGCCATGCTGCAGTTCTGGGGAAATCATTCACAGCTGTCTCTAATGGCCTAGACAAGGTTTTTTGGCAGGTTAAGGACCTGGCAGCATTTGTGGGCAACGCTTTTCACCACAAAAGAAAAATAATGGCCCTCTATCCCAGGAAGAGGGAAAGCAATAGATAAATCAGACCTGTAAGAATGACTCCCTCCCATCAAATCCCAACACCTTTCAATAATTATTTTCTTAATGAGCATGACTGTGAGCCTCCACCTCCTAGACAAGTAATGAAAATGTCAGAGGATAAAGAAAGGATGTTCTCTCCACTCTGGAAAGATTGGGCACAAAAAAAGCATCACTAAAATGCTGCAACTTTCATCATGACTTTTAGCATATTAGATTTTATTTGATTAGCAGCAGTCTACTATAATGGAGGTGGAAATCGTATTTTTTTAGTAAGAGCTTGGAAAATGGGGAACAATTATTGAGTTAGGATTGAAACAGTTGCTTCCCACAAAACTCAATCACATTTTTAACCTGGAAAAATATAGGCCTGCTTTGGAAATATAGATGCAAATTCTTTTCAAACCGCAAAAATTTTCTTTCTGAACCGTGATGTGACACAACATATCTGGTAGAGTCTCTGAGCTGACTGAGTTCCGTTGGTGATAGGTAGGGGTGGTCAGAGTGGAAAATGACCTTATTATATATATTACTGACTGGTGCATGGTGAGGAAATAAAAAAAAATGAACAAATAAAATATCAGGTGGGCCAAAGTCATCACATTTTAATCTCATGTGATGTTTTCTAGGGTGTGGAATCATTTCATTATGTGCAGTATCTTTCGTGCAATAGTCTTCATGTGCTATATTACTACTATTATGTCAATATTTCTTTTTACTACTCAATATTACTACTGGATTTTCTGCTAACTTACTCCTAACTACCATTTGTGTTGGTAGTTTTTCACTCAGCTGTGTTATTTATATATAGTATTTATATCCAGCATTTCTGTTTATAGCATAGTCAGTTTTCATATCAAGTTACTTTTTTCTACAGATATTTTTATTCAGATATTATTTAGACCTTATATTTTATATTGTTCTTGTCTCTGTGTCTGCAGTCATTACATAAGCCGTTTCCTCTGGGATCAGTAAAGTTTTCTGATTCTGATACATGGGAAAATATGGAGAAAGAAGAATTCTGTACTTACTTTGGATGTGAGGTTGACTGCATTATAACAGAAACTACTCTTCACAGTTGCAAAGCTCCTAAAATCATTTAGAGAAAGGTGAAGCCTCTGCTGAATTGTTGTATTTGTTAAAAATTAAGATGTTTCATAGGAGGGTGAAAAGAAAGACCTGCAATGCTATATGTCCTATAAGAATATCTTTTGACACAGCGGAATATTTTATGTTTTTGTGCTTTTCCAGCTGCTGTTTGATGTTGAAATGTGTGACATTTATCTACAGAGAGTTTCTGTTTCACCTGCATTAATATATGCAGTTTTGCTCTGTATCTGACACTCTTCTGCTTTCTTTAGCTTTCACAACAACAGAGGGGCGCGTGTTTGATCATATGTGTCACTGAGCATGTTTACCATCATATACTACATGTGGCTTGTACATAAATATTCAGCGAGCCAGGAAACAGGAGAGTCCTGCCCACATTTTCAACAGGAACCTGAGAGCTGCACAAGTCAGCCTTCACAGTCTGAGGATTAAAATGGGAGTGATTACTACTAGCCTATGGTTTCAGTTTGTATGTGTGGAAAGAGATGGTTATAGTATTTGAATGCATAATAACATTTATTCTCAGCTCCTGCCTCAGGCATGCTTAGGCAACTTTAAAATAAAGTCGTTGTATGTTTGTTTAAAAAATAATTACCATTTAAATTGGTGTAAAGCTAAAAAAGCAACTAGAGATAAAGAGTCTCAACCTGAAAATTAAAACATAGACACTGAAAATGTATTCTTTAGTGCACTTGGCTCTAAATGCTTAATGTGGTGTTGCGTGTACAACCTCGAACCATCCCTGGAGGGCAGACGCAGTTGGGTTGAGTTCATAAATGCCTAAAATGCTTTTAAAACACCAGCCTGATCACTCAGGGCTGCTGTTTCTCAGGCCTATATTTGTCACACTGCATCCAAGGTCTCTTTTTTGAGTCACCTATAATGGGAAAGGTGCATTTTTGATGTGCCAATGTTAACGTTGGCCATCTTTTTTGTGTGGGTCATTCCATATGTCCTAGTTTAAAACATTGTGACTGCTGTCCTTTATGGATGCAAATCATTACAAATGAAAAGCTATTGTAGATAAACTTGATTTTACTAACAGCACAACAGTTACAAGTGAGTACTAGCCATTTTTTACCTGTAAATATAGAAATGTTTCACTGTTTCACAGCTGAGGGCTTGAGTTTTCATATTTAGGATTAAAGGAAAACTGAAATAAACACTACACATCATTCACACTACATATCAAATACACTTCCTTTCCAGTTTTCAGTTTTACATTTAGTTTGCAGACAGGACTAAAAGTGGAAAGCCGAGATATGGATGCATGCAGAAACAAACAAACAAACAAACAGGAAAGCTTCATGATGTTTTAACTTAGTGTTGCACTTGAGTGCATATGCACAGTTTGGCTTTTGAATGAACACAATTGATGAAACAGTAAAACAATGAATGAATAAAGACTTTGAAGTACATCACAGTGCGACTGTATTTATTTAAGAACCTGAAGAACCTGAGAGCTGCACTCTGAGGACTGGACGGTTGTTTTTATGCTTCAAAACAATGAAAGGTTTAACTCACAGACACGGTACACACATTGTAACAATCAGCAGCCTCTCTAATTATAGTATTTCATAGAGTATTAGCAAGTAATCCAGCTCAGAAATGAGGCAAAACCCACCGCTAATCCCGATATTATATACTTTTATTTTCCAGAAATATCACACGGGGGTGTGATGTCTCTGAGACTCTGTAGCTTAAGGTCTTGTGATGCAGATCATTATGGCCCATCAAAGCAATCAGAAAGATGAAGGGGTCCTCTGTTCTCGGTACTCTGAAAAACACAAACGCACTACTATTATTTATTTATAGAGCTTCTAAAAAGTTGTTGGATGTAATTTTTTATATTTACTATGCTGATATTTTACTGGATTTTCCTATGTTGAAAAACTCTTTCAGAAAAGAGCCCTGCCTTCGCTGATGTCAGATCAGTCAAGTCATTTGATGCTGCAGCCACTGTTCATCAGCGTCATTCACACCTTTATTATCTAATTACATACTAATTTCTACGCTGGATGTAAGCAAACAGATTTAGCATATCTCTTGGGTTAAAAAGGTCTTGTGGAACAACAAGAACATCAAGGCTGGAGGCAATATTGGAGGTCATTAACTTCAGCAATATTCACTTAAACCAAATGGCCAGCCCAGACTGCAGACCACAGGGCTGCCCAATAATGTTAGGTTGTTTGCTTTCATGAGATGGAGGAAAATTACATTCTGGGGTTCAAATTGTTTTTAAATTACATCAGTCCCTTTCCTGCATAAGAAGACTTGCATATTACTAATGGATATGGGTCATTATGCAAGCTGAAAAATGGGAGAAAAGCAAGGGAAAATCAATCAGATGCTGTGCAAAATGGCGATAGTTAGTGCAATCATGACAAATTACATCACATTACTTCACCATATACTGTTCTGAGTATATTGCAAATATGGTCAGGATTGTAAGAACACTGAGCAACTTGTTCATGAAGAATCATCATGTAAAATTTAAATGATGATGCTTTTAGATATAGGAAGGTTTATAAGGTGCATTTGATTAAATCTTACTTAAAATCTCACATACAAAGTGCTGCCAAGCCAAATTGTGTTTAGGTTTTAGGATCATTCACATAAATACTCAAAGGTCATATTTGTACAGGCAAATGTGATGGGGCAGCTGGTGGCCTGGTGGTTAGGGAGTTACCCCTGTAATCAGAAGGTCGTGAGTTCGAATCCCAGGACTGCTAGTGGCACCACTGAGGTACTCTTGAGCAAAGTACTGTCCCCACACTGCTGCCTGTTGCTTCATTTGGTGAATGGGTTAAATGCAGAGAACAGTTTTGTGCTGTTCACACTCTGTGCTGTGGTGTGTTCACGTATGACAAATGGACACTTTACACTTGCAGTGATACACATTTAACTGGCATGTCAAATGTCCTCGGGACAAACCAGTGGACCCAACCACCCTGATATGTGGTGCAGTAACTGACTGTCACACCCAACGCCGGACACTGTGATACAACACTTAAAACCTATATTGTAGGAAATAAAATGGTTAAAAAAAGAATGAAATAGGCTGTGCATATTAAGCGGCTTTGGGCACAGCACTAATCTCTGTACAACATATACTGTACATCCTGAGAAAGGGGTACTTCAAGCGTTCTTTAGTAAAAGTATTTATATATACACTTTTTTGTATGTGTGTCACAAGCAACCACAGCAGTTGATGATTAACAGCTTTGGGCACTAAAGCACCTAATGGCACATAAAAATGAATTTTGACTGTTGCAAAAATTAATTGTCATTAGTGGGAAATACAAAAAGTGACATATGGGCCCTTTAAACATATCAGTCGTTAGGTTTCAGGCCGTGTTCACAGGATGAGGTGGCACAAGTCATTTTTGGTGATGACAAGATTTAATGATGACATGACTTTGATGTTTTCAGGGCTGGAAACACACAGATCTGATCGTTTCTAATCAGCCCTAAGCCACTTTCATTAGTAGTCCTAAATCAGATGTATTACTGATTCCTGACCATGAGATTGGATTGAAATTCATGTGTTTTTTCTGCTGCTCATGTGTTGTCATTCAGTTTTTGTCTGCATACACTTTTACTCTGGACACCTGAAGCTCCCTGTGCTTCAGTGACCAAGTGGCCAAAAGTTAGCAGCATAGCTCACTGCAATAAAAAGGCAGCAGCACAGTGCACAGCTACTGCAGATTTCAAACATCTACACACAAATCATTAAATGCATAATGCATTTATGTATTAAAATACATAAATCATGAAAAAATCTGCCTTGTGGGTTGGTGGTTTGTCCAGGGTTTTTTCCTTTATTTATTTTATTTTTATAATGACAAAATATAGTCTGGGTAAATATTTATTTTAGCTCCTGTTATAAGAAGTGTGTATTTTTGTGTTCTTTAGTTTTAAATCCTTTTACAGGTTAAGCTGAAACTGTTCATAATTGGTGCATGTTTCTAAAATGAGTGTGAATAGTGCCTGTCATGTGAAGCCTGAGCGATGTGAGGCTACAGTCTCTCCAGACGATTTTGGGAGTTTATCGCAGGTTCAGAACCTTTCAGAAGAAAACTGGGGCTAAAATTGTGTAGGGAATCACATTTGGGATGAGTGCAGAAACTACAACAGCACGTAGAGACCCACGTCACGCACATTTCACGTTTATTTTGGCATGACAGTGAGATTTGGGGATCAGACACACTCAGGAACCCTGCAGGTAATACTAAGCTTACAGACCTTTAGAAACAAGAACTTATTATGAACAGGTTTACCGAGGCCCCATGAACAAATCTGTAACTAAGGAAAACACACATATGTATATCACACATATGTATATGAATATTCACCCATGATGTGTTTATTATTTACAGTTACACTGTTTTATACATACATTAGGAAACTGTACATCTTAATCATTTGTTGGGATAATTTGTATACATGTACAACTTATTTATTTATTACAAGTATGTTTAGGTGATACTCTATCTTATAAAAACTTCTAGATTGTGTGTATTTTTAAATTGTTACTGTTTTTTTTTTCAGTTTCAGTTAAACAAGCCTAAAAACTGAGGAGACACCTCATATCACAATCATGATATTATATTATTGCCATTTTGTCCATCCCTAATACAAAACCAGTGATGGGTTTCGTTAGGATTTTACAGATACTGATATCAATACTTATTCTGCTTATACATATCGACTGATACTCTTATTGATACTCTTCTCCATAATTCAGACGTCACATGAAAAGAGGTGAAAAGATTGAAGAGTTAATTTATTGTTACTTTTTTGGAGTTTTGTGTAAATATAATAATTGCTACAAATGTGGGGAAAGAACAAATATTTTTGGTGATGTACCAAGTGTCACTTCCATTCCTCCCACTGATCTAATCTAGCACCAACCATTCGAAAATGCCAGCTGTGCTAGAATGCATTAATGTTGCATAAATACTGATAGCAGCACCGTTTGTCCAGGAGCTTATCCATATTTCAGTACCGTTCATTCAGGGACTGATACCAATTTATTACTGGTTCTCAGTACTCAGGTTAGGTCTCAGCTGAGAGCCATACGTCATTATGAGTCAGTTAAGGGTCAGGAAGTTTAAAGTGACTATATAGTGGCACCAAAGCTCAGATAGACCCTGTTCAATGTCTGCTAGATGAGAGTGTGTGTACTGTACATTGCAAGATTAAAAAAAACACTGTTATCCGTGGGCCTGCAAGAAATTGAACTTCAGACTCTGGGAACATCTTGTAACGTCTCGTAATCGTAAACCATTCCAGTGGAGCTGGTCCATGGTAAATTGAACATGCGCTTTAATATCGACAGCAGGCACCAGGAAGAGCCCTTCATCTTGCAGCAGTGAGGCTCCTAACACATTAGACATGGAGCTGAGCACACTGTACATCTCCATGAGGCCAACCTGGCGGGTGGATTTCAACCCGGAGCATCGCTCACGATTAAGTGGTGTGCTGAACTGAAATGGCCTTGTTGTTGCCAGGCTGGTGCACTTGTACCAGGCGTTCCATTTCTTCTGAGACCAAACACAAACACACATGACGGACTGAAAAATAACAAGAAAAGCCAACAAACCAATACTGCCAAGAGCGCCCGGTTGGACTGTTTTTATTCTGTCTGGCACACGGCTCGGATGGTTATTTGGTCAACCAACTGACCGTTTGTTTTAGACGCTTTAAAGCCAGGAAGAGCCAACAGCCAAATTAGCCAACAGTGACCAACCTTAATAAAATAATATTTTCACATTTATTAACACAATTGCCAACAGTCTTCAGCATTAATTAAGTTTACTAACAATAGGGACCATAGCCAACATATCTTGGGCACCCTAAGAAAGAGATACGTCAAGTGTTCTTTAGTAAAAGTAATTATGTGTACTTTTTTGTGTGTGTCAACAAATAAACAGCTTTAGGTACTCAAGCACCTGCCCTTTTGGCCATAGTTCCCTATTTCTCATAACTGGTGCCCCATCTACAAAAACCTTGCTTGGTTGTGATTCATACTCAAAACCCTCAAAACCCTCCTTAATGTTGTCATTAGCAACACAATCGCCATGTTTAATGCCTCTCCAGCTTCATTTGAGCACCTGCCCTTTAAAAGGTCTCTGCACAGAACTTCAGACTACAACATTCTATTTCTTTTAAAAGTGGTTTTAGCAAAATATGGGGCAGTCAGAATCAGAACATAGCTCATTTTGTGACAAAAAACTCTGTAATTGCAGGGGATAAAGAGAGGCTAGAAAATGTCATGACTGTTACCAAAAGCAAATGAATTGACATTAGTGGGAAATACAAAAAAGCTACACATGGGCTCTTTAAACAAATCAGGGTTTCACAGTTCGCAGTCCCAGGTTGAGGTGGCACAAATCAGCCTCAATGATAACAGATTTATTGTTTTCAGAGCTGGAAACACACGTGTCTGATCTTTTCAAATCAGCCCTAAACTGCTTTCATATGTGGTCCAAAATCACTCTATATGGACAAAGTGTCAGGATGCCTGACCATCACACCAACAGGGACTTCAGTGACATTGTATTTAAATGCATAGACTTTAATATGGAGTTGGTCCCTCGTGTGCAGCTATAACAGCTTCCACTCTTCTTGGGAGGCTTTCCACAAGATTCTGGAGTTTCTATGGGAATTTTTGCCCATTCATTTTCTACACTGACACTGATGGCTCGCAATCTCTGTTCTAGTTCATCCCAAATGTGCTGGTTGGGGTTGAAGTCAGGGCTCCATGTGGGCCACTCTGTGCTTGAATAGAAAGGGACCTTTCCCAAACTGTGTCAACAAAGTTGGAAGCACAATGTTGTCCAAAATGTCTTGGTCTGGGGAAACATTAAGATCGTCCTTTACTGGAAGTAAGTTGCTCAAACCCTGAAAAACATTGGGTGTGTCCCAATACTTTTGTCCATATAGTGTATAACGGATTCCTGGCAAGAGAATTTACTGGAATTCATGTTTTTTTTCCCACTCAGTGTTTATCTTGCTTTAGTACTCGGCAGTGGAGAACAGTTCATGGCAAATTATTTTTGTTGTTTTCTGCTATTTACAATACATAGGCTGAATCTCAGACTTCTCCTCACAGTCTGTGTGAGGAGATCTCTGGACATAAAGATCTCCACTGGACACAAAGTGCACCATTTGGGTGTGGAGTCCATAGTTTCTCCCAGAGTGCACTAATAGACTCCATATGCTCACGTAGTGCACTAATAGAGTCCATAGATTCACAGAGTGCACTAAGAAGTGGGGAGCCATGTGGGATTCAGTCTTAGTTAAACATTCATGAGGCACTATTGATTTGAATGGCTTGTAATGTTAACATAGCCTTAGAGGTCTGAACTGTGTTCTGAATGCATCAGAAACTGCCACAGTACATCCAAAGACAAAGGCAGCTTGGTGCTTCCTGTACATTATGACAGAAAATAAGCGCTAATTCCACATTTTCACCCAATTTACTGTCATCAATGATCAACACACATTGACCAAAGTCTCTTAATCACTGACAGTCTGTCAGGTAAGAAAGAGTTAAATATGTTTTTTTTTTCATTATTTCAAATATGATGACATTCCTGTATGCATTTTCTTATTGGGGCTTAAAAATGGGAATAGTCCGTGTTGGCTTTGTGATGCGTGAGCCTTGCTACTGTGATCTTGGGGCATCACCTTACTGTTCAGGCTGCAGCTCTGGAAGCAGAGTGCAGGTGAGTGCAGATGCAATTACAGGATGTTATCCTGGCCAAGCGTCGGTCTCTGCTGCCTCCCTGCTGCTGCCCTTGTTAGTTCTTCCTGATAACAACACCGATCCGGAGCCTTCCCAGGGGCTTTTTTAATTTCCTGTATTGACTCTGTATCACCGATAAAAACTAGTTCTACATCTTTAAACAAGAGTAGATTGCTTCTCACAGTCTTGAAGAGCACAAACTCTGTAACAGCGGAGAGTGTAAGGATGTAAAACTCATAAAATTCTTTCACTTAGGAGTCCAACACATTATTCTGGGCTGTATTCCTGTAGATTTAAATAAAACCATTTTTTATTCATGAAGACAAGCTATTTAATCCAAATATCTCCTGTGACTGCTAGTCTAAAGGGGGATGTCATGGTTGGGTTAGCATTAAGCTGAATCCCAATCCAAAATGCATGAGCACCAGACATATACGCAAATCCGACCAAGCAGGACATGGCACTGTGAGAATGGCCAAGACAACGTTGCTGACCTGGGATTTATTCGTTTTTCCTAGGGTTAACACGAACTGTTGCATCATTTCTTCTAGAAAGAATCCAGAGTCCAGGTTCGATTAGCTGTAAACGTGGATGAAGTTCAGGCAAAATTCTCAAAAAAGCACAACATTGTCTGTGAAAATTCAAATTCCACATGTCTTTTATGGCAGTCCACTCCTCTTGTCTGTCAGGCCAGGCAGAGAGGCCCAGTCTGGGCAGCTTATCTTGCTGAGGAGTGTGGTTCACTGTGCTGTCTCTATTGGCAGGTTGATGGAGGGAGGGCCTGCCTCCCAAGATAAACAACCCCTCTGTACTCGGGAACGCTTTCCAGTGGTACTGTCTGAGGCCGACAATGTAGGGGTTGCTTCCATTCCGATTAGCAGCCAGTGCTGGTTGGTCCTCATATGGTAGGAAAGCTCAATCTAGCTGGATGCACAGCATTTTTATTTGGAAATAAGGAGAAATATATAATCCATCATATATATATATATATATATAAATTACAATCCCCTCATTCAAATATATATATATATATAGTCACATTCCAGAACCAACAACAAACTGGATTCTGAGGATGTAAGGATCAATTGTTACTACATTCCAAAATGTTTTGATTATTTTTAGATAAATCTAAAGATACTAATCAAAGAATGACTGATCTATGTAAAATCTATGAAAAGATCTTTTTGTACTGTACATATGTTTGTACATATCAAAAATTACACTTAAGGATGTTTTTTCAGTTCTTATTAAGTTTGTGAACAAGTCTAGTTACACACCTTTATGGCCTACACATCTACAAAATTATTTTGTGGGGGGTTTCTCAGGAAAGGTGACTTTCTTAAGATGAACTCTTGATTCAACCGTCTAAAAGCAATTCCTTCCAGACCATTAGGCAGCACCTTGTATTTTTCAAATAACAAAAAGTGAAAAACAAGGTACAACGTTTTTGTTCTGACAGCAAAACTGAAGGAAAATGAACCATTCAAGCTCATTTTTTTCTTTTTGTGAACATTTCATGACTGCAGTGTGCACTACAGTGGCTGCATGCCATGGTTTGAAATTTCTATGAGGAGTTACCAAATAGCAAAGCTGAGGCATCACTATTAGCTTAAGCATAACCCTGAAGATGAGAGTACATGTTAAAGATGAGCTTCTCTGTCAGACAGACGTCCACTGAAGACGTCCACAATTCTCTTTTGTTTTTTATACTTCTCAAAATTTCTTAGCTGACATCTGAAAGGCACATCTAAAAACTGTCCTGTAGCTCAACTGTATCTTTGTTCATTTGGTTCAGATATCCTGGCCAGGATTAATTCATCAGCTTAATGTAAACACTGGCAGTATCAGGTGACAGACTTCATCAGTGACCTGGATATTCTCTGTGGTCGATCAGGAAGGGAAAATTAACTGCTGCAAAGGCAATCTGTGGCCAGGAAAAGGGGCTCATTAATGCTGTGCATATGTCTGGTGTTTCTTTTATCATCAGTCATGTGTAATGAACACATATCTTATACTCTATATACACTGAGACAGGACTAGTTATTAAATCCATGTCAATTACAATCAAACATAAACTGACAACTACAAACGGTCTTACATAAAAAGTTGCTGAAAAGGGTTCTTTGGAGCCAAATTTCTAGAGGTTTCACCTCCAAGCCATATTTTATTCCTGATCCAGGTAATCATGGACTTTTGAAAAAAAAAAACTTATAGCTCTGGAAAAAATAAGACACCACAGAAAAAATGTTTCAGTTTCAGGTTTTATCTTTTATAGGTGCAGGTATTGAACTGAACAGCTTGGCCTTCATTTTTAGAACTGCTAACAATATTTCTCCTTATTTCCAAATAAAAATATTATTCTTTAAAGCATAATTTTAAAGAAAATGACAAAACATCAAAATAAGAGAAATGATGCAGTGTTTACAGAACTTGAGGAGAGTGTTGATTACAGCAGTGTTTTTATACTTTTCCTCATTAAATAAGATGTGATTCAGGTGATCACTAATTAGTCCCTCATAAAGCAGAACGAGCTGCTTGTGTAGGAATTTAACAGACACTGGCATGGAACGCTTGTCATAATCAGAGATGCAATTTAAAAATAAATTGCAGTGGTCTCTTTTTTTCCACATCTGCATGAGCTGAATCAGCTGTGTTGTTGGAGTTGAATTCTATTGTTTACTGTTGCATGAAGGGTAAAAAACAGTGGCCTGTGCTTTGACTACATTTTGACCAATCAGAAAGCAGTGATGCAGTTGGGAGCAGGGCCGGAATAGCATGAGTACCGCTCGGGTATGTGGCGCTTTACTTGCTTTATGGAAAACATTTGTTCACAGCACAGCACAGTTTTTTGTGCTAGTGGAGAAGCGGTATAAGGTGTGTAACTGTATTCTTCCATATTCACACCACTACTAATTTCTAATGGTACTGGCAGTCAGCCCTTAGCTAGCTAACTAATATGTAATCCTGTGTGCATATGGATCTAATGTTCTCTGCCCCACTGAAATCTGGCCAAAGTGAAAGCACAAAATCAAACTCTAATCAGACTAAGTGGATCCTTTTGCTGAAAAGAGGCAGTAGGCTACTACAAGAATATTAAATAGAGGCGAAGGTCCTCTAGATCTCAAAGCAATATTTCAACACAGAATTATAAGCAACAAGACTGCTGTAATACAAAGAAATTGTAAGATTTATGTAATTCTGTGCCGTATGAATATTAGTAATAGTAACATCGTTATATTAATGGTCTATAACACATTCACACATAATACTCTTGAAGTATTATCCATCATTAAATTAATTATAATTATGTAGCATCTTATAGTAAATGTTGGATTGTGTTGTAGGACCCCTCTAGACATCTCTGTAGAGATGTAGATACGTTACAGTGAAATGGAAAAAATTACATTATACATTATTTTGTAAAGACAGTGTGAGGTATTTTTTCTGTTCAGTGTATGTGTAAAATATATAGCAAAATATTGTCATCCATAATGATCCATGTTTCCTGAACAGAGGTAGCAGTCAGTTAAATGTGAGTATGTATGTATAAATATATGTATGTGTAAATATATATAAGAATGTTTATACAGTACTTGTTATTGGTTCCCTAATGTGTCTCCTAATCTGTATTTGTAACTTTGTAAGAGACATAGCTCTGTAAGAGACATATGGGTGTGGTGTAGGCACATTTTTATAATGTTTTATTGCATGAGAGACACCATCGACTGGAATCAAATTCCTTGGATGTGTCGCTTGCATACTCGGCCAATAAACGCAATTCTGATTCAGCGACTGGTGCTGTACGACGGGCTCTGGGTCCAAAGTCCACTGGACACTTGCTGTGTCTGCCGGCAGGCTGCAGGACTAAACGCCCGAATATACTGCAACATCCCCTTACTTTTGTCTATATTAAATAACTAGGCACTCGCATTTGGTGAAAATTAAAAAAACTTTAAAAACCTAAAAATAAAAGAATTTTTGTGCGTTAACGTGATAATAAGGTGTTAACTTTCCCAGCCCTAATATATATATACCTTCACTGTTGATCTGTCTGAGCTGTGCTGTTCTGTTGTGTTCTATGTTGCACCTATGGTCCAGGAGGATGATATTGTTTCACTCTGTACTATATGTATATGGCTGGGATGGCAATAAAGTGTTACTTACTTACTACTTGCTTAAAGTGAATATAAAGCTTGTTATTTTGCAACGTTCTGGCTACTAATGAGAATAAGCATATGATGCAGTGGGACCACAAACATTCCCAAGAGTAAGCAAGCAAGCGAAACAGCTATGAGGAGAGAGGCAGAGAGGAAGTATAAGAGCAGTAGGGTGGACATGTTCCATACCGAAGCACATTAGGGGAGCCAAGAAGAGGCTTTGTCCATATGCAAACCTGCAACAGCATTTCTGCATTAATTCTTCCCTTATTTCCCTAAGTTAGGCTAAAGAACAGTGTTGTAGACTATAAGAGGTGGTCAGTAAAGTCATCTGTGTTCAGGTTTGTTAATTTCCTACTATACACAAATTCAGATGATGGAAAAATACGCTGCCACTTTGAGAGATTATTTTTCGGAGCACCACACATCATTTCAAAGAAGGTCAAGTGAAGTAGATTCATTGTCATTTCAAACAAACACACAGTACACAGTGAAACGAAACAACGTTCCTCCAGGGCCATGGTGCAACACAAGAACAACTGGACAAGACCACATTCAGTGCAGTCGACAATGTGCAGAAAATATCAGTGTGTTTATGCCTTGTGTTAAGGGCAAAGGAGAGAAGTTAAGGGCAGGGGTGTGTTGCTTGTGTGTGTGAGTGGTAATGGACCTCCATTTAATACACCATCAAGGTTCTGCCAGAATTAGGAATAATTGCAGCATTGGCAGCACCATGGCACTCAAGCTTTGGATGCCCTCTGATCCTGGCACCACCCCTGTTAAGGACCAGGGAAGAATCATGGTTGGTTTACTAAAGATGTTATTTAAAAACCTCTGTTGAAAGGACTCAGTTGAACAATTCTTCAGGGAACAAAAAGATGTTCTACTATTCTGTTGCTCCCAATAACACTTTGGCCCCTTTATTTGTCAGAGAAAGCTGTCAGATCTGACAATTGACAAGCAGCTTTTCTGTGCTTTGTATAGACTGTTGTGTTGGAAATCCCATCTCAGCCCAAACTAGAGCCAGGCATTCTATACTCTGCCTATTCATTTTAATTGCTGTTGCTGTATTACCCACATTCTCAGCCAAAATGACTACATATTATACTAGAGAAGGGTATCAAATTCATAGCCCCCTTCTTTTTGCACATTGGCTTCACAGAGAAGAGCTTAGCACCTAGAGAACATTTTCTTCTGACAATGAGAAAAAATATCCACTTTAGATAGTGACCAGGAGACACTCTCCAGTGGAGCAAAGTAGGATAAGGAGAGTGAAAGGTGGTAAACTGTATTAAAACTGACTTTGACTTCACCAGAGCTTTGTGATTCATCGGCATACTGTCAGGAATAAAAAAGCTCTTTGTGAAGTCATATCCCTCCAATGGAAGGCTGTACATTTAACAAAGGCCTCTCAAACAATGCTTTTGTGACTGACTTTTAAAAAGTGTGTTTAAACTACAGAATGTTTACAAGAAACAAATAAGTAGATCTGGCAGAGGGGCATGTTACTGACACCTTGCACTCAGGTACTTGTCAACATTGCTGTCAGCTTAAGTGTAAACCTTCTCGCGTGTGTTTTGACACTTCACTTAATGTTATCTGAGCCCTTCAAACCACTTCAGGCCTGCAATGCATTTGCGAAGCGATTCGTTTTAATTCCAGCTTAGGGAACAGGATCATGTGAAGCTCAGTAAACATGCCTGTTTGGCGCTCGACTGAAATTGTTATTACAATTTGCGTAACGTACACCTCCTGGAATAAGCGCTGTAGTCCTGAGCTTTGTGACTATAATCTCATCAAACAAATTTATGCACGATGAACATTATGTTTGAGCCGGATTGAACGGTACCATAAGCAGAACTGTATCTTACACTTGGAGATGTGCTGAGTGGTAACCTATGTGACAGCTGTAACTGTGATTTTATGAACCTAGTATGAAAGAAAATGAACCCATGTGTCAAATGTTAGTACTGTATTGTAGACTGATATTCACTATAACTATGTGGCCAAAAGTGTTCTTGAAATTTCTGCCCTGCTACATCTGCCCCAGTCAACTGTAAGTACTGTTATTGTGAAATGACAGCAGCAGGTCAGCCATGAATTAGTACCACATATTCATAAAATGGAGATGCAGAGTTGTGTAGCACATAAATACCTCTTATCCTCCATTGTATCACTTTCTACAGAGTTTCTGAAGCAGCTCCAGATTAATGGCATGACATTGCAAAGCTATGTCCAACAAGTCCATATAGGTATGATGGTCAGGTATTCACATACTTCTGGCTACATATCATGTTAAATTATTGTAGGAATATATGACTAATGCATGTAGAAGTAGGAATATAAATGGCATCCACTAAAGCCATCATGGGGCCCAGTGCAAGCCTCCACTTCCAGTAGCTATGGGACTAATTGCTAACACAATCAGAATCAGCTCTAGGAGGAAACTGCTTATGCTACGACTGCACAGACACACTGAGGCACAAAAACAAGAATTCTCTGAAATTCTCAAAAAATACCCTAGGCACAACTAATAATTAAGTAGAAGTACAGCTGAAAATTATAAGTTAACACAAATAGTGGTTAAATAGTTGGAATGATCATACTTTACCCTGTGGGTATTGATGGACAGAAGAATATTTCAAGGTCAGCAACAGACTTGGCACGTAGATGTAGCACTCAGGTGTGAAAGTATTACACTTTGCTTCTATAAAACCACCCTGGGAGACAGTAATGTACTGTAATAGGAGCAACTACTGTGAAATATGTTAAACAAATGACCGAAAGACTTACAAACAAGGCAGCATAGGAAATCTCTCTGAAAAAACTCGTTGATGGGCCATTAGTTCTCCTTTTTGAGCAAATTAATAACCAGGCATTCATTAGGGAGAACAATTTACACTTCGGTGTATAAGTTCATGGGTTTATTTTTGCTCAAATCCTATTTCCTTGCCATGCGAATTTGAAAAAGCAATTTTCATAGCTGAGATGGATTTTTAATGGCCTAATTGCATTAATGCAGCTGTACTGTGTTTCTATGTGTACCTACTGCTAAATTACTGTAAGAATAGAAATGCAGAAATGTTCTATAAGAGCTCAGGTAAACCATTTATTTCCAAGTTATAGGCTAGTGCATTTCACCGATACCTTAAATTAGAAGAACTACTAGATGCATATGTTGTCCTGGGGTGCAGCATAAAGTAAAACTTGAAAACAACTGAAGCAAAAAAATCTTAATGAAAGGGGAGCATTAGTCCGATTCAAAAGTAGAAGTAAAGTACACATGTTCATCACTGTTCATCAGTGTCATATTAATAGGGCATGAACAAGATGAAATGCATACTAGGAAAATGGTAGACACATGTATGGTGAAAAAAATTCTATGATCCATTTCTTGTTGGGCTTATGCAACCCAAACACAGCTAAGAAGATGCTATTAGTCACTCTGAAAACAAGCATTCAATACCATGTTTCACTGAACAGAGCAGTTTATTCTATCTGACAAAAGACATTAGACAGATGTAGAAAATGAGTAGCAGTTTGGCAGTTTGGTTCCTCTGGCTCTGTAGGAAATGTAACAAGTTTTGCTTTATTTTGTAGCCAAGCAATAAGTCAGCCCTGCAGCTTTTCTCCCACCAGCTTAGACAGTAGAGCTCCTGCTGATTAGTAATTAACTTGTGTAATTTTATTAGATTGAGGGCCTGTTTCCCAGACAGGGATTAAGCCTAGTTCTGGACTGCACATGATCATGAATAGAGATTTTCCAGGAAAATATAATCCATGACTAGGCTTAACTGCTGTCCAGGAAACTCATTCTGAGACACTGATCCTTTATATTCTTCTTTATACTTTGTTGATCTTCCAATATAAATAAAGCTTCATGGGACAAACTTAAATACGATCTGTTTTGACAAATTTTAATCCATGATTACCATTTTTGTGGAATTTCATATGTTGCAAACATAAACAAAGAAAATAAAAAGAGGCATATGCAAAAGTTTGAGTGTCCTTTCAGTCAGTCCACTAGTGTTATTTCTTAGAGCCTATTTGACTTGATGGGCCTTAATTCAAACCAGGTGATTCTATAAACAATGTCACTGTGCTTACATTCAACAGCTGTGGACAGATCTAAGTAGCTGAGTGAGGGTCTGAAACTAAAAATTTGCTCCTCCAAAGCAAGACAAGACTATAAAAGATACACTACATGGACAAAAGTATGGACACAGAGTCCTGACCTCAACCCCATCCAACACCTTTGGGATGAACTGGAACGGAGACTGCAAGCCAGACCTTCTCCTCCAACATCAGTGTCTGACCTCATAAGTGCTCTACAGAGTGAATGGGCACAAATTCCCACAGAAACTTCAAAATCTTGTAGAAAGTCTTCCAAAAAAGTGGAAGCTGTTCTAACTGCTATACTTGTGTCCATACAGTGTATCTAAACACTTCCCATCTGTAACTTTCACTGTACATAGATCTTATATACAATATTCTGGTCAAGTATGCAATCTCCACATGACTGCCAAGTGTTACAGAAAATATCTGGCTGGCACAGGAACAATGGTAATCTGGCCCAGAGACATAATCTATATGGAGGGGACATCAGAAAGTAATCTTAACTCTGAGAACCTCACAAACAATGAAGAAATGAAAGCTGAACAGTCAAAGGAGTGTTTGTGTAAAACAAAGAGAAATGGAAAAAGAACACCTTGTGAACTGTGAAGCATGAAGTTGGATCTATTATGCTTTGGGGTTGTGGGACAGTGATTGGCACTAAAGTGTTTGAGAAAAAAAAATCTGTTAAATATCAACAAATAATAAAAGTCAATGTCTCACAACAAGAAACTGAAGAAGGAAATACTGTAGTGATCCACAGTATACATCAAAATCAACACTGAACTATCTCCAGAAGGATTAGTGTTCACTATCCCAGTTTCAAGTATTTCAGTAAACGAAAACCTTGCCCACTATGCATTATGATGAACTATTTTTGCACTCATTAATTGGGCAGTGTCCTGAAATATCTTCCTATACTAAATGGACAAAAGTATTGTGACGCTTGACCATTACACCAACAGGGTTTTTGATGACAATGCACTGAAATGCATAGACTTTAAAATTGGGTTGGTCCCCACTTTGCAGCTATAACAGCTTCCACTCTTTTTGGTGGTCTTTCCACAATATTTTGGAGTTTGTGGCCATTCATTCTATAGAGCATTTATGAGGTCAGGCACTGAAGCGTTAAGATTAAGCCCTTCACTGGAAATAAGAGGCCTAGCCCAAACCCTGAAAAACAGGTGTGTCACAATACTTTTGTCCATATAGTGTAGTATTGCTGCTTTGGAGCTCTGGCACACACCCATGCTGAACATATAGACGGTGCCTATAGAGCACTGATTTGGATAAGGGCAGTATCGGTAGAATATAGAGAACAGAATATAAAATAAAGCATGGGATATTCCAGTCAATTATAAATGCCATAATTTTCTTTATATGGCGAATCAAATACACTCAAAGTCATGGAGATCTGACAGTTGTGCATACCATTACACAGCAAAGTTAATACAGAAACTAATCACTCACTAAGCAGCCTTTCATTGTCTGGTTAACTGCTAGGGAGGCTAATTTCCATCAGTGCCCCTATGGAAATGCGCAGTGCTGTATAATTACTTTTGAAGACAGTTTTAGTTTAAATACATGTAAAGCTCATCAGACATGTGATGTTCAAATGCAAGCACTGCAGCCAGTTACTGATAACTGCTAATAATCTATCACTAATAACTGCACAAATTTGAGTATTTAGACACTTTCGTGAGATTAGTATTTTATGTAACATCATAACATTACACCTATCATACATTTGATCCTGCAGTCATGGAGATGTTTCATGCTGAAAATGTGATCAGAAGTGGCCAAACGTAGTCAAAAACTGTTTCTAAAATATTGTTCATATGCCCAGACTGCCCAGACGCTTTATCTGTCACTACATCCCAAAAAGTATAATGAATGTTATCAGCTTGGGCCACTCTGTATCTATGTTATCTGCCAGAAACCACAAGATAAAACAGTTTGCAAATGCAGTGAAAATGTTATAAAAGCAGGGTAGTATGAATTTCTTCCTCTTGCTCAGTTGTGTCAACCTCTTGCAGGAATGTGCTAGTGCAGCCACCTAGTTTATTATCATTTTTAGAGAAAAAAATCTCTTTTTAAGTGTGGTGCACCACTTTGAAATATTTGTTGACATTCGTACTCTCTCTTGCCCCCATTCGTTATCCATTCCTGCACAAATCTCATTTATCCTTTGATTTACTCTGTTGTTTGCCAACATATTCTTTTTACTTACTTGTCTCAGCTGCCTCTGAGGCTCTACCACTTGTCAAGCCGAAAGCTTCAGTTAACTGTAAATTCACTGACAGTTGTTTATCCATTACGCCAATAACTTGTCTGTCACAGATGCTTTTCTTTGATAAAACTGGCAAAGATCCATATGTACCAGTTCATGAACGCTTCTGTTGTGTTCCTCAGTAGTTTCTTCCGACTTGGTAAAAGTATCATTATTGTTCTTGTCAATTTGGATCTGATGCTCTGTTCAGTCTTAAAGCTAACCAGTATATTTATACCACTTATTACCAGTAATACCATTTACACTATTTAACAAGAGCTGACAATACCTGAAATCAAAGTTTTCAAAGTCTCAAAAAAAATACAAAAAAACCTGCAAAGATAATGTATCAAACCATAATACTACTGATTTTGATTAAAAAAAACCCCACACTGAAGAGTGGCTGGATGTGCCTGACATTATCCTCCTCGTCACTTCCCAGTGACATCACATTTGTCAGATTTAAGAAATGAATGTAGGAGTGCATAGGCTAGACTGTAATAAAACTACAAAGACAGGCTAGAGATGCAAACATAATAGTCAAGACTGTAAATTAAAAAAAGGTCATTAATAGAAAGAGAAACATTAACCTGACTAAAACAAATACAACTCATAAAGGAACTTAACAAATAACACAAATGCTCCCAGTCCCAGTCCTGCCACCCCCATGCTCTACACTGCACATCTGACTCAATCTATGAAGAGTTTGTTAATTAGTTACTGAGTTGAATCAGGTGTACTTGATGAGAAAAAGCACAAAAATGTGGTTAGGAAGCAGAGGGAAAAAAGGACACATGACAAAGCAAACACAAAATAGAGTTGCTATCAAATACAGAACTTTACAGTGAAAGAGTGAAGACAAATAATTATAAGTGTTTATTATATTTTTCACTAATTCCAAATAACAACAAGGAACAACAAGAGTCCAGTTGCAATGAGATATGCACTATAGAACATCTTCATTCAAGAGAAATAAGTAAGTACAGGCACTTTATTTTCATAATTTTGGAAATCCACTCTGTTCTTTGCAGTGCTTCGAAATAGAACATTTTATACCAGGTTCTTACCAGTAATGAGTGAAACTGAAACTAGTTAACTTGAATGATAGCAAAAACGAGGTAATTCAGAGCATTTGCACACATTAGAGAAAGCAATTTACACAAAACTGGAGGCACCCTGGGATCCCTTTCTAGCTGTCACCAACCCAGTATGAGTCAATGTTTTTAAGCAGTTTACTTTTTCACTCTGCAACCACTGAAGTAGGCCAGAGAAATGATCATTTATTAAGGTTCTATGTAGAGTTACATAGGATTCATCATTTAGGGGCTGTAATAATGCAGCAGGTTCTATTAAAGAATATGCTTTATGCAAGGGTTTATTCAGCAGTCTCATAAAATATGATTCGAATAATACATTATTCTGAATTACTCCATTAGGAATGCCTTGTGAAAGACACGTTCAAAAAATACAATACAATTTGCAATGAAATTATTTTAGTAGCGGTTATTTAAATCAGTACATATGCTATGGATATGTATCCCAGAACAACAATACCCTGAATTTAAGTTCCCTAAAGCATTACTGCAGTCATAGTGCTGAAACTGAAGAGCTTATATGCGACTTTGCACCTCACATCAAGCTTTGTATTGACACTAGTGGCACAGTGCTCGTGGTTAGAGTTTTAACTCTTGAACCTTCTCAGCTGTTTGTGTGGGTGGCAGCAGTGTTGGCTGAGTAATCAAGTAGCTAGTGCTCCCTTGCTGCAAGTTCATACATAGTAATGAGATGTAGATCACTGTATAGATGAAAATGTGTCACCAAGTACCAAAGTCAAGGAGTTTAGCTGATTCTTTGGTGTACCGTAAGAGTTTTATTGTGCTTAGGTTCTCTTCACTGTTTTGCCAATGTTATTATACCTGGTTTAATGAAAAACCTAATTAGCATGGAACCATCATATTATGTTTAAATAGGTTACTTAAACTTGTACAAAGTTCTTTAAAGCAGGGGTTAAAAAAAGGTCCTCAGGCCACTCATGTGGTCCACTTTTCTTATTTGTTGTGTTCCTAAGTTGGGAGTTGGCATCAAGCAAAAATGTGATTGTAGGAAAGAGCCCAAGGCCTTGAGATCCACTGCTATCCACTAAAGGGTACTTTAGGGCACCAACATTGATTATTCTATGGCATCACTCCTTTTTTAGGAGTGTACGACACTTTTGCTATTGCTAGCTTCTTCTCTGATGAGCCATTTCTTGCTTATTCTCTTAGGTGCAGATGCAAGGCAATGACCCATCATCAGTCAGCACTGAGAGCGAAACAAGAGGCGAATGGTGCCTTGAACAAGATCAGCAGAGAAATAGAAACACAGATGAAAGAGTTGTACTGTGAAACATCCTGAATCTGCTGTATAACCACTCAGAGGCCTCCATATCCTCTTCACTCTTGCATCACATTACCATGCAGTGCGAAAAGGGGGTCTCAAGATTTCTTTCCTTAATATTAGAGCACACAAACAACCTTTGCAGTCGTTTTTTTTAGCGTATTTTTTGCTTCTCCTAGCAACCGGATTACAGTGTGCTTTCTAGGTGTGTAATTATGATAATGAACATATTCATGCCTGGCGGGATAATTAGCATAGAGAGCAGGGGGTCATTTAAAAAACCCACTCTGCCTTTGTAGCCAAAGGGAATGAGCTTGTCAACACTCTGATGCCATGTGAGTGATGAATCATTGGTTTACACTTCATCAGCACAAATATTTAAAACCAAAATAGCTCCATTAGAAGTACTTATGGCTGGATTTTAATTCATATTGTGGTTGAAAGCTAGATATTTGTGAAACATGCACAAGTTAGTTTAACACTTCAGGTCTAGCTTGAGTAAAAACATGCGTTTTGAAAGCAACGTTCTTAATTTGACTCCACATTCAAGACATGGAGTCTACATTCTGGAAAATAAAGGTGCTAATAAGGCCATGTTGGAATGATGACATAGAATAAACCATTTCAGTTGCAAAAAGAACCTCCTAGAGTGTTTCTAAACTGCATAAAGTACTAGAACGTTTAGCACCAGAAATGTGGAACTGTTCTTTTTTTCCATTGTCCTTTTTAATGGGATTTGGTGCAGGACCAAATGGGTGTTCTCCACTGTTTTGGCAACACTTGCAGCTGAAGCTAAATTCAATATAAATTTTTTTTTACTCTTTCAGGTAAAGATATGGGGCAACAATTTCCGGGGAAATAGAGCAGGAACAAATGAGCAATGCTGTATTAACACTCCAGTCTCTTCTATTAACTATGAAAGAGATTTGCTTAGTTACTCCACAGTCAAGTTAAGACATTTTAATTTAAAAGACAGCAGATTTCCACCAAAGTGCTTCACAATAAAATCAAATAAGATATAACTTAAAATATAGCTAAAATATAAAAAATGTAAGACCAGTTTTTGGTTGCTACAGGTAACCTAAAATAAAAGCTAAAATTAACAGCCAGCAGATTAAAAGACAAAAACAGGAAAGAACAATAGACAACAGTGAACAGTTAGTAGCTGATAGTCATGATTTAATGCATCACTACTCATTCATTCCTGCTTCCTACATACACTGTATGGACAAAAGTGCTGGGATGCCAGGTTATTAAATCAACAGGGACTTTAATGACATTGCATTCAAATACATTTAATATGGAATTGGTCCCCCCTCTGCAGCTATAACAGCTTCCACTCTTCTTGGAAGGCTTTCCACAAGATGTTGGGGTTTCTGTGGGAATTTACACCCAGTCATTCTGTAGAGCATTTATGAGGTCATACCCTGTTTTGGCAATGTGTTGATCTTTATTTTTCACTTCGTAATGATTGTAGGGTCACAAAAGTTAGTTTTTCTACCATCTTACCAGCTTTTGGACTTATGCCTCAACTAAACTTTGCTCATACTTGTAGTCAACAGAGAAAAATATAAACTTTGATACTACACATGACTGTGATTGTAAACTGCAGTAGTATAGTAAATGATAGTAAATTGCAAACTACTATACATAACAGGTGTGGATGGTTGTGGACGATTTTTAACAGAGCAATTTGTGACTGGAGAGCATGAAGACCCATTCTGTGATGCCGTTACGTGTAGTGTAGACAAGTAACTGCAAAGGCATCCAGATGTGCTACAGCAATGGAGGGTCGTAACACCAGACAGACCAATCTTTCGTCCTGCTGGTGCAGTGAATCAGATCCGTCAGACTACAATAAACACTGCGCCATAATACGCGGTCCCTGCAGGACTGGAGTTATTTCACCCTTATTTATTTGCTAAGATTTCTTCTCTGAATTCTTTCCCTTCTTTGAATAAAGCACAGAAGAAACCAAGCGCAGGTTAATGCTAGTGCAGCCCAATTTACCACTCGGTCTGAGGAGAAAAGACTGTAATCCCCACAGCCCTGCTCAACCATACAACAAGGCATCAGATAATACATCTGGTAACTTGGAATGAACTGATTCTTCTGAAAAGAAATTGATTCTGGCTACCTCAGAACCCCAGAGGAGAGCCAAACACTACTTTATCATGCAGAAAACAACACAAATTAAGCCCCGGTAGACACCAGTCATTCCTTTCATTTGTAAGGCTAAGGCCTGGAGGGATTTGATGTGAAACTAGCCTCTGTTGTAGCCATCTGTAAAGGATCTGCTACAGCTTCTTAGTGGAAATTGGTAGAATAGAACCTGGCAGGCTCGATATTTACTGTGGTACAATTTAAAATAATTTTGAGAGCAATAAAAGTTTGCACCCTCATAGTATGCTTTAATACTGTGTCTAAATCCCTGACCTTACAAGGATGCGATCAAAATAGCTTTGATTACACACTTTACTACATCAGTGTAGTTTGCCCATTCATTCTTAAACCTGTAGTCCTTGAATCTGCTCCTCTAACTGATACAGGCAGTAAAGTCTAAGGATGCTGTGTTTGAACAATGCACATGTTCCTGAAGGCTGGTGCTCAGTAGTGCTGTGGAACAAATTACACTAATAAAAATAAATGTACAGGTTCAAAACTCAGCAAACTCAGACGAAGAGTTGAATGGGCAGTTTTTAGTGGATGTTAAAACATTGTCCTCATGTGCAGTATCTTACATGCAAGTGTCTTACCATGTTTTTGAAATGGGTGCTGGATCACTTCATTACGTGTTTCTTATGTGCCAAAGTCTTCATGTGCAATAACACTACTTATGTCAATATTACTTTTTATTACTTAATATTATTACTGATCTCAACTGTGTTATATATAGTATTTAAATCCAGCATTTCTGTAAGTAGCATAGTGTATTTTAGATTTTATTTTTTTATATTATCTTTGCAGTCATTACATGAGCAATTTACTCCGGGATAAATAAAGTTTTCTGGTTCTAATTCTGTTGGTTATGTGCAGGTAAAGGCTGAATGCTGGGCCGAATGGCTAGCATTGGTTCTGCATGTAAAAGACCCTCATTAAGAAAAAGTCTGGCTATTATAAATCCACCATGGCTCACCATGGTGTGCTGACTTAACGCCAAGGGGCCGCAGGTTTCTATGTCCTTACTGTCCTACTGACAGCACCCTTCAGCAATGCGGTGACTCCAATTTGCTACAGCGATCCGGAAACATGGACCCTGTCACCTGCTCTCCCCCTAGGATGTACCTCGAAATGAGAATACTCTCAGTGCTCTCTCCCTGGTTAAATGGAGATAAAACGCAGCTTAGATGTAAAATGAAAAAGTCAGAAAAATTCTGCATTTCTGCATCTTGAGCTGAGAGGTCTTAACACCATGCGCAACTAACAGAACTATACTTAGCTGGCTGCCTGCTAATTGGAGCCAAGGGGTCTAATTCTAACACCTCATTATCAGCTAGTATTTTATGCAAAACTGTTTAATTAAATAAAACACCAAAGCAGCTGCAGCAATACATTGCAGTAATACATTTTAGTACAGATGAACAGCGGGAAATTACGTTTATTTAACTCATTGCGTATTGCTTATTTAGCTTACCAAGAGTTCAATTAATTATAAAAGTAGAAGTAAAGTGGCCCACACCACACCAGACAGTGTGATCAGTGTGAATTTCTTTCTTTGTATTTAACCCATTCACCGACGGAAGCAGTGGGCATCCACCAGTGAGGGGTGCCCGGGGAACAGAGTGTGTGGGGATGGTACCTTACTCAAGGATACCTCAGTGATGAAACTAACAGATGGGATTCGAACCCACAAACTTCTGATTGCAGGGGCAACACCCTAACTACTGAGGAAAAACACCCACCAAGTATATATTTTACTGTACTATAACATACAACAATATACTAATAACAACTTTAATGTACAAAGTAAAGTGGCCCCTTGTACATGAATACACCACACCGTCTTTGTCTGTATTTAACCCATTTGCCAAGTGAAGCAGTGGGCAGCCCGCAACACAGCGCCCGGGGAGCAGTGTGTGGGGGAGGTATTTACATTTTTTATTTATTAACCCTTATAGTCACATGTGAACACACCACAGCAAAATGTGAACAATGTGAAATTCTTTCTCTGTATTTAACCCATTCACCCAGTGAAGCAGTGGGCTGCCGCCAATGAGGGCTGCCCGGGGAGCAGTGTGTGGGGACGGTACCTTGCTCAAGGGTACCTAAGAGGTGATGCTAGCAGTTGGGATTCAAACCCCCAACCTTCTGATTGCAGGGCCAACGCCCCAAGCACTAGGCCATCCAGCTGTATCTTCTGATTGCAAGGGCAACTCCCAACCATCAGACCACCAGATGCCCAAGACAGTGGCATTAATACTGGATGGGGGGTGGTGGGCTGGGGGGCAATTGCATTGGTGTGTATAGATACTGACACATTTACACACTGATGGCAGATAACAGAATGATGTAATATCTTAACAACATACCTCACAGTTAGCTTAGATCAAAACTTCACACACAGCACAGATGCCCATTTATCTCTTATTTATAAGGCAGCTTAACCAAGATTACCAAACAAATCCTTCTCAACCTGTGCCATCACTATTTATTTTTTATTACTTATATATTTATCTATCATTCTAAAATGATAGATAGGTAACGTAAACATTTAGGTTAATATTAGATGGGTTGAGTTGCATGGCATAACAATATTGAATAAAACAGTCAATTACATTGTCATTTATTGAAAGTTACTTTCCTGTGTGTGTGTGTAGCTGAGAGAGGTTTAATTACACTATTTAAAAAAGGATTGCGATTTTTGTGCCTTTAGTAATGAAAGACAGTTGCCCTATACATAATAATAATAATAATAATAATAATAATAATAATAATAATAATAATAATAATAATTAGAGATGCACCGAAATGATTTTTTTGGACCGAAACTGAAAATGAGGAAACACTTGGCCGGAATCTGTTACATAACTATTAAAATATTTATTTAGCATTTAAACAATGCACAATATAAAATACATGTTTTTTATATTTTACTTGCCCCCACTCATGAATAGCCTAAAAGCAAAATAGCTGAAATATTATACAATTAAATATCTTCCCTCATAAAACTAGTGAATTCAAGTGCATTTAAATATTCTGAATGAAGTGCATGAACAAAGTGCATTCAGAACAAGTGCTTTAAAAACTGTTGAAAGATAAAACAACATTCCCGGCCTATAACAAAATAGTGTATTAAAACAAAGACTGACATAGCCCGGCTTTCCGTGTGTCTTACTTAGATATTTCGAAATGCGCCCACAGGGTAGACTCTAATCCAATCTGGCGCGTGCAGGCTGCGGTTGCGTCATCACTGTTTCGGTCGTGTTAAAAAATTTCTTATTCTTTGCCATTTTCGGTGAAAGTTTTTGGTGGCCGAATATTCGGTGCATCCCTAATAATAATAATAATAATAATAATAATAATAGTATTGTTGCTGTATTTATCATGTTCTAGGCCTCATTTTCTAGACCTTTTTGTTTTTTTGTTTTGTCTTGCACCCTTTGGAGCAACAATGTAAAATATCTGAAAATACATAGCTACCAAACATTTAAAAAATAATAATACTTTTAGGAACAAGAAAAAAAAACACTCAACTGTGGGTGGTGTGGAATTCTAAAGATGGAATATGTTTTCTGCATGACAGAGCATTTTAGATTCATCCTGCTCTGATCTGATCAGCAGGATGTCTTGATCTCACTCATTCTCTTTCTGACCACTTAAGTGTTCAGCAGAAAACTGCCATATCTCTTTCCACATAAGATCTCACCATCCTTTCAGAACATACTGCCACACTCCCAACGATATACAAACACAATCTCAACAACACTGAAGCTCATCTTGCATGAATAGCATTCGTGGAACTGGGTAATATTGCTTTGTGCAATCGGGAATGCATGAGCAATCCTTTAAGTAGACCTAAAACATTCTGCATCGTTTAATGAACTTATTAGAAAATCAACAAAACAGTGATACAGATTTCTTTCTTACTCTTAAAATTATTTAACATATTCTATTCCAATCAGGTGCAATTAGGAGATCCACATTATGTTAATTTAATGTGATTTGTGCAAATTATGACACAGTGATCACATATACAGCTCTGGAAAAAATAAGAGACCACAAAAATGTTCAGTTTCTCAAGTTTTATCTTTAATAGGTGCACATATTGAACTGAACAGCTTTGCCTTAGTTTTTAAGAACCACTGACAATATTTCTCCTCATTTCCAAATAAAAAATATTGTTCTTTAAAGAATAATTTTAAAGGAACTGACAAAATAAAAGAAATGATGCAGTGTTTACAGAACTTGAATAATTCAAATTCTTGTTCACTCTTAAACAAAATGGCAATAATGACCTTTGAGGAACCATCCAACTGGTCTCATTGTGAGAGGAGAGTGTTGATTATGGCAGTGTTTTTATACTTTTCCTCATTAAATAAGATGTGATTCAGGTGAACAGTAATCAGAACCTCATAAAGCAGAATGAGGAGCTTGTGTAGGAATTTACCAGACACTGGGATGGAATGGTTGTCATACTCATAGAGATGCTGATTAAAAAATAAATTATTTTTTCTTATTTTTTTCCCAGAGCTGTATATCAATCATTTGTTTTTTTTACCAAATTCCCAGACAGAGCTCCCATTTTTTCCTGTTGGGAACAGTTTTGTTCTTTATGTGCTGTTCTATGCAAAGCAAGGCTATTTGATTTCTCTTCATCATTAAACATCAAATGTGACATAAGACCTCTGGCATCATTTGCAGACACATCACAGGCTAACAGTAATAGCTGGCTGGAATCTGAGGACAGACCCATGGTGATACCTCATGTGGTGATGTACATTCTACTATGACAGGAAAGGGTCATCTGACTGACACACAAAGTAACCCACTGAAGACTATCGCTTTGTGTGTAGAGGGGGGCAATATTTAAAAGGTGCTACAACAAAAACACACTCATGGGAAGCAAAATGGTGTGTTCATGCAAACAAGCAAGGACATCTCTCTAGCTTCTACATGCTTCTTAGAAAACTGTCAAGTCACTGTCAAATATGTGATGCCAAGGTTTTTCAATCCAGCTACTTTACCTTGCTCTACTTATTTGCGTATCAAAGAGTAAGATGTGTTTTAAACAGATTAAAACGTTTGCACAGGAGTATGCATTCACAAACAAAAGTATAGCCAATCTCTTAACACTTATCTTAATATCAATATCTTAATTTGATATCACTTGTTATCAAATATCTTAACAGTGCACAAACACAAACACACCAATTTTAGTACAGTTCTTCTCAGGAGAACAGGTAGCTTTTACTGAGCCTTTGTATTTTGTGTCCTGCACACAGTGAATCAGAAGGACAGTTGTTTTTTGATCCCCCTGTTTTAACTCAGTCATCTTCATTTAGAGAGTAAAAATATTTAAAGCGTATGTGCTTACTTCATCCTTTGTCTGATATATTTATTACATTTTTTTTCAGTCACATGATTTATTCATTGACTGTTTCATAATTATTTTCTTTAACTGGGTTATTTGACTCCTATGGGCTTGTCTTTTTTCACCACTTCTTTGAGATGCTCTTGAGTGTGAAAGGTGCTATGAAAATGTTATTGTTAATAATTATTATTATCTTGTATAACATCATTAGGAAGACATGCTGTTCTCACAATATTCACCAACTTTGACAACATGAATACATCTCTTGTAAGTCTTTGTATCCCTTGGTGTACACCTATGAGCTTAACACTTACATCCACTAAATATGGATATAAAAATGCACTGAAACACTGATGTATCAGTCTGAAGGTTGCATTGATTCAGTAAAACGTGTACTCATTTTTTAAAATCTGAAAACAGATAACTATCTCACTGAAACATGTGTTGATTCTCTTTTCTACAAACCTTCTCCTGATACCTTAGCTGTCAGAAACCTTGTAAGTCAAGGGTGGTGCAAGGACCATAAGGGAAAAGGGTAGTTTTAATGAACAACTACAGCAGACCTTGTCTTAACATGCTCTGCACCCTGCGTACTGATCCACCTCCTCACACATGGTGAAAAACAATGGTGAAGTGAAACAGGAAAATCCAGGTTCAAGCCACAGAGCAAACTTTAAACAGTGTAGTATTTTCATTTAAACAGCTCCCTAAATACTGCAGGCAAATCAATGTATGACCAGGGGGCTCATTTAGATAGAGCATAAGGACTTGAATACTTTATTAGCCCTTATTTTATATGCATCGTTGAAATGACTTTTATGTGTGGTACAAGTGCAGGTTGATATTGAAATAATGTTATTGAGCTGTCTTGTAGGCTATAGCATGGAGTACAATGTCCTTGGAAGTATTTAATTACCAACTTCTTGTTAGTTATGTTTTTCTATTGAACAAAGTACAGGATGTTTAGTTACCAGAAACCAGAATGTTTTTTAAAGCAGTCATTTTGAACGTTCCAGAGCAACAGGACCTAATAGTACTCGTTGTTCTTCTCTGTCCTTGATAAACACTTGCAGCTGAAGCCATTGACAACTTAGTGATTTCTTTACTCTTCCAAGTGAAGAAAAAGCCACTGAGCTTCATTGCATTACCAACTAGATGTGCCGCATTGCGGTGCGTAATCTGACAGTCGAATAAGTTGAGAGAATAAGCATCAATCTGTAAGGTCCAAATGCAAATGGACACAAATAGCGAGAGGTTAAATTAACTGACTGCTTTAACAAGTGAAAAATGACAGAAAGATAATCAAAGATGACATTTTAATTTGTAAATATTATGTAAATATTTAAAGACTACATTAATTTTGAATGTAGACCAAATCATGTCAGAGGAATAGATGACAACATGTTGTTTTTTTTTTTTTTTGAAACTGTTTAAATAACATCTTTATGCAACTAAGAATGAGCCTACAAAAGGTATGCATTGCATGCGTTTTGATGGGCTGTCAATGGCCATTTTGTTGAATGATTCAAAAGGAACTGATGGAGATGTGAGCAAATGTAGCCATATGCAAACATACAACATTTTCAAAAATTAGCTCAAGTCGTCTTTGAGATATTAAAATGTGCCAGTCGCAGACACAATCTACTTTAATGAAATTTGGTATGGTTCATGTCATAATGATGCAGGGCATAAACGTTTGTGACATCTGAACGTTTACTTTACAAGATATTGACCAGTGAAGCGCAAGGTTTTGGACTTGACGTTATTCACCAAATGGTGCTACAAATAAGTAATGGGCTAGTGTTATGCACCTCCTAGGGGCCAAATTGCCATCCAAAATTCATAACAGTTGGTAAATGATTGTTGAGCTATTGCCCAAAAATTGCTTCATGACCAGTCCACTTTAGTGGTGTTGATGCAAAAAGACACACACCTCAGGATACAAATGAAGAGCTCTTTTCCAAAACTGCATAAATCCATTTTGATAGTTTTCGGGAAAACGACATTTTTTACCTAGACCCACACATTTTGTTAATATTTAATTTATCCTGTTAAAATGGTTTGTTGGCT
>JBBPCY010000130.1:3358829-3372953 GCA_037974405.1 Brachyalestes nurse
GGGTTTCCCTGCTTAGGCTGTTGCCCCCGCGACCCGACTCCGGATAAGCGGTAGAAGATGGATGGATGGATGGATGGGTTTATTGCGTTTTGGAAAAGAGCTCTTCAGATCTCTTATTCCACATCAGCCATGCAGGGCTACAGGCACGCCAAGCTTCATATGGATTGCTGAAATCTAAGTATATAATAGCATTGAGCAAAAACAAACAGAAGAAATGGGTGATCATAATAAGTCCTGGAACGTAAAGTAGAATGATATGTTGATTTGTTGACATGTTAATTGCCATTTTTAGAATTACTCATGCTATTTTAAGATTTCCAAGGTATGCTAGGACGCTAACATTATTAATATTTAGCTAGCCAACACAGAACAAGTGTTTTGCTCTGCAAAAAAAAAATTACTGGCCTTGTTAGATTCTACACATGATTCTGTACACCTATAGACATTTGGGTGAGTGAGGAAAAGCAGACTGCATTATTCCCTGTCAGCACAGCAGGTTTTAAGCTATAGTAAGCTAGAGAACATAGCTAACATTTCAATTCACTATTGCTTTAAATTGAAGCTTCACTTGACTCACTTGACACATGAGTGTGTACACAGATACACTTGTGTGAATAAGAGAGTGCAAAATACTGCAGTATTTTTGTCTTATCAGCTAATAAGCTAACTAGCAAGTAAGAAATTCCAAATGAGCCAAATGATTGACCTGCTGACAGTTCTCATCTCTAAACAGATGAAATATGATCTAGAACTGTGAGTTCTGTTGGTTCCCATTGGGATCAGTTCCTGCTTTTAATTGTGCTGTGGAAAAATGCCCAACCTGGGTTGTGTGGAAATTGGAAAAAACAAATGCTAAAGTGATATTCCATCATGTGCAAATCAAAAAAATCCTTAAAAGCCAACAAAAAAATCCTTAAAAATACCTAAAAAAATGTGCCATACCTGAATGTGATTTTTGGATGAATGCAGGATGTTTTGTTCATTTCTGAATTAAAAGCTTAGCTATATAGTGGTTAATTCCTTTCCTAACCACATCTGAGTAAAAGTGTTTGACTCTCAATTTGCAAAATAATCCTACAGTGAAATGTACAAAAAATAAACAACTTTTTTATTACAAACTACAAAATAACTAAAAGCTCAGTTCAAAATTTAAACTAAAAGTTCAAAACTTAAATAAAATAAGGATTGCTCAAATAAACTAAGAATTGATTAGAACAAAGCATGAGTAGTATGTGGTAAAGCATGGACTCGAAGAGGTGAGGTCAAAGACTCTCTCCCTGCCCTAGCCACACCCTCCAGGTAGCATCACCTGCCCTGTCCATTCCAGTCACTAGATGGGGTTAACCCAACAAACGTGTATAAGATACTACCAACACAAATATGATCATTTTGACTCCTACAAAGTATGTTACTAGGCAATTTTACTATTCAGTATTTATTGTGATTGTATTTAGATTTGTATTTAGTTCTGTATGACATGTGCTCATGATGCCATATAGCATTTTGATTTAGAAAGTACTTTATGCATAATTAAGTATATAGTAGAAACGGAACAAGGGAAGAGTCAACATAAAACTTTATGTTCACCTCCACACTGAGTATTTTCATTGGATATTTATATAATGTTTGATTAAGAATGTATGGCCTATTGATTGTGTCTTAGAGTGGAAACAGAGAATAGGATATGTTTTGACTCCTTTTTTCAGACAGATTTTAGAGCGTTCCCAGCTCTGCATGCAGGCATCTTGTCCAATAGTGGGGGGGGGGGGGTTATTTACCATTCTGGAAATAAAAAAGTAATCATATCGTATAGAAGCGGATGAGTCACACATAAGCATGACATTTTGATAGACGTAGCAGCAGCATTCATATCTGGCATAAGTGCACTTATCAGGCTCATGTTGTTTCCGTTATAGAACTCTAAATAATAAATTGGCTGATTGCTGATTGCGTGTTTGGAGCAAAAAAAATTGCCCTTTTTATTTTTTCCTCAAGCAGACAGACACTTTCCACACCAGAACCTCTTCATGTCAAAGAAAAAAAACAGGTATGTTAACCTACTTCTGAAACTGTTTGGGGATTCAGAGAGGGAGAGAGAGCCAAAACAATGTAAGTTTAGTTGAATTCTGAACATCAAAGAGATGGCCTAATCAGAAGGGCCGCTTGTGGGTAAACAACCTTATTTTTATGTGTTTCAAATAAGTCTAATAGCTCAAGCTTACTGCGGCTTGTAGGAATCCACCGATCAAACCGCAAAGACCGTATAAAATGACATTGTGAAAAATAGCAAAGGCACCTACACATAAAGTACATGCTCAACATTCATGTATTTGTACAGTGGATTCTTTGAACACTGCTATATTTAAACATCTCCTGAGAATTTCTGCTCTGTCACCCCCTCTTTTTGCCAAAGGCAGATGTTCTGAGCAATGGTCTCACGATAGCAGAGCTCAGGGAGTTAAACTTCACTGGGAAAGAATGAGTTGCCAAGTATGATACCATCTGAACACTATAGACGTTTACTTTTTTCCCTTGGTGTCCAACAAATCTGTCCCTGAAACGTCTACATCTGATAAATCAAGAATAGGAATGCTGATGTTGTTTCCTAGCAACAAAAAGGAAACAGTGTTGATGATAAAAATGATACTTCTGGGAAATTCTGAATGCTAATAAACAATCTGATGCAGTATATTTCTAATACTGGCTAGATTCGGAGGAAAATATCATGGGTGGAGTGCAGAGACACGTGTGGAGCACAAATATGCTTGAATTGCAATTACAATGTATTGGTATAGAACACAAATATCACATATTTCTGCAATTTTTAATGCATAATTATTATTAATGAAATCACAGCATCTGTGATCAGTGTTCCTCATAGTAATAATCAACATCTTCTTCATTTTAGGATGTTTCTCCATGTTTCATTGCAGAATGTTTTTAGTTCTGAAATATTTCTAGGTCATCTTGCATGCACAGTGTGTCTCCTCCAGCGGTGGATCTAGGGCTGTGCTACATCAGGGCCCACATCGGGGCTAAGGCCAAGTATATGTCCCACATCCATGGACATTAATTTTTACCTCGTTATTATTTTGCTGGGCCTTAATGTTTTCTGCCCTGATAAAGTTGTATTCCAGCTGCCTTGGTCTTGATCCTAACAGGCTTCTGCTTGACTCTCTGTTGCTTTCTTTGCTCTCACATTGCTCTGATCGATTTTCACCAGCTGTCTTTTTGGCCGAAAAAACAATATTCACCTACCTCTGCTTTCTATCCATGCCAAACATTACAGTGAACACATAAGTTTAAGCTGACTTTAAGCTTGGATAGCTCAATTTCATCATATTTTTCCAAGAGGGACAGGAGATATTTTCCTAGTTGTGAGGTGTCAGAAATACAGCATTCGTTTAATTCACTTAACAGTGACTGTGGCATAATATCACAAACATTACTTCATAAACAAGAAGTGTCATTCAGGTGATGAGGTATTGTTGACCAGCTAGCCACATTCCAACAATAGAAAATTCCTCTGTTAGTAGTAATTTGCTGCCTAATGTTTGACAAGCCTAAGTTCAGGGACATGTTTAATGTTAATTCTGGTGTATATTTTAGATCATTTTGTTCTTGTAAAATCCGAATTCAGGTTCTTCGTTAACTGTAGGACATTTCCAGGATTAGTTGGTATTTAGTCAAATCTTTTCTTCACTCTATGCCTACAGAACTACAGTGCAACTTGCTGCCACACAAACCCAAAGCAAAACACATCCATCCTCATGTCACGTCTCCCCCTTTTACCCCATGGAGAGCAGGCGCATAGATGGAAATCCATGCTTTGTTTTTCTCTTTTATTTTCTCAAAAATACAAAACAAAAGGCACGATGGCCCAAAACAGCTCTCAAAAGGAAGAACATAGAGGCAACGGTTGACCAGCAAAGTAACAATGAACTGAAATCCCTTAAATACAAAAACTAATTCCCAACACCCAATGAAAACCCCGCATACAAACACAAAACAGCTGGTACTCGGTCTTGAAACTAAACCCCATCCTCCATAACAAAAGTCCCAAACTAAAATCCCCAAACCCCAGGTGGCCGCTGACAAGGCCTGACAGTAGCCCCCCTCCTACAGCACACCCACCGGGGTGCCCAAAGGCGGAGGAGGGGAGGCGGAGGCAAAGGGAGCTTCTCAAGGGGACAGTCCCATGAGGCGTCCCCTGAGCTCCACCCGGCCTTCCCACATACGAACCATACAGCCCGGGTGGAGCTCATGGGACTGTCCCCTTGAGAAGCCTGTTCGTATTTTGGGGACTCCTCTCTTGGAGGCCCCTCATCGTTCGGAGGGGCAGAGCCCCTATCGAGCCCTTCACTGTCCACGGGGGCGGAGCCCCTCTTGAGCCCCTTACTGTCCATGGGGGCAGAGCCCTTCTTGAGCCCCCTCCCGGGAGCCCCTCTGCGGGGAGCCCGGTAACGTCCCTGAGGGCGGAGCCCCCTCTCTGGAGCCTGGCGACGTACCAGGGGGCGGAGCCCCGTCTCTTGAGCCTGGCGACGTCCCTGAGGGCGGAGCCCCCTCTCTGGAGCCTGGCAATGTACCTGGGGGCAGAGCCCCCTCTCTGGCACCTGGCGACATACCTGGAGGTGGAGCCCCTTCTCCTGAGCCTGGTGACGTACCAGGGGGCGGAGTCCCCTCTCTTGAGCCTGGCGACATACCTGGGGGCAGAGCCCCTTCTCTGGAGCCTGCCGATGTCCCTGGGGTGGAGTCCTCTCCACAGGCCCCACCAGAGCCATTGCAGACCCCAGTACCCCCCCAAAAAAATTCAGGCGGAGGCCCTCCACCCCGGTTGGGCCTCTAAGCCCCTGACTAGCCTCTGGCTAGCCCTGATTAGCCCCTTGCTAGGCCCGTTTAGCCCCTCCTGAGCCTCAACTAGCCCCTCTCAAGCCTCCGCTAGCCCCTCTTTAGCCCCCTCAAGCCTCTCTGTAGAGGCTAAACGGCTAACTGGCTCGGCTACACAGCTACTTAGCTCGGCTACACGGCTACTTGTCTTGGCTACATGGCTACCTGGTTCGGCTACATGGCTCAATGGCTCGGCTACATGGCTCAATGGTTTGGCTACATGGCTAACAGGTAGCAACGGCGGGGCTAGCCACTCTAAGGGCCCTTCTAACGGGCCCAGAGGATCGAAACCCTTAAAGTCGCTAATCACGGGCTTTAAGGGCTCCGCTAAAGAGCCTAATGGCTCTTCTAATGGACCCAATAGGTCCACCATGCTGCCTGCTTTACCCTCCATGCTAACCCCGACTAAGTTACCTGACCTAGGATTGTGAAGCTGGGGGGCCTCCGGCGTGGTGATGGGCTTCTCCGGGGAGCTGGGATGGGCTGCAGGAGTGTGCCTCGACGGCGCCTCGAGGCTGGCGAGCGGTGTCTCAAGGCTGGCTGTACTGTGAACACTGTACTGTGGGCTAATTCTCACTTGTTTTTTTAGATTTTGTCTTGAGTTTTCTGCTAACCACCATTTCTTTTTTAACAGTGAAAGACACGAGAAAAGGGTAGCTATTTTTATAGTCCTGTCTTGCTTTGTATTGTCAATACTGTAGTTTCAGATTCTCTGCTAGTTGCTTTGAAAAGCCCTTAGCTGTGAAGTTTAAGCACAACAGCCTGAGAGGTTTGAAGGGTCATTGTTCTCTGGAATTTTCTGCACTTGACTTGGATTAAGTGCTAATGAGTCAAATAAGCTCTGAGCCTTGGATCCACTGAAAGAACGCCCAGAATGCATATGTCACTTTTATCTTACTTTTTCCAAGCATATTTCCATGTTGATTTAAGATTTTATATGTACATGGAAATATGCTTAGAAATATGTATTATATAAACATATTCATTGCCATGCTTATACTGTGTATTACATATGCAACTAAGTTTATATAAAGAGTATTTTTCATTTTAAACCCTATAATCAGCTTTATCATTTGAGTGAAAAGCTGAAACTTTGAAAACGTTGTCAAGTGGGTGGGGAACAGTTTAGGGGTGTGTTTGTGTGGAATGTACAGTTTTGAATGAGGTCTGATTCAGGAGTCTGGTGGCCTGGGGGAAAAATCTGTTCTCATTCTGGCATTGAAAGCCTGTACACAAGAGAACCTTTTCCAGATACAAGGATGGAAAAGAGGATGTGGGAGGGATGTGTGGGGTTATCTATAATGTTGGTGGTTTTGTAAATGTAGAATAGTATAGATGTATGCAACACAGGGAGAAAGACCCTAATGAAATTACTGGCTGTTCTTAATATAGGGTCTTGCAGTCCAATGCAGTGCAATTCCAAAATCAAGCAATGGTGCAGTTGCTCAGATGCTTTTCTCCATTGAACATGATGAGGATGGGGTTATGAGCTTTCCTCAGTTTTTTCAGGAAGTAGAGACGCTGCTAGGCTTCCTGGAGAAGAAGGATGCAGGACTACAGAGGGCTGAATATGGTTACGATGAAGTATTCTGACACTGTTCCACTTATCCCAACAGCCATTGGACTCAGTGGGTTGAAGATTTACACCAAACTTGACTTACGGCGTGCCTTGTTTGTATTCGAGAAGCAACATTTGGAAGACGGATTTTAGCACCACCTCTGGACATTATGAGTGCCGTGTCATGCCATACAGACTCATGAACGTGCTCTCCTTCTTCCAAGCATTTATGAATTACATTCTTAGAGACATGCTTAATTGAAATGTCATAGTTTACCTTAACAATATCTTAATTTATTCATCCTTGTATTCTGAACAAGTGAAACATCAGTACTCTCTTGCTTAAACACAGGTTGCATGCAAAAGCAGAGAAATATGAACTTCGCTGTAAGGAGAATACATTTCTTGGCTACTGGATTGGTCCGATGGGGGATAGCATTAATGTAAACAAGGTGTATGCTTCACAGTGGCTGAAGCCATGCTCAGTTAAGGAGGTTATCACAGGTTTAGGGCAAAAAAAAACCAAAGAAATTAATCATGACACCTCGAGCTAGATAAACATTCAATAAATTAAAATCATTGTTTACTAGCACTCCCATTCTTAAAATACCTGATCCTACCAAACCATTTATAGAGGCTGGTAGCCTAGTGGTTAGGGCATTCGACCTGTGATCAGGAAGTCATGGGTTCAATTTTTTAAAACTGCTAAGCACCTCTGAGGTACCCTGAACAAGGTACTGTCTCCAGGCGCTGTGTTTCTGGCTGCCCGCTGCTTCACTTGGTGAATGGGTTAAATACAGAGGAAGATTTCGTGCTGTTCACATTGTATGCTGTGATGTGTTCACGTATGACAGAATGGTCACTTTCACTTTAGATGCCTCCCAGGTAGGTCTGGGAGCAGTATTATCACAGTGCCATGGAACCCTGGGTAAATTACATTGCCTGTGCCGTCTTCTCACGTAAGATATTGGAGGCTGAATGCAATTATGATATTGGTAACCACAAACCTGCTAGCGATCAAAGGGGTGTCAGAGGAGTGGCACCACTGGCTCAAATGGGCACAACACTCTTTCACTGTTCAGATTTAAGAGACTTTATTGTCAGCCCAGTCACATACACAAGTACACAGAGGGTTGAAATAGTGTTCTCTGAAACAAATTACAACAAGACGAAGTGCAGTTGGACATCACAGTGCAAAATCATTACTGACCATTGGAATCTCTAATATATCTGGTTGGCAAAGCAATTAAATTCTCAACAAGCACTTGGGCATTGTTCATTACCCGGTTCAATTTTCCCATCATTTATCATGCTGGTAGTAAGAATGGTAAGGCAGACGCTCTCTCCCATCATCAGCCTGTTGCAGAAACTAACCCAAATCCTGATCCCATTTTACCTCCCTCCATGTTGGAGGCTCAGATGACATGAAGCCTCTATGAAGAAATAGCTTGCAGTACACTCTGTGACCCCTCAAACCCATTGAAATACATTGAAAATAATGAATCATAATTGTAATTTGTAATTTATAATTAGTACAAAATATGATTTGAAGCCATTGTAGTCTTAATATTATGGGACTAAGTTGGTCCTAGTTCTAGTGAGGTAATAGATTCAAGATTCATGATTCAATAGTGACCTATTTACGCATTGATTGATAGTCTGTCTGCTGCCTGGCCTCGGAATTGGTTTGTCAGCAGCGACCATCTGAGCTCCACTGCTGGCTAGCTAACAGGCTATATGCTGAAAGAGATGAGAGCAGCACCCTCCAGCAAGGGGTAAAAGCCAGGAGACCAGGCTCACCCTCAAACATGGACCTATTGTCAAAAACCCACATTGCTTTCAGACCATCACTTGGATATCCAGCAGTTCAGTGCCCAAAGTCTGCTGCAGGCCTCAGGGTCATGCTGCAGTGGGATGGGTCCTGAGCATATCACAGCATCAGACATCATCTCGGCTAATTTACACACCTCTTTAACAATATTCTCAGTAACCTCTGAATGCCACAGATGAATGTCATCAGCCCCTAAACGCATCACTATCCTGTCATACCTATGGCTAGCTAACAGCTTCAGGTTGCCTGTAATGTCCGGTGCCCTGTCTCCTGGTATACACCTAGTGCTGGAACCTAAAGTAATAGTTAATCTCATGTGTCAAATAATTGAATCTCGTATAACCATAGCATTTTTAACAGGGTTCTTGGCAGGTGCTTCACAGAGTGGGGCAAACCCGTTTGACACTTGAATAGGAGGAGGAGAGTGGTCCTCGCCTGGGGAAATTCTCGCATGCGGAAGAGCGTTTTGATTGTGCTGCCAGATCGCCACCCTTTTGCCTTAATGGGGGGCTCTACAGCCAGAGTCAAGGGCATGCTATCTCCTGAGCCTGGCTCTCCCCTTCTAGTTTTGATTAAAGTCTGGACGCACACCTCTAATTGAGAAACCTTCTCCGTCAAAAAACTATCTGATGCTTCTGAAAAATAATATCTCCACCATTACTGGTGACAGAGAAAGAAGATGAACTAAATGTGCAGCACTCAGAGTAAACAAGAAACAGACAAGTAAGACAAGAAATCTGACAATGAAAAAACAGATATACTCAAATCTAGGTAGAGGTAAAGCAGTCAGATTTCATGCTAAATATAGAGACAATTTTGAGACAATTACTTCCTTATTTGTGGTTTCAAATTGCTTACAATGTTGTCATTGCTGTCATTTCTCAGTTTTAACGTTGAGTTGAAAATATGAATTACCCGATTATTGAGGTAAAAACTTGGTGTCACTATTAGATTTCTTGAAATCCAGTGACAACTATAAAGGAATAATTTAACAATATTTATTGTTGCATACAATGAAAGGAAGCTAGTAGTCACTAGTTAGCCTGTTATCATTTGAATAATGCTAATCGATGACCTTGTGATTCTAAAAAATCATTAATTATTTGAAACATTAGCATTACTGTCTAAACGTTGCCTTTAATTACATGTAAATCAGTAAAATCTGTTTAAATTTATATTCAAATTTAAATTTATAATGATCACCAGACAAGTGTTAGATATTTAATGAGCTATTAAGTGACAGCCAAAGGGATGAAACAGTTAACTAGTTCATTTACAGATACAGGGCAGCCTTTTAATACAATGTCATTTAATAGGATGTTAGACATGCACTGTAGTTTATGAAATAAATGGTAAAAACCTGTAGTGGGCAAAAACCTTTGTATGGTAGTTTAATTGAAAAGTGCACAGAATGATCATATTATCCGTGTGCATCTAAACAGACTCATTCTTGTCTCTACAAACTGATGGTCAGTGGGCTAGCACTGATATGATAAACAGCAGTCACACATAAAATGCTATGTAAATAAGTTGACCCTGCCTTGGTTTACTTTTTTGCAGCATTCATGCCATTCTTTTCAGCACAACCTAGAATAATAAAATTAGAGTAAAAGTCCAGTGTCAGTCTATAAATTACTGGTTGGGCAGCTGAACATTTTAGGCACTTCACATTCCAAAGAGCATTAGGACAGTCACCGCTCCATTGCTCAATCAGGCCGCCTCTGCGATGAACAGTGGGAGGCCAATTAGACTGCTCCGTTCACGCCAGAGATGACAGGAGGTTCTTCTACTCTCTGGGAAATGAACTTCGTCTGTGGCTGAAAGGACCATAAAGGCAAATTATTAGGCTTTCAAGTCTTATGGAGAGCAAACTTCAGAGAAGGGGTTTTAAAAAATGAGCCCACAGATCACTTTGAGCGTCTATTGATTCAGGAGCAGGCTTTATGTCCCTGTTTAGACCAAGTGCTTGCGGCAGGGAACCAAGCGCACAGCAGTGAAGATGCTTTGATAGACAACCACAGACTACTAAAAAGCCCCAGCGGACTGATGAAGGTGGCAATCCACATCATCTACATATTGTTTTCATTTCCCAACTGCCCTTGAGGGTTGAAAACATTTTAATATGAGAAGCCCCATTTTTCTTTAAAAGGACAGAAATAGTCTACAAATGGTGCTCTAAGCAGAGGAAACATCTTCAGGGCAGTAATGATAACAAACTGCATGGGTGTAGACCAGGACTGATTAAATAAGTATATAAGGTATAAAATAGCATTTTGCTAAGGTCAGGCCTTGCCTAGTCTAGCTATGTGTCAGAATCAGTAAACACTTCAAAAACATACATGAGGCTTTAAAAAAAATTAGTATTTTTCTTTCACCAAAATAAACCACTCCAAAAACACAAAAAATTTTCATTGACCCAATTTTGGAATCAGATGGGCTAATCCTTTTCAGCATTTGTAGATGCAAAATACCTCTTCAGTTTTTAAAATACATTTAAATTAATTTATCTGTTTAGACTAAAGAGCATAAGAGCATAAATTAAACAAAAGGGTTTCCTTAAGACTTTGCTAATGGTTAAATTCATCAAAATAAGACAAAGTAAGACAAACACAGTTTTATATGATTCATATGCAGCAATACCAATTTAATTTTTTTCTTTCTATTTTTACTCAGTTTTCTCCCTAGTTTTACTGGTTGCCAGTTCCACCTACTAGCTACCCTGCCCCCGCCACACATCACACAATATTCCCAAGCTGGGAGGGTGACAACTAGCACTTCTTTACACTTTTTAAACTGCTGCTAACACTAACACTTAGGAGAACACTAAATGCCAGTTCTGTTACATCAGCTAATTCCCAAATCACAGACTAATGTTGTAGCTAGCGCTGTGCTGAATGATGAGGGCAGAGGGAGGACCATCCAGAGAAAGCAAGGGCAATGATGCTGTGTTCGACCCCTGGCTGAACATTACCAGGGGTCCCATTATACTTATGCAATGTTTAAGCTACATAACAAAATAAACAAAGGTAGACAACACTTAAACATCGCATATTCGTTAAAGCCCTGTATAGAGCAGTTTTCAGTTGTGTGGTGGGAACTGTTATATATTGAAAACTGTTAAATGCGCACCAACTACAGACACAACCTTAGACACGGCGTCAAATGACTTCACTCAACAAAGGCTGAAATAATCTCCACACTGAACTCCTTCCTTGGTCAAACAAATTTAGAGCAAATATTTCTCTCAGTGCAATGTTGCATCATCTCGGCATGTGGGCTGCATCACGCTCGTATTGCATTCATTATCCCGAGCAGTACAGATTGTTACTGCCATTCAAAGCTGGTACAAACAGGGCAACTGCCAATTCAGAGACACTCCGGTGGTGCAATCTCATTCAACTATGAGCTATTCACTCCTGTGTTCATTCCTTTTTGCATGCAAAGAAGTAAAAAGTCTTTTAAAACAGATGACAAGATAATGGAACGAGCTGTACACTTTAAATTAACTAGTAATAAGTGAGGTTCAAATCCTCTCCAAATTCTGAATAAAATCCCAATCTGCACCAAGGGAAATACACTGGATGCTGATATTAATCGTAACATTTCCATATGTGACTCACAGATGGTCATGTGATAATTAGAACCAGTGAACACTGGCACATCACACCACAGATGCAATCAGATATATAATAATGAATATTCTAAATTAATGCAAATTCGTAAGGTAAAATACTTGCAAATTAAGAGATAAAAATGTATTGGTGTCATAATATGCAAATAATCTTGGAATTAAGATTAAAGAAAATTAAAAAAAAACTGTACAAAAGTAAATTAGCCCAGTGAACCCTCTTAAAAATAATGTGGCAAAAAGAACTGAAAAGGATTTCTTGGAACGATGCCATTGAAAGACCACAGTTTGTTCCCCGAAGAAAGTCCTAGAGAATGGTTGTTTTAATGGAATTCAATTTTTGTAAATAAGATGTGATGTTACATCCTCCCCATGGTGAAAAAGTTCTGCACAAATGAAGGGATCTTGGCTAGAACTGTACATCCGAGCCAAGAACCATTTGGCAGCGAGTGCAAAGGGTCATGAATCTGTCCTCATGAATCCAAATCTGTTGTTTTGTTGCTTTTGCTGTACATGGGCGGTGAAAAGCTGTCATGCTCCTTCAGCTGGGAGAGCTGGTGGATCTAATCTACCTACACTACATCCAGCTCTACGCTGAAGGATAAATGAGCAAAAGGCTGCTGAGTGGTTTAATAGCTGTGTAAGTACACAGAGCAGGTCAGTACATCTCTGATTACCTCTTCAAAATCACAGTTAATTAACATATGCTGTAATTGTTGTAACTTGTAGCTCTTTGGAACAAATGTAGAAATTCCAAAGAGCGAGCAAATACTTTCACCTAATTTGTCATTAGTATTTGTAAGTAGAATAGAAGACAATTTAGTCTAATCCCTGTCCTTCTCTCTCTCTCTCTGTCTCTCTCTCTCTCTCTCTCTCTCTCTCTATCTATCTATCTATCTATGCATATATATTATCTTCTCTTTTTTATTATATTCATACTTACAAAAGGCTAAAGGCAGATTGAGTGAAAGAATCTGCACTTACATTTCTATATTTCTTCCAATGAGCTACAAGTTACATTTGCTCCAATTAAAGATTTGATTGATCTCATATTTTTCATTTTCCTTATATTTACCAAGGGTCATTTTTGACCTGTAAGTACATTTAAGTATTTTAGGGAAATGTCTGAAAAATTGATTCCAATTATTCCAGTGGTCTTAAGCAGAACTACAGCGTAAATGAGTGCACAGAGAACACACTTCTACACCATGTAATGTGCTTTTTTAGTGTTTTTTGGCTGAATATTTAAGGTTTTCCCTGTAGATTATGTGTACCCATTTCACTTAAAATCAACAGAACAGACATTTAACTAGTGTTCAATTTTTTTGCGCTTGTCTGTACAACATGCACTAATGTTTACATTTCGAATTTTCAAAATAAGGAAACAGTTCTAACATGTGGTCAGTCTGATGATGAGGTCAGTGATGCCTGATAATTACAATAAATCACTACAATAAAATCTGAGAAATGAAAATACAGTATGTTTTTCTCCTTTACAAGATCTAGACTGTTTTCGCTCAGATTCAGGCAAAACTTTCTTGATACAAAATCAATTGTCACAACTTCGGTCTGCTTCATTCTCTTTCATCTGTCCCTGGCAGCACGAAACAGTAAAATATTATTCCAGCTCACATCCATAAATGAAACAACTGATAGAAAGAATAGTGGTGAATGAAGCAGCAAACTTCTCATGCAGGTGTGCAGGTTGTTAAAGAACAGTCTGTCCTTTCTGTCCATCAGGCTGTATTAGTATATAAGTGTGAGTCAAACACCAGCCGCTATGTACTGCACTAGTAATAGTAGTAATAGTATCAGCAGCAGTAGTAGCAATGGCAGTAGTAGTGGTAGTAGTTGTAGTAGCAGTAGTAGTAGTAGTAGTATTAGTAGTAGTAGTAGTAGTAGTGATAGTAGTGATAGTAGTTGTAGTAGTTGTAGTAGTAGTAGCAGTAGTAGCAGTAGTAGTAGCAGTAGTAGTAGTAGTAGTAGTAGTAATAGTAGTAGTAGCAGTAGCAGTAGCAGTAGCAGTAGTAGTAGTAGCAGTAGCAGTAGCAGTAGCAGTAGTAGTAGTAGCAGTAGCAGTAGCAGTAGCAGTAGCAGTAGCAGTAGCAGTAGCAGTAGCAGTAGTAGTAGCAGTAGCAGTAGCAGTAGCAGTAGCAGTAGCAGTAGCAGTAGCAGTAGTAGCAGTAGCAGTAGCAGTAGCAGTAGTAGTAGTAGCAGTAG
>JBBPCY010000130.1:3376143-3393258 GCA_037974405.1 Brachyalestes nurse
GTAGTAGTCGCAGTAGTAGTAGTAGTAGCAGTAGTAGTAGTAGTAGTAACAGTAGTAGTAGCAGTAGTAGTAGTAGTAGCAGTAGTAGTAGTAGTAGTTGTTGTTTTAGTAGTAGTTGAAGTAATTTAACATTTCACATCTTTAGAGGTTGCCTTGACGGGTCATGAGGTGTTTTGCTGGTTTATTGGTTTACTGTTTTATTCTTCTCTCCTCTCCTGTAAACTGGATATGCAGCAGTTATCTGTACTTTATGCAGGCTTGTGTAGATGTTTCATAGTGATGATCTCAGTGTATACAAGTTGTACAGAGGAACACTGGAGAGCACTTGACTTGTATAGACTACACTGCATTTTTGCTTCGTGAACTTCAATAAGCCTGTAATCTTTTCAGTGCACTGAGAACAAGCTAATTTCAGAGGAAATTCACCTTATTACAAAGCAGCGAAGAGGATGAATGTCTAATCAGAAGCCGCAGACATAATGACCCTACAGATTTCAGTCAGCAGGCATATTCACTCCCGCGCCGTCACTAGAGCCTCATCATCATCCGGACAAAGAAAGTGGATCATTAATTGTATCCAACTTGACATTTTGTATTACAGCACAACAAAAGTCTATTGCAACCATTTTTAAATATATAAATAATAATTACAAGTTATTTTATGCAGTATTGTATGGCACAGTAGCTGGGCGAAGCTAATATGGTATTCTTTTTTCTCTTTAATTGAATTTGTGAACTTTATTCGGTAAAATGGACATGGTTTATTATTTACACACAAGATCGGCCTGCTCATAAAAGGTCTAACGTGCATGAAAGCTCTTTTGGTACAATGTGAATCAGAGGATGAATAAATTTCTCATTGACCTGGGATCATTTGTATATTTTGTACACACACACACACACACACACACACACACACACACACACACACACACACACTTCCATTTCACAGAGCAAGTAGATGACATGCTCCGCTGATTAGGTCTACCTTATCAGCAGAATGTCAAAGGAGAGGATTAAGGCACTTTTATGCTCCATCCAGAAAAGAAAATTGATTTGAATATACTGGCAGTTCTGTGAAATTCATAATGCTTGATATGTACATAAAAACCACATCGCTAAAATAAGATGAGCTATAAAAAGACAAAACTGATATTTTTAATAAAAACAGAGGGTAGTTTACATCAGCTTACAAAGGTGCCAGAGAGGGTTCTATGGAGTGATGAGCCACTTTTGGCTTCCTGGAGAACCTCTTAATGTTCTTAAATATTGAGATGTGCATACTGCAAGGAGCTTTTTAAAATTTTAATGACCTCCAGAAAATGTAACACTTCTATACCAATTAAGGCTTTTTCCTAGATCCATACGTCCAAGCCAGGAACCATACAGAAATGTGACAGACCTTAACATAAAGGGCAGTGGGCTTTACACTGCAGGTAGCTGTCATTCTGAGATCAAGGCATGATGGTAATGTTTCTTCCCTACAGATAAATGGAGAAAATACACTGGAACTATTTAATGGCCCCTGAAAACATAATGAAGACAGAGAATGTTATGGGGTTTCTCAGCTGGGAATTAAAATAATGATACATTTTGGAAAAAAAAAAAAACTAGGCTGAAATTAGAAAGGAGAGACAAGCAAGGAGGAAATAAATAAGGGCCGGCTCTGGGGAATCTGCAGTAAAAAAAAGTAATCGTCCCCACCACTCTGAGGCTCTGTCTCATCTTCCTTCTCCTCTTTCAGCTGTTATTTTGGTCATGTGTAGATAAAAGTAAAGCTGTCTATCTCAAATGTGACATTTCCAAATGTAAATATTGCTACAGCAAGTGGTGAAAAACTATGATGGCATGCCATTTTACTAGAAACACTCAACTTGCACTTCCAGTGTTTGGTCACTCTATTAGAAACATTTTGTACTTGAGGGCACCTTATAGCTTCACTATCTATCTATCTATCTATCTATCTATCTATCTGTCTGTCTGTCTGTCTGTCTGTCTGTCTGTCTGTCTGTCTGTCTGTCTGTCTGTCTGTCTGTCTGTCTATCTATCTGTCTGTCTGTCTGTCTATCTATCTGTCTATCTGTCTGTCTGTCTATCCATCTATCTATCCATCTATCCATCTATCTATCTGTCTGTCTGTCTATCCATCTATCTATCCATCTATCTATCTGTCTGTCTGTCTGTCTGTCTGTCTGTCTATCCGTCCGTCCGTCCGTCCATCCGTCCATCCGTCCGTCCGTTCGTCCGTCTGTCTATCCGTCCGTCTTTTGATCCGTCCATCTGTTTATATATCTGTCTGTCTTTAATTTAAAAAATTGCTTTTCGTCCATCCGTCCATCTGTCTATATATCTGTCTGTCTATCTGTCTACTTAAAGTTTCTGTAATTCTATCATAACTCCTGGCAACCATATGGATAGTATTTCTCCAGAGCATCCTGTCTTCTGTTTGGCTCTTCAGGTCTCTTAATGGCTTGTTCATGACTCCTCTGATTGTGTCCATCCATCTTGTTGCTGATTGTCCTCCTTCTCTTTTACCTACAGATTTTCCAAGCATAATTGTCTTTTCCAGCGGATTGGCTCTTCTATATAGAAGCCCAGACAAGAGCACTGCCTGGAGAGCTCTGATATTTGATTGCAGAGACACATCATAACATTTAAAGATCTCTTCCATCCATGTTCATACTATGCCATATTTCTGGACTGCGGGATCATTTGTTGTAAATCTTAGCAGACAAAACTATACACCATAATCACTTTCTCATCAGCAGTTGTCAATCCAGCAGTCTTTCCTGTTGTCATAAATGTCATCATGCTGAGCTAGAATTTCATTTTTTTCAAAGACCTTTAGGTCTGCTTGTTTTTCGGCGATGAGTTTAATGTCATCCACATGGACCACTATTCACGTGTGCAATTACAGACTGTGGCCTGTCTATTGCTATTTATTATACACCCCATGCAGTCAGTTTCTGATCACAAGACTGCCATTAACTGGATGTTAGACCATAATCTTTCTAATATGAGTACAAAATTGCTTTAATCTGTCTCATGTAGAAATTGCACCTTATTCTAAATAATATACGGCACAAAACAAGCAAAGAGTCAGGTTTTATATTTATTGTATATTATATTAGGTATTTTCCATACCAGAAGCAGCCTCCTCTTATGTCCAGTATTTTGAGATACACGGTAAAAAGGAGCAGTCATGAACAACAGAAGAAACATTGGACATTTGAACCTTTAAAATTAAAAAGGGGTGAAATGGGGTAATCAAAAAATACAAACATTTTGTTGGATTCAGTTTCCATGAACAACAGTAAGATTCAGGGACTCCTGTTAATCTTTTGGTGCGACTATAATGCTTTAATCTGAGACTCTATTTGTAGGATGCAAATCTTTTGGTGAGACTATATTGCTTTAATCTGAGACATATCTAGGATGATGTGGAGAAGCTAATTTCAAGATTTTGCATCCAAATTTCTTTATTTTTTTGTGAAAGCCTTATTTGCAATGTAGAGGACCATTCTCAGAACAGCAGTGAGGCTGAAATGGTGTTGTGTGTGTGGTGCTGGTGTGATTCTACACGGCACAGTGATGCTAGGCTGAGAGTGATCCACCACAGAAAGGTTTGCAGCTCTGTGGATGACTTACACTAAACTGTGCAGTGAAGGCCAGTCTGTAGAATCTAACTTTACCCAGCAAAGAACAGGTACAAGGCTCTGATAAAGGAGGATTTCAAGTGATCAATTTTTATTAGTTAGATCTGCGCTGGTGATACCAGCCATCTCTTTCTCTCTTTCTCTCTCTCTCCCTCTCTGTCTTTCTCTCTCCAAAACCTCAGAGGCCACATAATGCGCTGATTACACTGAAAATCTCTCGTTGATTTGGACAACCCTGAACGGAAAATAATTAGACCTGCTCTTCATCAGTGCATTCAGGTGATCGACCCTCTGCTGTTTCCGCTACAAGCTCCATGTCTTCCCATGCCGTCTCTGATTACGTATAAACAGCTCATCAGCTCACTCTGTGGGAGCCTCTTCACCATCCTGTTCTGAACCCCACCGCCGCCGGATGAGCGTGTGTTGCTAGGATACAAAAACTTTCCGTGTGAACCCTGGTGGACATGATGTTAGTGAATCCTGGCAATTTCAGACATTGCACCATTCCATGTGGTAAAAGTGCTTAGGATGCACTGGAGTAACATGAGAGCAGACTTTGAAGGCACTGTGGAAGTTTGAGAGCTGATGAATGAAGAGTGTAATACTCAGCCAGGGCCAGATGGCCGTTCATCTAACACTCAGAAATCAATAACCAGGGCCTTTACCCTGACCACTATTTTTGGGATTGCATTACAATGCCTACAAACTACAAATAGCACCTACACAATGTGCTCACTCCATATTCGATCCTACTCTATTCTATTCTATTCTATTCTATTCTATTCTATTTTTCCTTGTTGTCTTAGCTTCTGATGTGCCATGTCCATAACTCTATACCATCCATATCCGTAGCTCTACGAAAAATTCCCTAAAATGCAGGGCTGTTTAATGTTATGAGAGATATAAGCAGTCAGTTACAGCCATGTAAAAAAAAACTTAATAAATAACAAAGTCATTGATGAATGTGCTCCCAGACATAGCCGTAACTCATTTTATTAGTATTTATATTTGATTATATATTTATTTCTTATTTTTTTTAATTATTCACAGTCATACATCAAGTTGTTGAAGATATTTAAATAAAATAGGCATCAGATTTTAATTTGCCAATTTTCTGTAATTTTTAGTGCAAAATTTCTATTTGTTTACTGTAAAATGTGCCATAACCTTTGCAAAAGTGTCCAAAAACTACTTGTTCACACATGAATAATACATGATCACATGTAAAATGAAAGAGCATATGATCACATTTGATGGGTTTTTTTTTAACTGAGCAGAAAGTGTGAAGTGTGTCATTATTTACATGTGTACTTCTGCGGGGGACATGGACTCATTTTCGTTTAGAAAACCAACCAAATGTAATTTGCGCAAACTTTTGAACATGACTGTACTTCACAATTCATTTCTAGTTATATTTTTTATTAAGATATAATTGTGTATTTGCTCAGCATACTGTTTTCATCGATGGCAACATGTTAACATAAAACTCTTGAAGTGAATTACATTAGAGTGTCTTATGCTATTATTTTACAAAATCATACTCAAGTATACATTATTAAAGGTACAGTAAGTGGTGAAAGCAATAATTTTAACATTTTATTGAATCGTATTCTCAAATACATTTCAAACACACAGCAAAACATTTACAATCTGCTACAAATTTATGATCTCATTTTATGCCCTACAACTCCCAAGTGCAACCTGGAATGTGAAGATATTAATCAAAACAAGGGAATCTGAAATAGCTTAGTTCCACAATTACAGGCAAGTAAATAAAACATTTCATTTTATTTTTCTATAGTAAATGAAAAGAAAAACAAAGCCCGACAAAAAAGAAACAACACATATCCCCTGAGTAGGCACATTTGTATAAAAACTGCACTGTACCATCAGTACACTGGTTTGAATAATCATTCGTATGCAAGGCATTTGGCTCGGCTGAGTTGAGGCCACTGATTGGAATGAACTCAGCTAATTGCCTTTAAGGAAACCAAGGGAGAACTAAATCAACTGGTAAGATTAATACATCAATCCATTACACAGAAATATAGAATAATCAGTTATAAAAACAATAGTGCAGTTAATGAAAGGCGACTGCATATCTTCTCTGTCGTAACAAAATGACCCATCTGTGAAACGGAAACTTAATAGGTGAAGTGAAAAAAGTTCTTAAAGTAATAAGTGATTCTGAAGTTTTTCTTTTGGTCTATTTGTCAGGAATAGAATTATAAAGTTGTTATATGAACTGAGGGTGGTGGCATGAATGCACTCAAAATATAATAGATTTCTATTATACGATAGATTTCTATTTGTTTTTTATACATTTGGGACCTTTGCATGTTGCCAGTAACAGTGCTTTTGACTGATTGTGGCAAATAAATCAATTTAATTGCTGTTTAAAACACAGTCCTCAGGCTTCTTTATTTTCCTTACAAAGAAGAGGAAAGAGCAGGAATGTTCATATATTTAGAAAAACATACGATATGTGGACACCTGACTATCACACCTGTATGAGCTTGTTGGAGATCCCATGCCAAAACTGTGGACAATAATATGCTCTCAAAGGCCTGGGTCACAATCAATGTTCCAATTAAATCCAAAGTTGCTCGTTTGTGTTAAGGTCAGGGCTCACTTTATGGGCCTTTCTGGACCTCACTTTGTGCACATTTGGTTATTTTTTCACATATTTAGATATCTAACACACAGTGAGTGGCTGAGATTATTAAAGGTGTTAGCTTCAGTTTGCATTGTCTAACATATATCATTGAGATAAAAAATAGCTCATTTACCATAAACTGGCAAAAAAAAATGTAAATGACAAAGAACAGATTAAATGTTTATATTAAACCAGTAAAGTCTAAGGACACTACAAGATGAACAACAATTTTAATTATTAATTGTGCAGTTTCTTAGCTACTTTAACCACTTATAAACTACAACTTCAGGACTGTAGACTACAGTAACATACACATTAGGTAGCCGGACCCTGCTGCACCACCTTTTTCCACTGGCTGAAGAGTTGTAGACCAGACTTGGGGTGCATTCAACACCACATCTGGTCATAAACATGCTTTAGAAATAGTGTAAAACAAAACAAACAAAATAAACCAATGGCCGGAGCTGGAACGCTGTTCCAGGAGTAAAACTCAGGACAGCAAGGTGTTCCGGCTCAGGCCATTGTTTTTGTAGAGGAGAACTGCATTACTTGCAGAAGCACAGAGACAAAACCATCAAAATGATTTACAGTGATTTACAAAATGAAACACTACTGAATCTAACAAAAGTAATGTCACAAATGCTTGGTACCAATTTCATTTGTTGTAACTTCTGCATTCTTTCATAAATGCTTGCATTTTCAGCTATTTTTGGAAGTTTTTATTACTGATTACATGTGTTGAGCATCTATGATGTCCAAGTACTTTGCTTCAATGATCTTTGGCAGCACGCGGTTCCTTAAAAGGAGATGAAATAAGTGTCATTATAAATGTTCAGTTCAGTGAACACTGTTCCATTTTGTTTCTCCATACTGAATCACACTCAGCATGTGACATGAGTCACTACCCAGCATGAAGCGTGAATACTATTTCATTGTTTGACATAGAACAACAACATAGTGCCCACTGCCCACTCATGAACATTAGTTAGAAAGGCTTGTTGCACTACACATAGTTTACAGGTAGGGGGAATGAAACAGTAAACCAATAAGAGATGTGTTTCAGTGATTTACTGGCAAATTAAACCCTCTTAAATCTAGTCAGTATGCACTAAACAGCCAATGCATTAAAACCACCTGTCTAATATGTGTAGGTTCCCCTAGTGTCACCAAAACAGCTGTGGTCCATTGAGGCATGAATTCCACAAGACTTCTGAAGGTGTTCTATGGTATCTGCACCAGCAAGTCCTGTATGTTGCGAGGTGGGGCCTTCATGGATTGGACTAGTTTGTCCAGCACATCCCATAAATGCTAAATTGGACTACGATTTGGCAAATTTGAAGGCCAAATTAACACCTTGAACTCTTTGTCATGTTGCTCTGACTATTCCTGAACAGTTTTTGCAGTTTAATGCTGAAAAGGCCACTTCCATTAGGGAATATTATTGCCATGACGGGGTATACTTGGTCTGCAGCAATATTTTAAGTAGGTGGTCCATCTTACATACACATGAATGCCAGGAAGCACGGTTTCCCAGCAGAGCATTGCCCAGAGCATCACACCACCTCCCCCGAGGGAAAAGAAAATGTGATTAATCAGACAAGGCCACCATCCTCTGCTGCTGCGTGGTCCAGTTCTGATGATCACATGCTGACTGTAGGCCTATTTGGCAGTGGATGGGGGTCTGAATGGGCACTCTGACTGGTCTGCAGCTATGCAGCCCCATACGCAGCAAGTTGTGATACACTGTGTGCTCTGACACCCTTCAATCATTACAAGCATTCACTTATTCAGTTGCAGTTGCTCTTCTGCTAGACTGTGCATCACATTTTGGGCCTCAATAAATTGGCTAATTTTCAGACTTACTCATTGGGATAGAATTAGAATAAGACCATTTGTCTGGATTAAATTACATAAAACAATTAAACACCTGGAAACAGGTTTATCTTGCAATATTCTTTCTTATAATACTCTAAACAAACTAATAATGAAGAGATTAGATATGGTTACTAGATTTTAGGCCATTTCCGTTTTCAGGATCTCATTTTTTGCACAAGTGTTGTTAAGAAAGTGTTGTTTTTATAAAGTGATGAAATGTGCTTACATGCTTCAGTATTGAATAAATACTTAATTCGTTATTGATAATAATCACAATAATCATTTCCTCCAATGAGCAATGTCAGCAGTAGACTGTGGTTGCCAAGCAATTAATTTTTAATAATTTCCATTGACGTGTGCAATCAGTATGTGCATGTTTATGACAAATTCTAGAGTGTCTTAGCCAATCAGATTTTAGAGCTGGAACAATTTATTTTATGAATGATGAGCTCAGTGTAATCGATGTGATGTAATTGAGCAATCTGGTTCCATACCTGACAGGAATGAGGAGGATCATGAGCAGGGGGAAGATCATCTTCATATACGGCAGCGGGTACATCCCAAAGGCACAGAGGATGATCAGCTGGATCAGCTGTAGACCTGTGAAGTAGTGAACTTTCCTCTGAGGCACTCGGCGAATGTAATGTGTGGGTGGATAAGAAGTCTCGGAGGGAGGGAAAGAGAGAGAGAGAGAGAGAGAGAGAGAGAGAGAGAAAGATTGATGTTTTAAGATTTGTACATAAATTCAAATAAATTCTGCACACTCCTTGGTAAATAAACCCTTTCAAGCTACATGTGTAATTAACTGCATGGGTGAATGAAAGCACAGACTGCATTAGTTAAGAAACAGACTGCGCTACATTAATTAAAAAGTGTGTTTATATTACAGGGCTGAGGAATTAGAGGATAACCTTTACATGGTAAACATAACTAATATTTTCTTCCCCCAAAACATTGCATAATAAAATATTACAATCCCAGCTCAAGGGTAGCAATATGCATGCTAGTTAATAATCAGAGGACAAGTTTATTAAAGTGAATAGGGACTATTTAAGTAAAAGGGGTAAAAAAATGATAGTAGCTGGAGCAGCTGTTGAGAGAGGAAGAGCAACAAACACACACAAAATAGTGGATTCGGCCTTCTGATGAAACACAGTTCATTTTGAGTAGTGTGGGGGTTAGGGTTACGTTTTGGATTGAGGTTAAAGATGCTTTATATGATTTTGGAAAGAGGTTAAGGTGAATGTTTACAGGCTGGATTTAAAAGAAACCTAATTTTTCTCCCAGAACTCTAGCCTGCCACATCTGTCTCTGCATGTGCCTGTATCTTGCAGGGTAACAGAAAAAAATGATCCAAAACAAACACCTGCCCCTGAAGCAGCTGCCCTTTGTTTTGGCAAAGACCTGGCTGGTAGAAAGAGGCTAGTGCAGCTAAGCCCTCTCTCCTTTTCAGATTAATAATGCATCAAAATAAAGTTTAATAGGTGGCATCCACATTTGTTTTACTTGTGGTTAACCAATGACTAGAGGCTGTTTATTCATGACTTCTGTGGACTGATGAACAACACAAGGTCATAAGAAAAATAAAAGAAGGCCACGATAGGGCTGATTTATGCAAGCCCAAGCTTGTATACAGCCTGTCTGTGAATGAAGTAGTTCCTCATTCAAAAAAAATCCAGGCTGGAACATTTCATGCTAAAGGGCTAAACTGCTGCAGAAGAAGATATATAATATATAAATATATGACATCATGAAAACAGGTGAATTCAAGCTAATTCAAGTAAATGGTCCGTTTAATTTTATTACTTTAGCAGTGTTTATGTAAAACACCAACCTCCTTTATAAACAGAAATATTAGGAAAACTTGATTTTCCTTGTTAGGAAGCTTTTAAACAATAAGTGTACCAGCGATTGCAGCTCATGTCATTGTTTCATTGCTGTTGTTGAGAAGAAGCTCCCAAAAGAGAGGCTGCAGTGAATGAGCTACTAGTGTTATTAAAAGATTAGTCCTTCTATCCAATATTATGACCAGCCTTCACTGATTTTAGGTGTGTTCTGCAACCATGATTTTTGGCACTTGGAAATTGTTGTCCATGGTAATCCACTGTATACTATGCTACTGTTTGTCTAAAATATGCTGCAGTTTTCTGTAGTTAATCTTAGGTTACATTCTAATTAGATAAAGACATTCTTGTACACTGGACTGTGAAAATAAAACATTTATATTGCCCAAATCAACACAAGTAACAGTAAAACTTTCACTGGTAGCCTAGTGGTTAGAGTGTTTGCGCTGCAATCAGGAAGTTGTGGGTTTGATTCCCAAGACTGCTAAGCATGTCTGAGGTACCCGGAGTAAGGTACCGTCCCCACACTCTGCTCCCCGGGCGCTGTATTCCTGACTGCCCGCTGCTTCACTTGATGAATGTGTTAAATACAGAGGAAGAATTTCATGTGGTTCATGCTGTGGTGTTTTCGCGTATGACAGGATTTTCACTTTTGAATGACTTAAAATCATTAAGTTCTCTGAAAGTTTTGGAATGAGTAAAGTTTAATAAAGTAGAAGTGTCTCATTTGTCCTTCAGCACTCACTTGTTCTTTGAGCAGCAGGGCGATCCGGTCGCACATCTGGTTGCCGTCAATGGAGGTGAGAGCGATGTAGAGGAAGAGGCCATAGAGGACGGGCTTCGGAATCCACTGCAGCGGCACTGGCAGCAGGAACACGGACAGACCAATCAGGACATTCGCAGCCAGCGATGTCAGACGAGTCTCCTTCACACTGACAATCCTGTAGGTGCAGGGTTTATCATACTTTTATCCTTTAAGAGTGGAATCAGCATGTGAACAAACTGAGCGAACATTTTATTCTATGTCTGATTATATATGTTTTATGACTGCATTACCTTATACTTGTAATTTACGGTGCCTCTTAACATCAGGCTACTCATGAAAACTAGTTTTTTGGATCAGGGTTAGTGTTCTGTTAATCCTTTTTGTTAAGTAAGTAAAGTAAATAAGGACCTTTCAGCCTGTCCTGGCCCCATAGCATGGAAGAATGAACTTTCCTCTACATGAGTTCAATGCATGCATATGTATAAACACAGTCAAAGTTTTGAAATGTACCATTTACTCTGAAATCTATATGGCTCATATCTAAAATAAGCTGCAAAGCAGATCTTTTAAAAAATTGTCTTTTTCTGACATCACAAAACACCAACATACTTACATATATCCACATTTTCAGGCTATAGACATTTAGTCCCCGTGTGTTTCAGTCTGGACTGCTTTTTAAGTAAGGCACAATACAGAGCCACATTAAAAAATGCAACAATAATCTATTTAATTTTTTTTCAGTTTAGTTACTCTAGATTTTTCATTTTAGTCGTCTCCAGTTTCACCCACTAGCTGGGACACCCCCTATCATGTGATACAACCACTGAGAGGGTGAAGGGTAGCACGTGCTTCCTCTGAATTATATTAAGCCATCTGCTGCTTCTTCTCAAACTAGAAAGTGATATTATGATTGTTTTTGGTCCATAAACAGTGGACCTGAAAAAATACAGAATTGTAGGATACGGGCCCTTTAAATAATTTCCCTAAGAATAAACCTTACTGCACCCTCTCAAGCACTCTTGTACTCCATGTAGACTCTGAAGGTGTCCACTGCTGAGTGACTTACGTCTCACAGAGGTGTCCCTGCTCCACGTGCTGCTCAACCTTCGCCAGCTGATGAACATGCAGCGTGGAATGGGGAAAAGCTGCATGCATCCATGGCAACCCCAGCACTGACATCAAGATGTTGATAAATCCAGAGAGCATGAGATCCCAGTGGTATGCTGTTCCCTTCAGCAGTCTGAAACACACACACACACACACTCACCAAAACTCAGTCAGTCTGTACAAAACTGACATAGCCAGAATGTGTGATGGCTCAATGATCCTGGAGAAAGCGAAATTGTAGCAACTGAGGAGGTAGACAAGATGCACGTATCAAGTTCCACATATATAACTGGGTGCTATGGTTGTACATGCCATACCTTCAAAATCAATAGAAAAATGTGTATTCTGGAGTGTACCTGTTCTCCGGGGCATTGGTGAGGGAGATCACAATGTTCTGGTCGATGAAGATGAGTAGAGCAAGGAGAAAGCCAAGGCCACATGCACCCAGCACGTTCATCCCTGACAGCTTATTCAAAGCAGCAGTGTTGAATACAGGACCTTTATAGTAGTTGAACACCGGAACTGTGGGCAGGCACGGAGCAGAAATGTATAAATTCGAACAGTTTCTGAGTTAAAACAAAGAATGTGAATTTGATATGCTTTCATCAAATGTGTTGAGGCAAACAAATACTAAAAAGAAAGCATAGAATATCCACTGAGACACATCTCCTAACCTGGTCCTATAAGGTCTTTATTTGTTAGCTAAGAACAGAAAAGAGGGACCCCCAGAAAGATGGTCTGCCTGGAGGTCCCCAAGGAGAAAAATATGCAAGCTTTGCTGGATTGTCTACACATGAATGTACTCATTGGTGTGTGTGTGCACATACACAGCAGTGTCTGCTTTAATAGTTGGCAAAAATGAACAAAAAAGAAAATTAAATTGTTAATTGTGACTATTTGTATGCCATTTAATTGTCAGGTAGTATTCTGAGGTTGTGACAGGTCTATTTAAAACCTTATGCCAAACACTCACGTTCAATTTGGATGAACAGATAGGAGCCCATGAACGAGAATATTACCACGGAAATGGGTAAAGCACAGTCTGACACCACCTCTCTGATTCTGGCATGGAGAAACGGGCTGGGGAAAAACAAAGTATAATATTTATACATCAGAGGCAAAGAAAGGGGAATTTCTAAAACACTCTGAAATGTATTTAACAACATAATAAAATAGATGATTATTTATATTTTGCTATAATGTTGAACCAAGTAGCTGATCTGAACCAAGCAGATGAGGTTGAGGAGAGGTGGTTGTGGTTACGTGTCACTGGGATGTGTAACCACAACAGGGATGATCACTGTAGGGTGGGCTGGATTTTTAACGACTGAGAAATACAGCTCTGGAAAACAATAAGAGACCACTGCAAAGATGTTCAGTTTCTCTGGTTTTATCTTTTATAGGTGCAAGTACTGAACTGAACAGCTTTGCTTCAGTAATATTTCTCTTAATTTCCAAATAAAAACATTGTTTTTAAAGCATCATTTATCACATCAAAATAAGAGAAATAATGCAGTGTTTACAGAACTTGTATAATTCAAGTCACATTGTGAGAGGAGAGTGATGATTACAGCAGTGTTTTTATACTTTTCCTCAATAAATAAGATTTGATTCAGGTGATCAGTAAACAGTCCCTCTTAAAGCGGAATGAGTAGGAATTTAACACACACTGGCATGGAATGGTTGTCAAACTCACAGTGATGCTGATTTAAAAATATCTCCAGAGCTGTATTTGTTCATGGTAATGAATATTTCTAATCGCCTCTGTCATCTGACTGCGTCATTCAAGCCAGAGTGGTTCCTGACCTTTAAAGAAATTTCCTAATACATCTATTTTACCACTAGCTAGTGAAGGCTGTTACACAGCACAGCACAGTTACCTCCTCTTGATGAGAAAGAGAGCATAACCAAGCCACAGAGTTCCCAGCATAAGCAGTAGACAGAGGATTGGGCGCTCCCTGGTGCACAGTATGAGGACTGCAGGCTGTGGGATGGCTGTGCTGTGGTTTGCAGGTTGCTGAAGCTCATCTGCAAGCAAATGCAACTCCACCGCACTGCTGTTCACAAGACTCGGCCCATGGTAATACTTATGGAAGACTGAGACAAGAAGACAAAAATGCTGAAGCTACATAACCAGTATACAGTATGTAGCTGAATATACACAAAACATCCAACAGCCATGCTGGTTTTTGAATACATGAAATACAAAAGGCAGAGCTTTCATTCCATTCCAAGAAGGAACATGCCTTGTACAGTTATATCCCACTTCCAACTGTTTCCCAACTGCAATCTTGGAAGCCCACCATCCTGCATAAATGAGTGCCTTCCCTGTTTTAAGACACCTCCTACAGCATAGTAAGGGGTTCTTAATAAGATGATTAGTTAGATCAGTTGTTTTGGGAGCAGGGAAATCATTTAAATATGCAGCAAAAAGCTGGCAGTGTCTGAAACATAATAAATGCTTCCCACTCAGGCAGTTTTCTCAGGCAGGAAGGTATCCAGTCACATTCAAATTGAATTGTCTCAAATCTAAGGCACGGACTAATAAGAGATCAAGGCATTAACACAGCTGCCCTCAGTTTTTGACGCAACCACTGCCTTTTTATAATTAACTAGTCCAAATCAAAGATGGCGACCCAAAAGGAATACAGTGTGATTGTAATGAAAACCTGCAGCCACACCAGTCCTTTGTGGACACCAGTGACTTCCCATATAGAACCATTATATTTTGTGTTCTTTAAACTTTTAACATGTGTGTAAAACTACACAAAGTAAATGTTGCTAATGACTGGATTTTTGTAGTATATATTTTTTTTTCTTCAGAAAAACAATTTAGTGATTCTAAGTGAGTCATTCTGTCCACTATCTGAGCAGCTTATTTTTGACCAGGGTCACAGGGGTGCTGGGGTCACAGGGGTGCTGGAGCCTATTCTAGTGATCACATGGCAAAATGTGGAGAAGATCCCCAAAGGTTGCAGCTCAGAATAACAGTACATCGCCACATCACATCATTTATTCTCTTTGATATCAAATGGAACTTCAGTATTTTGTGTACTATCATCAATAAAGAACGCTTGAGGTTGTGTTTGCGGTTCAAATTTCCGTCTTATTCTATCTTTTGAACTATGTTCGCCCAGTCAGGTGACAGGTGACATGTCTGACATCCTCGTTTTCGAGTCAAATTAGCTTGGTCGTTTGAATCCGTGTTCAAAGTCTTCTGTCACAACGTGTTTCAAAGAACGTGAACTCACTTTTGATGGTCCCTTTCACAGCATCACCCACAAAGGCAATTGAGATGAACAAAGCTATGACTTCCTCTGTAGAGCTGAGGGCACATAGCATACACTGAGAAACCAATCTTGTCCTTTATCAAAGCATCCAAAGACACAACATGTAGCTGAAGGCACACCAAGAACAGAGATTATGAGTCGATGAAGGATATTTGTGAAAAACAAAAAACAATACAGACAAAATAAGAAAGACACAGTTTCAGGAGTAACAGGGATTCAATGACGGAGTTCAACTTACATCTGAATTCGCAATAGATTAGCAAGGGAAAACCCGTTTATGCTGTAAAGCAAGGAAACAGTTCTAGTATGTCTTATAAAGTATCTTTTCACTGACCGTTTAAAAAGCTTCATGAATAGGCTGACATTGAAGATGCCTCCCACTATAAGGAACAGGCTATTCCACAGGCCGATACAGGCGTAGAACGCAGGGAAGTCAAGGCCATAGTCGTCACAGATACCTCTGATAACTGCAACACCACAACAGGCAATAATGATTCAACACAGCAGAGAGAACTAACAAAACAAACTGTGAGGAAGATTTTGAATGTGTACCGCTGATGAATATGGCGAGAGGGGCAGTGGTCAGAGGAATGACCATAGGGGAGCCAGAGAACAGAGAATAGATCACACCCCCAATACTCTGGCCTACAATGGTCTTCTGGACATCTGTGAGAAGCAAAAGAAAGCAAATACAGACTTGATTCACAGGTCCCACTGCCAATGGCATCTTGTAAACAAAGTGATATGAAAGGTTCCTATTTATACATTTTATTCCATTTAGCTGACATTCGGTGACAGTTATACAGATAAGGCACAAGCATTTATAGAAAAACAAACAGATACGCAGGATCTTTTGACAGCACACAATAAGATTAACTCACGGCCTGTCAAAGACCGACATACCTACAGAGTGGTTTGCAGTCTATGTTCACATTACAGGACTGACGGGGCGTTTCTTTTTGCCAAACATGAAAGATTTGAGCTGTACAAGGACAAATAATATAGTTATTTCTAATCTATTTGATTTTAGATTGGCTGCATATCCAATATGCAGTCATATTCAAAAGTCTAAACACCCTTTTCAAAGTGAAACTAAGTACTTTAATTCAACAAATAAACAGCAACTGTGCAGAAAAATTTGCACAACTGGGTTCTGTTATGTCTTTATTTTTGCATTTTTCAACAATGGCCATCTTTCAGTGTGTCAGTAATGTTCTTAATTTGATAAAAGAACATGCAGGTTCTTTCAGCGCACGGGAAATGGGTCACTTACAAACATGAATACAAACAGAAAGTAACTCGACCTGAAAGCAACTTTCTACCATTGTGTCCTTGAGCAAGACACTTACCCTCAGTGTCTCCAGGGGGATTGTCCCTGTAACTAATGACTGTAAGTCACTCTGGATAAGGGCGTCTGCCAAATGCCACTTTACCTTTACCTGAGGAAAGCAGTCTAAATTGAACTATAAGACTCATAACCCAAATTCCCTCTTTAATTCTCTTCCTCAAGAAATCCTCACTATTGACTCTACCGACTTCCGTCTTAAAACTCACATCTTCAAACTTGCTTACTTTCTTTGATCTTGTCACTAGATTACACTCATTTGTAGTGGAGAAAACATGGTACGACGGAGAAGACGCGATTAAAGTAAAGCGGAACTAAATTTACAAGCGTGAATTTTGTTGCCTGCTCGCCTCTGTGTTAGCGGCTGCTAACCAGGTGTCGTTCGCTCAGCAGGTCCATAAATGAGACGATACGGGGAGCTAGGTCTGTGTTTTCCTCCCTCAGAACGGGAGAATTTATTTCCTTTCGTCTAAAACAGCATTGGAGCGGCCACGGAAAGACTACACACACACCCCTGAAAGACTACATATCCCAGCATGCATGGTTCCTTAAAGGAACAGGCTCTGTAACAGTTTC
>JBBPCY010000130.1:3398681-3416072 GCA_037974405.1 Brachyalestes nurse
AACAGAAGGTAAAAAAAATCGGATATAGGCAACAAATCAGAATTGAGCATCAAGACCTGCAGTGTAAACGAGGCCATAGTTTAATTCACTCATTATTGTTTGCAGTGAGCACACCTCCCTATTAGTCTCCCTCCCTAAGTTAAGCCTTAGTTCTGCTGGTGACTATTTTCATTCCTAGTTACAATATTGGGCAGTATGTCTGACTGTGGAAATATTTTTGATTTTGCTGTACTGTGCCTTAAGTAATAAATATATTTTAAAATGTTCATACACTTTCAGAGGTCGCAGTTTCCATACCCTCCACTTTTGGCCTTCTGTTTAAAGAGGGACCTTCACTGTACTTCCCTGGGGTCTAAACTAGCAGAAGTAAAAAAAATATTCTCAAGCACCAGCAAAACCAGCTCAAACAGCTTTCTACAACCACACAAAGCAGGTTTGCAGAAGATGCTAGTAACCTGGAACTTGACCCACCTCTATAGCTGCTCTGTCCACTGTTGTGGAAATGTCCACACTTTTCAATGAGGCAGTAGATAACTAGTACCCAAAATCGGCCCTCCGGGAAGGTTTGCCTTTCCAGGTTCCTCAGGTTATTGAAATGAATGTTATTAGCAAGTTCTATGAAGAATTGTTCCGACAAAATGCTGAACCATGTTTGATTTGCCCACTGTGTTTCAGATGCTAGTCCATTTGCTTTGAACCGTGCAATGGTGTGACCAGTCCAGTGCTTATTCTGAAACTCTTTATGTTGGTAAAGTGAGAGCACGAAGAGGGGGGGTTCACCAAATTCAGGGGAAATGCAGAAAATCGTTGGTAGCTAATATTTGCTCTGAACATTATTCTGGGAGCACTGGTTTATTTGAGCCTTAGGATCTGGTTTACCCGAGGGATTGTTATTATGGTTAGTGTGGTGTTGGTATAAGTGCTCCTGAGCACAGTAAATAGACCAGTTGTCAATGTGGACATCAATGATGTTTTATTTCACCCCTGGTCTACATGACAGGACAATAGGCTCTTGTCCCCTGCAGAATATGACATTACCAAGTTTCATATCAATCAGCTGCTGGAGGTGCAGGTAATTCAGGAGAACAGTAGCCTCTATGCTTTGCCCATTGTGCTGAAAAGATGGGAGCCCTCACCTGTGTGTGGACTGCCATCAATAGAACAGCAAGACCAGAAAGGATGCTTCCCCACTATCGCATACAGCAGAGTCATTAGACCCTATCTGGTGCTCACTGGGTTTCCACTATGGATTCAGTCAGCAGATATATCCAGGTCTCAGGTGCTCAGAAGAATGAAGCAAAGACATCTTCCTGAATTCTGTTTGGTCTATTCAAATGGATTCAAATGACCTTTGACCTTTGCAATGTTCCAGCATCTTTCAAACAGACAATATTTGGGGATGAGAGTGCCAGGAATGTATATTGATATATTGATATTGTTGTTTTCTGTTTTGTTAAGCATCTGTAACAGCTGAAGGTGAAAAATGTGCCTTCTTCAAACGACAGATCAGCCAACTAAGCCATGTCATTTCTAGTTATGGCATCTCTACTGACACTATGAATCTGAACTATGCTCTTTTCTCGCGCTGTATTAGCTACTTTGACCACTTTGTAGAAGGATTTGTTAAGCTGGTAGTACCTCTGTAGAGGCGGCAGGCATAAAGTCTTGAAAAGGGTCAAGATGGAGCTTAACTGCCCCTTGGAGAGAGTAGTATAAAGGCAAAACTTGATGCTACTCCTGCATTGGCCTGTGCCAACGTTGCCTTGCCCTTCATCCTAGAAGTGGGTGCCAGTCATAGTAGATTAGGTTCCTCTCTCATGAACAGGAAGGCAGGGTTAGGTAGTTGTGTATTCTAGCTGTGGCCTTAGGTCCACTGAGCACAATTGAGAGATTGAAAGAGGGGTACTGTGTTTACCTTCATGGCCATGGAGTAAGGAAAAAGCGGAAAATTCAAGATTTATAGAGCCCAGTGGTGTACTTGTATATACTATAGCACTAGTGGAAGGTCCAGGCAATATCTGACATGTCCAACACACCGAGCTGAAGGGCCAGTTTTGTGCAGACTTCCCAAATAGTATGGGTCCCTATGCCGGAAGCTCCTGAAACTGTTCATGTGTCTCTGCCAACAAGTTCTGTTGAGTCAGAGCAATGCTGTTCACTCTTTACCCAGGGAGCTGTGGCTCTGGCTGCAACCACAATGGCTGCAGCGGATCAGATCCCAAGACCCTCAGACTTATCTTCTGTTCCTCAGTTTCAGAACCAGCTTGGTCCAAGTAAGGTGGCACTGCAAAAGACTGGGTCACCACCCTACAAGCTCTCTCAGACCTGGTTTTAGGCAGTTTCTGCTCTTTTTAGACAATGGAACTAATTTTCTATTCTTTATTCCCTTTCCCTGGTCCATCATCAAGGCAGTAATGCAAAAGTGGGGGGTTGGTTGTAGCTGTGAAGCAGCACCACTCCTTTTTTCTAATTTTGTTCACTTTGTCAGTAACCAATTAGCATATTTGACAAGCCTCTGTGCATAAAAGACCCAAGTAATGCTAAGTGATTTTTACAGCTTGTACGATATTCACTCCCTTCCTTCACCTAGTCCTCCAAGTTTGGAAAGCTTGATTTTGCAGTCACAGACAGTGAGACTTTCAGCATGTTCTTTTGCTACTGACCCCCAGATTCATCTGCCAAGCTGTAGCAGCTCCTGGCGTTTTCCACATTTGTTGTGTGTCACTACACTGTGGGTAGCATTAGACTGGCAAATTGCTCCAAGGGAACTGGTACTGGCATGCCAAATTTTGATCAAGCTATGTTTCTGTCCCTGCTATTGTTCAACTATGCTCTCTTTTTTGTTGTCTAGCTCATAGTAATACTATAGGGAGTACTGATCATCTACCACTACTGCACATAGTATTTTATTTGGTTTGTATCTGGTATTGCCTAATGTGTGCGGCGCTGGCATGGGGCTGTGTGAAGTTTGTAACATACGGCTATACTGAGCATGGCTAGTAGTTTAGTTGATTTTCATTTTCTACTATGTAGCCCAAAACCTTGGTTTGATTCACATATTGCTTTTTGCAGTGTGAGTGTATGTGTGTTTGTGAAACCTGAGCACACCTGCCTATTAGTCTGCCTCCCCAAGGTACGCTTTAGCTTTGCTAATGCCTTTCCTTCCTAAAAGGTTGAGCAACGGCCTGTATGTGTGATTGTGGAAATATTTTACTTTTCGCTGTACTAAGCCATTTGTAAAGAAAAAAGGGAAGCAATTCTTGTAATAAATTAATTATTGTTCTCCCTGGTATTACCTGAGTTGGGTTCTGTTACTGAAGAACTCTGTACACTTTCAGCGGTGTAGTAATTCCATTATTTTTTTAGTTAAAACAATTTGATGTTTAGAATGGAAAGTACACATCTTGTTTCTTGGTATTAGTGAATCTGCATCCTGCATGCAAGTACTAGGCTGGAGCTCTCTGGGTGAAATTCCCAGGGTGGCATAGCTTTCTATAATTTAAACATTCTTTAGCTGACGAGGTGTTTTGTGAGCACTTCCTCTCTGCTACATAATGAATTACACCATGATTCCGCTTAAATTCTGCATATACATATTTAAGCATTTTTCAGTGCTTCTGACTGTACAGAAAATCAAAAAATGTACTTTCAAAATAAAAATTAAAAAAAAATATATATATATATATATATTCTTTTTCTGCTATTTACAAGCCAAGAAATTGTATCAAGGGACAGTTTAGACTTACAGCTATGCTTCAATGAGCTACAAGTGGGAAATAATTAAACAAAATGTAAGAAGAACCATTTCAAGCCATAGGCCTAGTGTACCCAAGAGGGTTAAACCCACACCTGGAATTTATAGCAGCTTTCCCCCCTTCACCTTAAACTAGAGAGCGATCTGCATAACAGGCGACAGGGCCAAAATAGAATTCGTGAATTAATTGCCCTGATACAACTTAAGACAAGAGCCACAATTTGCCATGAAAGTGATCTGATTGGCTCTGCCCATCTTGACTCGGTAATTATCATAAAAGCCTGTGAAAGTTTCCTTCGCCGCGGCAGGCGTGCGGCGGTAGGCTGTGCGAGGCTTTTTACTCATCAAGGGTGCTGTCGACATCCCTCGTTTCTATTTGTTCAGGCTGGCAAGCAAGTGCATTCCAATTAGCAGTTATATAATGGGGGACAGGCTCTTGAGCTCGGTAGGAGAAGAAAGCGCTTAACCCCCTCTTCTCTGGGGTGAGCCTGCACCATCTGTGAAATAAACCGTCTCTGCTCAAGAGTCTAATGCAAGTTTTGTCCGTCGCGGGTGCCTGTTCGGCCCCAGTATTGATTTGTGTCACCTCATTTCCCCACTTATTGAACACTACAGTAGGCCTGACCTTGGGCTACAGCCTAAACTGGATAGAGCACTATTACAAATGAATAAGTTATGACACAATTACTGCGCATGATGTGTTTGTAAGCACCTTTATCCATAGCGAAGGCCGCTTTTACACCTCATGAGCAGCGCAAACGGGGAGGTGGAGGTGGGGGAGAGACAGAGAACTGAGTTTATCGGGAGGAAAATAACTATTTACTTAATGACATGGGGGGAAGAGAGAGGGATATCAGCCACGGGGAATGCATCTGCCACGGTGGAATGAGAAATGGGCCTGAAAATACTGCCCACGTATTGCACTCAAAAGAGCAGGCAAACATCTCTCACACACAAATAGGTAAGGCTGCTGCATTTAAGTATTACGTTTAATATGTCTTGTGCAAAGAGCAAATACCGTTATCGCAGGCCTGTATGACACGCACACTTCAAGAGCATGGGCAATGGGATAAATACGGATTCCTGTAATATGAGATTTTTTTATGAGGGTCAGTAGCTTCATAAAAATAAAGCTGCCAAAAAGAATCCTTTGGAAAAATGCCAGGGACGCACCAATACTACTTTTTTATCTTCCCAGTCTCAAAATAGATATCTAATCTATCTATATTGTATATATATATATATATAATCTTTATTGAGTACCAATACTGACATACCTTTTAACCTATCCAACCAGTGCTTATAATCCTGATATTTAAACAATTAAATATTTTATAAAAAAACAGCATTTTGTGTCACAAAAATACACACCAAGCTTGAATTAAGTAATTTAGTGGCTGTTTCAGACCCACAAAAAGTCAATTAAACAACACTCTGGTATTGTTGAAATGCTTAATTAAGTGTGTGAAGGGCTACAGAAACATTTTGTGTAACTTGAGGACAATTGAACTATTTGGTTGTTTTTATGAAGAATCCACTGTATTCTCCCAGTGTTGTGTTTTATCAGGAGGGAACACAGCTCAGTTCAAGAAGTTAACAAAGACACTGAATCATATAAACTCTGTTTCCAGTCTTACATATCATTTAAAAGTTATAATTCATATTTTGGTATGTTTCCAGCTCGGCCTGTTAGTTAACCTGCAGACAGGCTCTTTTCTCTCTGTCACGCTTGATGGCAAAGCTGTCCATGTTCATTTGAATGGCTTTGAATTTGCGGGCTGTGTTTGTGCTGTTCTTTAAAGTTTTCTGCTGTGCTGTGAGGAGTGTCAGCTGATGATCAGAATATGCAAACACACACTTACACATACACACACACATACACACATATATATTGCTACATATAGTTCACACATGGATTTATTTAAGATGTCAGACCTACCAGCATTTTAACACCAACTAATTAAAATCAAGCTTGTAACAAACACTAAAAGGTGTTTCAGAAACCACAGAAAAAACAACAAGTTTGACGCTTTGGGTTTTGCAGACTCCCGTGCAATTTTGATGTATTAAAATCAATTCTGGTTCAGGTTCTGCAATAAGCCTTTTACTCCCAAGACGACATGTTTCGCGTTTCAGTTAAACTCCATCTACCAATGTGCCTACATCAGAAATGTGCATCAGAAATTTTATCATTGTATCTGTGTCCCCTATTTAACAATAACATAAGTATGCCATAAACATGCTATGAATTAAATATGATGTTCTGAGTTGTAAAGTTAAAAAAAAACAACACACCTTACATACAGCCACCTGATCAGACAACAGCAGATTAACCCCACTCATTCAGACTCAAGTTATAAGTATTGGTTCAACCCAGATTCTTTTCTGAATGAAGCACAATACACAACACCTAATCACAACAGAGCTCATTTTCATATGCCATTAAAGCCTATGTAATTTAAGACATAATGAGAGGTTAGAAAATGGTCATGTAAATGTTTTATGCCTTTTTTGGTACATAAACCCACACAAAAGTGGACCCCAGGGAAATACAGTCAATGTTCTGGGGTCAAGTAAAGTTTTACTGAAAATCCTTATAAAGGACAATGTATTGATTGTAAACCAATTACCACATCTGCACATCCAAGAACCTTTAGGAAATTGTACATCTCTACATTCTCCTTTTCCTCAGTCTCACACTGAAAAAAGACAAATTTGTTTATAATAGGTATATTAAATATGAATATGCTATAACAACACGCCTTTCGGCTCACATCCTTTTTTCTTTATGTAAAATATGTTATTCAAGTTTAAATCATGTACACGTCTGAGTACAGCAAATACAATGTACTACTTTTTCCAGTGTGGGCACATACGGTATAAATCATACCTTGGATCCAAAAAGCACAAAACATGAAATCAAAGGCACACATTTTATATTAAGGTCATTGCACCCCGAACAAACATAGCTTTCTGTTTTTGATACATGAGCCTTGTCATTTTCCCATTTTGTATATTTTTTTAGGTTCAGACTTTGAAAGGGAGTTAAATGGAGTGTTTCATGGCTTCTGGTCCAGTGGCCGCGTGTTTGTGTGTTGGACGCTGCCCTAAGGGGGTCTGTGGTCTCAGGTGGAGGGTCCAGAGGTACAGCAGGGATGTGGGCAGAGATGGGATAAGAAACAGGCCAGTGCAGACCAGCTGATCTCGCTGAGTCGGTCCAGTCCAGATTAGTGACATATTGTACTGTACACATATCTGCCACTACAAAGCACCAGGTAAGCATACATATGAAAACTCAATTATGTGCACTCATACATGCATATGTGTGCAAACATAGAAATAATACATGCACACGCACACAGAAATAATACATGCACACACTCACAGAAATAATACATGCACACACTCACAGAGGACACTTAGAAAATTGTATTCATGCAAGCGTTCAGTAACAAATCCCTACATGTGATATTTGCTGGCGGACATGAGCCGCTGTTGCTCCAGTTGGAGACTGAACTATGACTCATAACACAGAAGATTTACTCCACTGGGCTGGTGAATAACCAGCGTCTGCTAAACACATTGCAAACATGAAGGCAAATCCAATGCCCACTTTTTATGCAGACTTGTACAATGACTGAAAGAGTGTGGTCAAAACATAGAAACCTCATAAGGATTTATCAGTGTAAGGCATCATTACATCTGAGTGAACCATTTGTCTCTGCATATCATGGACCACTTAATGGATCCAACCAGGATCCAGCCTTAATATGATTTTCTGTTCACGATTGTGTCTGCACATTTGGTGTGCATCCGTTTTGGTGTGGATCCTGAACTGTAAACCTGGTACCCTCGGCTCAGATTTCCCTTGCAGAGGACCGGCACGAGGCAGTGCAACATGGACCAACCACACCGTGTGCCTCATCTACTAATTTAAAGGAGTTAAGAAGTATCAAAAGCTCAGGCCTAGCAGTTTTTTCACATGTACTCCTCAAACTACTATTAAGAGGCATTCCAGCATGAATGTAGAATGCAACATGTTATTAATTAAAGAATCAGTCCTCTTTCTTTGAATACCAGCCCTGGTGTTGAAATGGCTGCCAGGAGGGGAGAGGCTTTGTGCATGTTCATAACTTGCAGTACTAAATTCTGGATCCTAAACTCAGGGCTGTAATACTCATATCGGGATTCAAGATGCTTTTTGATGTGTACTCACTGGTGTTTTGCCTTGTCCAACTGCCTTTAAAAAACAATGTACCTCAGGCTTCCAGATTAGAAATGTAGGGGGCAGACGTGGAAAAAGGGGGCTCTGGGTTAAACTGAACTTTATACTGTTTAACTTGACACACAGTGTAGATTTTTAGGCGATTGTATTAGAACGTCACATACGGGCATTAAATAACTGAGTGGCTCGAAACAAAAACAAATGGTAGGACAACTGCCGGCAACGAGGGCTACTGCTAGCCTAGCTGGCAAGCTAGCATCGTTGGCTGCTACGTCCTCAGCGACTGAAACAACTGCAAAAGAGTATATACGGCTGAAAAAGGCACTGTGGAAACACTTAAAATGCCACAACTTATTTCGGAGCTTGGAAAACAAAGGTCTTCTCTTTCACAGGACACGGCATATCTCCTTCAAAACTCAGTTACAACATCAGTAGATGCCCTACATGAGACGGTCAATGATTTTCAACATCGTCTCACCACAACGGAACGCATCACCGGAGAAAATTTTGAAAAACTCACCATAGCTGAAACAGAGATTAAATCTCTGCATGCTCATCTCTGCGAGTTGAGCAATTGGAAAACCGATCTCGTCGGACCAATTTAAGGACTGTAAATGTACCAAAAGGCAGCGAAGACGGTCAAAATATGGTAATGTTCGTGGAGTGGAGATTATAGGTGCCGATATGTTCGACAAAGCACACCGCGCTCTCTGTCCTAAACCATCGCAAGGCAAATCCCCGCGACCGTTTGTCATATGTTTTCACCAGTTTCACGAGAAGGAATGAGCATTACGCTGGGCCAGGCAGCGCGAACTAAAGTATTGAGGAGCTACGGTGAGAGTGTACCCTGATCTTAGCCCGACGCTAGTGAAGAAGAGTACACTGTCTTCAAGGAAATCAAACAAGCACTCGATCAGGAAAAGGTGCAGTTCAAACTCTTATATCCTGCACATCTTCAGGTAATATTTAACAGAGAATCCTTTGTTTTTGGAACACCCGAAGAGGCCAAAGAATTCTACAAGCAGTGTGTTATTGGACAAAAGTAAATTTGTACACTGGCGAGTTCTCCTGTGAGCTCGACATTATTGGCGAAACACGAACTCTAACTTTAGATGATGTTTAAATACTGACCTACTTAATGTACATTTCTGAGCGTTATTCACCTGTAAATGTTTCTTGGTTTAGTATTTAAGGTCAGCTATTGAGATAAGGTTAGTTAATGGCTGGAATTAACCAAAGGATTGTAAATGGTTTGGTTAAAATTGTTCAGGTTTTATGTCACACTAATAATTTACTCCATCTTGTTATGCAGTCTTGCTGAGTATGCTACTTATTCAACAGGTTAGGACCTCCCTAGTCCAGAGTTTAGATTTGTTTGATTTTTAGTCTATCGGAAGTTTAACATGTGCTGCCAAGTGGGAATGGGTTAAGTTTCTTGTATTATGAGAAGGGTTTAGGTGGTTTGATAAAAAGAGCCAAAGTATTTGCTCATTTAAAAAAATTAAGAGTTGAAATTGTATTTTACAGGAAACACCCTTGCATGTAAAAGACATCAGAACTCTTAAAAAGCCATGGGTTGGTCAGATTTTCCATGCCAATTTTAACACCAAATGTAGAGGTACAGCAGAGATATGTAGATACTTATCCACAAGAAACTTCAATTTTGTGCCACAAAATGTATCTCTGATCCACAAGGTAGATTTATTATTGTATCAGGCTTCTTATATCAGACTGCAGTGGCTTTTGTTAATATATATGCCCCAAATTGGTATGATGTAGCATTTATTAACAAAGTTATCGCTTTACTACCAGATCTAAATAAATACCATTTAATTTTTGGTGGCGATTTGAACTGTGTGATGGACCCACTTTTAGACCGAACAAGTTGCAAAATATTGTCCCCATCGAAAATGGCCAAAACTCTAGCCACTTTTATGTCCCAGATAGGCTGTTTGGATCCATGGCGTTTCCTTTTTCCTCACAGCAAAAAGTTTTCTTATTTTCGCATGTCCATCACTCCTACTCTAGAACAGATTATTTCATCGTAGAATTCTCTCCCCTCAGTTCAGAATACTGAATGCTCTGCAGTAATAAAGTCAGATCATGCACGCCTTATACTCGATATGTCATTTTCTCTTAACTATTCGGAGCATCCCCCTTGGAGACTAAACACCTCTTTACTTGCCAATGAAAACATTTGCACTTTGATATCTAATGCAATAGATAATTTTATACTATTTAACAAATCAGATTCCATTTCACCATCTGTGCTGTGGAAAACACTTTGAGTGGTAATAAGGGGAGAAATTATATCTTACACTATATCATGTAATAGGAGGAGGAACTCTAAACAGAATGAAATCGTCAAAGCTATGAAGATAATTTCTTCAAAGGCAGAGAACAGAAGGTGGGCTTGCACTGCCTACCCTAATGTTATATTACTGGTTGGCCAACAGAAAATTGTATATTGGGTTCAATCTCCATTTCTTGAATGGAATCTAGTTCCTGTTTATCATCATCCCTTCCTGCTCTAGTTACAAAATTTCTTTTTCACAATACACCTCATGCATAATTGTTAATAGTACCCTGAAAATTTGGACACAGTTTTGTTAGATATCTCTGTAGGAGCCTCTGTATGTAATAACCATCTTTCCTTACCATCTAGGATGGACTCTGTTTTTAAATCTTTAATTTTAGTAATTTTAAAGACCTTTCCATTAAATTAAAATAAAGTTAATGACACTACAACCTGTGCACGGCTTAGTTTGATTCAGTTTAAAGTACTCCACCGTATTCATTACAGCAAAGCTAAGTGAGCTAAAATATATCCTAATGTTGATGAACAATGTGACCGCTGTCTTTTGGATAAAGCCAATCTGACACATATGTTCTGAACATGTCCCAGTTTGAGGAAGTATTGGTCAGTAATATTCAAGACTTTATCAGAAGCATTTAACTTGGACATGCAACCCAATTTTGAAATGCCTATTTTTGGTGTCATGATGGATGGGATCTCAATTTATAAAAAAAGAAAGATGCCTTTGTTTTTGCTTCTCTTCTTGCAAGAACAGGGATTTTGTTAGAGTGGAAATCTGTGTATCCCCCTAGAGCCTCAAAATGGTTTAGTGACGTTTTGCAAGTTTTAAAGTTGGATTAAATACTCTTAGAGGGTCTGTTAATAAATTTTATGCTAATTGGAATCTGCATTTGAATAAGATGGAAATGGTCCAACTTTAATACATAATATGGAGTCTCCCTTTTATCTTTTTATTTATCATTATTATTATTTTTTTAATTAATTTTCTTTTCATCGTCACTCATTATCATTATTATTTTAATTTTATTTTATTATTTAATTGTCTTGGTGGGTTGTTTTGGCAGCTTGGAGAGTGGGCAGAGTGTTTTGTTAAAGAAAAACAGAAAAACATCTTGATTGTTTGCATCATATGTGCACATTCTTGTTCTCAATAAAAATATTGTTAACCAAAAAAGCCCCAATGTACCTCAAGTAGTATTTCTCTGTGACAGCTGCTACCACAATCAGTTAAAAAAAAAATCTATCAACATAACAGAGCACCCGCAAGAAAACGACAGCATTTGCAATGGTTGACAAAATAACCCGCCCCAACAAAACGAAAGTACTGGCAACAAAATGACCTTTCGACCCCTTACTAAAACGAAAATAGCTGCAACTGTCCACAGAAAAATCACTGAAAAAGTGAGCTTCCTCAACGATACAGAGAGGTGGTCGGCCTGGTGTCACGGTGTGAGGACAACGAACTCACCCTCAACACTGATAAGAAAGGAGATATTAGTGGACACGAGGAAGAAGAGGAGGCCTCACCAGCCGCTGTTTATCCGAGGGCTTGAAGTGGAGAGGGTGAGCAGCTTTAGGTACCTGGGCTTCCACATCAGTGAGGACCTCACCTGGACACTGAACACCACACAACTGGTCAAGAAGGCTCAACAGTGGCTGTACTTCCTGAGGAGGCTGAGGAAGTTTGTCAGCCAAGCTCCTCAGCAGCTTCTACAGCTGCATTGTGGAGAGCACATTGACCAGCTGCATCACTGCATGGTACGGCAGCTCTACTGCTATGGACTGCAAACGCCTGCAGAGAGTGATAACAACTGCAGAGAAGATCATCAGGACACCGCTGCCCTCTCTGCAGAGCATCCACCAACAAAGAGTCCAGAGGAGAGCTGCCTCCATCCTCAAAGACCCCACACACCCCCAACACGGACTGTTCACACCAGGGCTGGACTGGGACAAAAAATCTTACTGGGCATTTTAAGACCGGCCCACCCAGGGGGCGGTGCTAACGGGAATATGCGCCGGTCCCCATCATTCTTTCGGGGCGGGGTGGGTGCTGATGGGATTCCACACTGGCTCAAATTTACCTGATGGGCCCAAATTTACCATCGGCCCACCGGGCAAATGCCCAGTATGCCCGATGGCTAGTCCAGCACTGGTTCACACTCCTGCCCTCGGGACGAAGGTTCAGAAGTGTGAAATCTAGAACTTCCCCCACTGCCATCAGACTCCTGAACAGCTGACCTACCTCAGCTGTAATTTTGCACTTTAAGCTCATTTTGCACATTAAGCTCATTTTGCACATTAAGCTCATTTTGCACATTACGCTCATTTTGCACATCCCCTTCATTCTCCAAATATGATAATATGACAATAAACTTTTTTGAATCTTGAATCTTGTTCAGAAAAATAAGCACTGGTTTCATTATTACATAGTCCATCTACAATGGGAATTGTCACTGGCTCATGCTTACCAGAATTCAACTCTATGCTCTAAGCATGCTGTGTCCATGATCATCATCTTTATGTTGGCCATAGATGCAATTTCAGCAAGTGAATCAAGAGAAACAGCTCGACTTAATCTTAACATAATGACTCTGCACTTGTTTTTTGATCAGTATAAATTACAGTGAAAATGTTCACCTTAAAGTAAAAGATATACTGAGTCTCCAGCATCGCACACATTATAAACAGGCCAGTGAGTCTCGATGAGTGTTCTGATTTTTTTTGTGTATCTCTGTCATCGTCATTTGGGCTCGATCTTGACTTGGCCTCAAACCTCTTTGGAGTCAGTCTTGATTTAAACTCAACTAGTCCTGGACTTAAACCTCTACAAAGTTGGTCTTGACTACAGCCCCATCCAAACCACATTTACAAGTCTGCGCCACTTAAATAAAACGCTAGATGCACTTTGAGACTTTTGTGTGATTTTTTATTTTTATCTGGGAAAAGATTCTGGTGCTTACTGACTTAGTGCTTGCTTGCAACATTGGTCTGACAGCTCCAGTTTAAACTAAAGCAGCAAAATGTGCACTCTGTCTTGGCTGATCGGCTGTTTATTTACGTAATCTCAAATATGGTTTCTGACTCCACCACATACAGTTATTTTTTGCAAAATACTTTATTTAGGTAAAAATAGCATTTTGTGTCACAAAGCTTACACACTACGCTTGAATTAAGTAATTTAGTGGCTGGATACCTTCACATTAGATCTGTTTCAGACCTGTGTCATACTCATTGGTATTGTCCAATTAAATGTATGGAGGCCTGCAGAAAGATTTTTGACAGCATGAGGACATTTGGACTATTTGGGTGTTTTATGCAGAATTTTTTTTAGCCTGTTAAATGTTTTTTTTTCTGTAAACACAGTAATGCAGATGCTAAAAATGGTCACCAGCAATATTCCTTGAAAAAAAAATTAAATCAAGCTTTTAACAAATACTAAAACATGTTTCAGAAACAACTGCAGACTGCCACACCAATGTGGTGGATTCAAATCCAGACGCACAGTCGGCAGGAGAATCAGGTGAAACTGCACTTATTTTTTGATCATTATGAATTACAGTGAAAATGATCGCCTTAAAGTAAAAGGTCTACTGTGCATCACACACATAACAGGCAAGTGAGTCTTGAAGAAGATTCTGTTTTTTAATTCATTCTCATTTGGAATCTGCCTTGACTCATTTGGACTCAGCTTGCCCTCAGCTTGGACCTCTACAAAGGACCTTTACTACAGGTCTGTCTAAACCACATTTACAAGTCTGTGCCTCTTTAGTGAAACGTTAGATGCACCTTGAGATTTTTGGGTGATGGATTTTGGGTGGTTCTTGTTAGCAACACTGGCCTTGTAGCTCCAGTGCTAAACTTAAGCAGCGAAATTGGGACTCTAAACATACAGTATCTTGACTGATCAGCTACATCTAGAATAGTTTGACCACATCAACAAATCTATTTGAAAATACTTAGATTGAGGAAAATTTGATAAATTAGGAATTTGCATGTTGCTAAAATGCACTCTCAGAACTTTGTGTACAAACGGGGTCTCTAGGGTGGTATCCTCAAGAGTACATTTTTTAGAAGTTAGAGAATAAACTGTGTAATTTCTGTAAAATTATATACAAACGTCCACATTTTGGGGATAGTGTTATGTAGTGCATGTTTAAAACTCTGTTGTAAAGGTACTGGACCTTACAAACCACTGTTGTATGTTTACATTATTTATAATTTGGGGACAAAAAGGTACCTAGACAGCCATGATGACCGTGAGCTTCCTTTACTTATCTGCATTGGCCTCACAGCTTCATGATAAAACTGAAGAGACAAAAGATGGGCTCCAAGCATGTGTTTGCTGACATTCCCTTTGAGGGCTTCTGAAGGGAAAACGAATGGTGTTGCTGCGATTTCTCGGTAAATCCCGAAGCATGTATGGCTCACAGAAAGCCATTAGCCAGGAAAGCCGAAGCTCGGAGAAAATTAAGTCGGCATGTTTCATGAACTTGCGGCCCACTCTGACGCAGTGTTTACAGCAATGAAGAGAAAATCGATCATAATACTCCCCTGCAAACTCCAGCTGGGGAAATAATAGGAGTTGTGTGTGTGCAAAGAGCTCCTGTGAATGCCGAGACATCCTTGGGAGAGAGGAGGGTGTATAGCCAGATATGCAGTCCAGGTGCAGCGGGAATCTTGCTATAATGGCAAGAGGTTTCGAACCCCACCACCCCCTCCCCCCGCCAGCAGACTCCTCGATTGTTTCTATCGATCGCGCTCGGCTTTAAGGCGTCGTTGGGGATGAACTTTGGAGAAAATGGGGTTTCTGCAGGGAGAATGGTATTGCCACCTTCAGAGGAGACTTTTAGTGTCCTACATAATAGACATTCTTCAGCGAGAGAGGGAAAATAACAGTCCTGACATCAACAACATAACGGATTAAAAGCACTAAGCCGGGATTTTTTACTTGTGTGCAATATGTGTTATGTTTATCAGCAGCCAAAAAACAATTTCTTCTCAATGCTCGCGGTGACTCTTCTTTAGTCATGAGCTTAAATGTCAGGTGCATATGACTTGCAAATGCAGGCAATAAAGACAGACACATTCAAATCCAATCTATCCTTTCCACGCAAAAAACCACCGCAAACTCTCATAAGCGATGTAATATCCATGGTGACAAAACACTAGAGCTGGGTCATTAACAGCCCTCCAGAGGAATCACCTTGAAGTGTCAGAATCATTAAAACTTGGGCACATCTAAAGGGAGCCGATCAAAGCTATCAAAGTCGCTCCCCGGCGCGCTCGGACTCTGTGTCTGCAATGATGATGAGCAGTCAATGACTTCAGACCATCAAATAGCCAATGACCACAATTTGCGTTCGAAACCACATAATGTTGAGCACCTCCTGAGTCTTGGCTTCCATTCATCTTGAACTCCGGGGTTTCTGGGCTCAAATTCACATAGAAAAGGTTACATGACTAAGGCCACTGGCATTTGCAAATGAGATATAACAAGATACTTCAGCGCGGCCCGGTGCTCGCCATCTAAGCAGATAATAAATGATAAGCACTGTCCTTTTACTGACAGCTAAAAGCAGCATGAGAGGTCACGTCAAGCAACTCCAGTTGTTTCTGTGCTGATCATATGACTTTTATTTCACAGATATTCAAGGAATATTTTGGTTCAGTTCAGTCAATCCTTCTTTGTTTTTTGCACAAAGGATATGAGTCTAGTTGGATTAAATTAGATTTTGCATCAAACTGTTCTTTTCAATGTAATGAAAAATAAATGTAAAGGTCACCAGAACCAGATGAAAAGTGGTTGGCACTGAAGGCATTCACATCTGAGTTTGCTCAGGGTCTGCTGGTGTCAGGGTGATATTATTGGCTTTATAATTGTGAAAACTGGCCAAATCTGTCATAATTCTGCAGTTGGTAGTCTCTTAGCCTGGCCCTATTCAACAATGAATCAGAAATGGCCCGGATATTGCACTCTGATGCACATCCTGACAAATCTATCAAACAATTACCTTTGATAGAGATGCCAGTGATGTACTGAGATGGATTATGACGTGGTGTGCTTCTTCTTCTAGATGGATCAATTAAATGAAAGAGATGAGAGTGAGGAGATGAGATGTCAGGCCTGCAGGAGAGATTTGTGCAGGGGGGGCACTCTGCTACATTTCACCAGCGTGCACTTTCCGGCTCTGTCCCGGGGCCTTTTAGGAAACCAACTGCTTTTAGCGCGACTCAGCAAATGGATTTAATTGATTTTCCCTGCCCCGTGATTATTTTGAGTTTATTTTGCCACCGATCCAAGATCCCATGTGAAATGAGTTTGTTGTGGGTTTGCAGGGGTTTTTCATTTAGAGTGACCAGGAAAACAAGCTTATATAGCTCTTAATGAAAAGTAGCTCTTGCTACCAATTGAAAACTTTAAAAATGTATTTCGCACAACATGATCTAATGGGTGCACATTCAGACTTTTGTCTTTTTTTCTCCCCAATCCCCTCCCACACAGATTTAGTCATTAACAATTCACATCCATTAACAAGGTCTCCCCATCACACTGGGAGGATGAAGCCTAGTCATGTCTCTGTGTGTAACACCTTATCACCTCAGGAGAATGCTGTCAACTCTGTTACATCATCCACAATGGCTAGCACTGCACCGAATGATGGGGAAGAGGGAGGGCCACCTTACCCACAGAATGAGCAAAGTCAATTACATTTACACATACATACAGCTCCGGAAAAAATAAGGGACCACTGCAAAATGTTCAGTTTCTCAGGTTTTATCTTTATAGGTGCAAGTATTGGACTGAACAGCTTTGCCCTAGTTTTTAAGAATATTTTTTCTAATTTCCAAATAAAAATATTGTTCTTTAAATCATCATTTTAAAGGAAATGACAAAACATTAAAATAAGAGAAATGATGCAGTGTTTACAGAACTTGAATAAATCAAAGAAAACAAATCTCTTGTTCACTCTTAGACAAAATGGCAATAGTAAACTTCTAGTAGTGTTTTTCGATCCATCTGGTCTCATTGTGAGAGGAGAGTGTTGATTACAGCAGTGTTTTATACTTTTCCTCATTAAATAAGATGTGATTCAG
>JBBPCY010000130.1:3416172-3427114 GCA_037974405.1 Brachyalestes nurse
AGACACTGGCATGGAATGGTTGTCATACTCATAGAGATGCTGATTTAAAAATAAACTGCAGTGGTCTCTTATTTTTTACGGAGCTGTATATATTTATTGGATTGACTTCCAAATGAATCATTTCACACATGTAGGTAAATGTACAGTTAGGAGTCTTGCGAAGGGGTCTTATCCTTACCCAGGGTTTGTGTGCTGTGTTTACCCAGGTAATAAATCAAAATCTAGTCTGCTGTGTTGAGGTCAGTGGTATTAGCTACTATGTTTCAACCAATAATGTTCTCTTAGTCTACCAGCCACGGATGGCTGTGGCACCACTGGGTGTAATATGTTTGTTCCCATTTGTAATTTCAGCAGTAAATTGATGGAGTGGTGCGGTTTTCAACAGATGCCTGTTTTACAGAACCTTTTATCTGCTAACCTGCCATTCTCAGAAATTGCTCTCCATGTTTTACCTGTTTGTGTTTCTGCAAGACAAAGTGAAGTGTAACACTTATTTAAAAAAAGACCATTGGCAATTTTTCAAATCACTGTTATCACTCTCATGGATTCTAAGTGCCAAAAGCAATTTCTGTCACGCCTAGAAAAAAAGGTCTCAAAAACATGAAAAATCACGTTGTACTCACGAACCCATCAAAGAAGAAAAAAAACTAAACAGAACATTAATGTCTGTTGAATGTTTCTTTTAACAACCCATATTTGTGTCCAAAAGCTAATCAACACTATTGACCGAGAGGATTGTGATGGCAGTGCTGCATCACAGCCGGGAAGGGAGCCGACACAAAGCTGAGGTTTGTTTAATAGGCATGATTTGTGTGGATGTTGAAATTCCGAGTAATTGGGTAACAGAGCAGGGAAACAGCAGGTGACTGTTTTTAGTGCTTCTCCCTCTTTGGGCATCCACTTCTAAACAATCACAGCGTTTACTCTTTTTGAAGAGCCAGTTAACAAAAATCAAATAGAAGTTGTTTAAGGTGATGGGGGGAAAAAAAGAAGAGCCCAGAGCTCTCAGCGGCCACAAAGAACAACAAAGCTCCTCCAGTTACAAGCATGAAGTTGGTGAGGTTAATCTAAGTCTTTCAATTTAAGACTTTGTAAACAACAAAGTCATGTCTTCAGGTTCCATAGTGAGTGCGAGGACCACTGAGAACGTTCTTAAGGAAGCTACAGGACTGCCAGCTAAACTATTTAAACACTTCACTTAGAGAAATAACATTCTCTAGCAACTAAAAGGACACAATAACTCCAATAATAATTCCTCCTATGTCACCTTTCTAAAATAAAAAGTGCATTTTCTTCCACTAAATGTCAATAGAAATCTGTTCACTACTGTGACGGCCCATTTAAGATTAAGACTACGTCTGCAAATGCGCTTTCGATTCAGCATGAACTGACCCTGTCATTACGCCTGCTGAAAAGTTCTTCCCCGCTGAGATCCAAAGAGCTGCTCCCCTGCTGTATTCTTACATGATTTATCTAGTACTGAACACTTTCTGTGTCAGATAATCTGCATCAGCTCTTTTATTTCAAGTAACAACCTCCCCTCTTTCCATAACTGGGATTAAACATGTTGTTTCTGACAGAGACTCATCCTCAGTGGAGCTTCACCTTTCATCCACGCGTTCGCTGTTTCCATTTTTCCACTGATGAAAGAAAAGTAACAGGCTTTAAATGAACCAGCATCTTTTATTGGCAGCGACTGAGATAACCTTCATACTTTTCCAGAATGAGATTCACAGCCTTTCATTGAGGGTGCCAGTAGGAGTCAGACCGGCCGAATGGTCACAACCCCCTACGTGTCCATATGGGCATCCCTCCTTCCACCTCCAGCTTTCTCAGGCAGTGCAAATGTATCTGCAGACATGGTGACCCCCGAAGATAGATGTGACTCTACATGTAAAGGTTATGCTGGGAGAGAAATCCACATGACGTACAAGTCAAAGCTAAGCTTCCCCAATCACACTGTAAGTACAAAAACACTGCAATACCACCTGTAGAGAATGACCACCGGTGTTAAATGAATTAATTTTCTCCTTGAACACTGTGAGAGCTAATTTAACACAAGGGTTATTCAGTGCAGGGAGAGGTGACTCAACACTGGTTATTTTACTGCATTTTAAAAATAAAAGATTCTGAAAGGGCTCTTGGCTTGGACACATATTTCTAGAAAAAAAAAACTTCACTTTGTTTAGAACTTCAACATTATGTGGAGATTCTTTAAACATCCAAAAGGTTCTTCGCACTTACTCGTCTCATTTACAAAATTGTCTCTTGAAAGAACCATCTACAGAACGGTTCCTTTTAAGCTTTTTTCAGCTAGGCAGCCTTTGTGGTGTGAAAACAATTCATGGCACATTATACTAACATGTAGCTGTTTAAATAACTGTCTGTTAGAAAAGGCAGATAATTTAGTATTGAGTTACAGTTGGGCAATATGGAAATATTTTATCATTAACATGGTAAACTATGTCCCAATATTCTTTTCTGAGCATGTTGTCAGGACTGAACTTGAATCGTGGCCAGTTTCATTAGAAAGAGAGCATTAGTCACGTTTAACTGGATTTAGTGCAGCACAGATTGTAAGGAGATGAATTTAAAAAAATGTGCATGCAACTGATCAAAGCTCAGAAAAATTTAATGCTGTGATACTTGTCTTTAAGAACGAAAGGCTTTAAGAACTGTGATAATATATTTTTGCCATATTGTCCACCCCTAATTCAAATGTTAACCAATGGTCGGTGTTGGATACTGGCTCATGTAAAGCGCTTTTACATTTTTAAAAAAATATTTATTTTGGATGCAGTGTGGTTTGATTTCCTACCTATGACACAATATTTAAGAAATAATAAATAAATTAAACTGGAGACCCATGACTGTATGTCACAAACCCCACTTTGTGAACCATGGATTTAGGAAACCCAAACTGGTTCTGCCATGGCCGAGGTCATTAACCTTAACCACCAAGAGGCGATGTGGCTGCGGGTTTTCATTCCAGTCAGGATATCTCATTCCTCTCATTTAATCAAGTGGTCTTAGTCTTCAAAGAGCTTGTTATATAAGGTGTTCCTGCTTGGCTGGCATGAAAACTTGCAGCCACACCAGCCCTTTGCTGATAAAGTTAAACACAAAAGATTCTTTGAGTGATGCCACAGAACTATTTTAGATCCTAAAGTACCTATTATACCTTATTTTACTATATTTTAGTATCCATTTTAATATCCAAAGAACTATTTTAGTACCACAGTACCTTTAAAAAACTTCACATAATGAAACTTCTTCTCATGTTTAAGGGTTCTTTGAACTTAAAAAGTTCTTCCCTCTCAGAAATCTCCTCTATAAAAACGGTTCATCTATGGCATCATGCAAAGAACCCTTTCTGGCACTCTTTTTTTAAGCATGTACAGCATTGCTTTAGAGAAACCTTTTGTGCAATTTTATTTTTTAGAGCACAGAAGGACCATCATGGCCTATGATCCGTATGTAAGAGCAGAATTCTTGAATTCTAGTCCTGTGTAGCAACAGCACTGCACAGTTTAGTGTTTCTTCTGCTCTAGCACACTTATTTTAACAAGTGAGATCATCTCATGGGTTGGAGTAAGGAAAACACTTAAGTTATATAGTATTTTTGATAGAGAGCCTTGTGGTAGACCACAATCATTGTAGACAAATCACTGAAGAATAAGATACATTGTTTTTGGAGAGAAACTTGTCTCTAAATGATCTGTTGTGTTTGGTCAACGCCAGCGTAACAGAGAGGACACACCGCAGACGTTCAGTTCATGTTTGATGCTCAGTCAGGCGAAGCAAGAGGGCGAAAGCGAGTTGTCTTCCAGAAAACACAGAGCGTACCTGGGAATGATCTAAAAACTGGTATTAGTCCAGAATATCAGTTCAAGCTTTGAAAGTTGTATTGTTTACCTCCACCCAGAGGGTTTGTCGTCCCGGTATTGATCAGAAACAGCCTTTGTCTTTCTCCTCAGTCAACTTGAACAGAACAATATTAAATCCCCATTTCCTCCTGGGGCGCCTCAGACTGCTTGAAGTGATGCATGAGGAGCTATAAAAGAAAAACAAGGCTTCGATTCTTCCCTCCACACATTTCATCAGGAGCTGATTTCCGAGCTTTGACCAGTAATTTGGATCTTAGAACACAACAGGCTTCACCTTTCTCAAAAGAGGACTTGACTCTGAAGCTGTTCACATACAACAAACTCTGATATTGGCTCTGTGTTATGATATGTACATATGTACAGCTATGATTCCCTGCAGCTCTCAGGCTAGATTAAACCATACATCTCTTCCATGAATGAATGACATTGTCTCGCACAGTCCGACCTTGGCAGGTGGTCACAGGCTTTCATAGTTCCACAGAAATACACAGATAACATGATGAGTTAGATGTCGGAAACATCGGGCCGCTGAAGGGTTGTTCCCACACTCTTGAATAGAAAAATATCGGCACATTTGGCCCATTGTCCCAGGTTCTTTCCAGGAAACATTCCAAACACCGTTCTACTGCTCAGACACAAGCAGGAGACCGAGGAGGAGGAGACAGGTGAGCACTGACACACACATGTGAGCACCTACATGGGCAGAGTTATTATGTGTGTTGAAGGGGATGGTGGAGTCGCCCCAAAGTCTTTCATTCTCTGTGTCCTAAGAAACAAAAAAAAGACAAATGGGTTATTGACAAATGCCAAATTCCTTTATGTGTCAAAACATAATTGTGATTTTACACAAACTGACTTTAAATTTGGAGCAGAGTCAACTGATTATCAACTGATTAACTGATATGAGATCTATATATTTATATTTACGGCATTTAGCAGGCGCTTTTATCCAAAGCGACTTCCATTCCATAACTACAGGGGGCAGTCTCTCTGGAGCAACTTGGGCTTAAGGGTCTTGCTCAGGGACCCTGAAGGTAGGATTTGAACCCATGACCTCTTGGTCCAGAGGCAAGTATCCTACCTACTATTCCACCACCACCCCTATACATTGTCCAATTGCTAATTAATTATATTAAATTGAAAATTTAGGAACGTGAAAACCGTGGCTGAAAGGAGAACATTGTCTAGACTTCAATGCTGACTGGTAACGACACTGAAGTGTGTCCTAAAGCTGTCTCTGACTTTGGTTCAGTCATTAACACAAGCTTGAATGTGTTTCAGTAAAGATTTGTGTAGCTGACACCAGGATTCTCTGTAAATGTATATCAGTTCTCAATATCAATGATCAAATTGTTAGTTGATGCGTACATTTTTAAGCTGATCTGAATCATTTTTAAACATGCTGCAATTGCAGTGGGTCCTGTATGTCCCAGATGCATCTCCCATAGGTTTTATGAACAGCTGGAACCACAATAAAAAGTACAGCACAAGAAATGTAAGTGCTTGCTTAGTTAATGTGAAAATCTTCAACCTTCCAGGGCTGGCTATTTTGATTGACAGCTGTCACAATGCTCCAGTGAACAATACAGGAAAGTTACTTTTCACATTAACCTGATCAACCTTTATGCATGTTCCTATTTCAAGTCTTTCTGTAATTGTTACAGTAATGATTGTTGGAAGTCATCCAGAAATTCAGGAGAAAGATGGTTGGGAAACTGAGGATTATTTGCTTTATAGCATTCTAAATTTCACATAATCATCTGGGAAGGTTGTTGCTATACTGAAGGTAGGTTGGGACCTATATATGGCCTCTTATTCTAGGTCTAAGATTCACAGATTTGTAGTAGAGCTGCACTGAACTCATGTACATACAAAAAAATTAGCATGAAAAAAGATACAATTACTGAACATCATCTTTTGTTAGTGTATAGTCATATGCAAAATACACTTCTGCAAAGAATGCACTACACATTGTAATATTTATTTATTGTTTATTTGCTGAATGTTACATATTGGAAAAAAAGAAAACCTTAAATGTGGCCTGTGCAAAAGCTATGGCATATTTTATGCTTTCCAAAATGCAAATACCTCAGCAAATAATGATTAATTCATCAGAAATTCATCAGAAAAATGTCATGCTTTGTTTGGATGTGTACTTCTTGTGAAATAGGAGCTGGGCAATATGACGATATTTACAATGTTATCATGATAAATTACATCATGTCACTATATGCTTTTCTGAAGAGTACTCAAAGAACAAAGGTTGATTGAGGTTGGTCCTGGTAAATGTAATTTAGTGCAGTGCAGTGTGTGAACTACTTTAAAAGTAATAATTTTTATTTAAAGTTCTTGATAGTGTTTTTTCTGGCTCTTTTTGTCTGTTCAAGATGTCTGGAAAAAAATTTATATAAAAATTGAATATATATAAAAAATAAATTCATCATTTATCTATTATCTATTGGGAGTTGGTGATTTCAGTAATTTCATTTTAACCTCTAATCTGTGATGTAACAGTATGTATTAGAAAAGTAAGTATCGGTAAAATAGAGAATGAGTGATTTTTGGTGTAAAATCCAATACTTTTTGATATTACCAAACCAATTGAAGTGTGTGTGGTTCTTTTGCTTTAGGGCCACGCTGTACTGAGAGCAGCTTCAAATGCTCCAATTTCTCCATCCCCCTGTAACCCTCACCTGTGTGGGTATGGCTGGGCTCACAATGTTCTGTTCCGTATCCATGGATACAGGAGCGGGAGTGGTGTGGCGTGCTTCTGTGTCCGTCACAGGGCTTAGGTGCTCTGATTGGCTGGGAGTGGGCGTGAGGTCCATTCCGTTTCCAAATGTCAGAAGAGCGTTCCCTGTTCAATGAAAAAAAGACAACAGTTCCAGAGTCAAAGCTCCGAGTGAACACATTTCGGGAGTCAGAACAGAAAATTGGCCTGCTGTGCTAGAGAGCACCCTTCATGCTCAGCTTCTGCTTTTCTTATCAAACGGATATTTGAATTCAGGGCTGCCGGGTGGGGTGGGCCGCTGTGGGCTTTCGGTGTGGCTTGAATAGGGAAAAGACGAGCGCTCAGTATTCCTCTCAGGTCTTTCAGCTGCACCTGCCTCTCTCCACTTCCTCTCATTAACTCTCTCTCACGAGTGGCTCGGCCAAACAGCTCTCGCAATCTTCACACTCCTCCGCACATGTCCCTCACTTCAGAGAGACGCACAAGAGTTACTTCTCGTGAGAGATCTATGTTTGGACAGGGCCCGGCTAAAACACAGAGTCAATAATAAGGATGAATCATTTTTGAAAATCCAAAAAAAGAAGAAAAAAAAGGCAGTGCACATCTGACATGGTCTGGGTTAAGGACAGAGAAAGTGTGTAAGATAGTATGAGAGGGAGTGACAAGCTCAACTGTTGTACATGCACACTTATAATGCACTCGTTATCTGATTTCAAGATTTAGACCAGACTATTTAACCTATAGAACTCAGGATGAAGTAGTAAAATCTCAATTTCAACAAATAAAAGCAGTCTAAAACAGTCTAAAACCGGTGTTTGCTCTCCTACACGCTCGCTGTTTGCTCACCGCACCGCCGTTCAGCCGCTCTCCGGACTCCCTCCCTCTGCCAGTTTTCCCCACACACTTGTGGGCGGTGACTATCTTGAAAGTTCTTACGGGTTGAAAGATCTCGTATTTTTTCTGTTTGTTTCTAAGACCTAAAATAAAAGAAATTAGTTCATTTTTGTTCTTTATGGCCATTTGTCTGTGAAGCTATTTTAAACACCCAGGAGTGGTTATTATTATACCATGTTTTTTTAAATTACAATAACGTTGGTTCTGTGTGACTTAGGAACACCAAACAAAGCTTACCATGATGTGTGACACCTCAAGCATCAACACAAACTGGGGTAACTTCCATGTAAGGAAGTTACCCCTGTTTTGCCATAAGATGACAATTTACCTTTTTTTTTACCTTGTTAGCTCAGCTTGAGTTCAGCTAGAGCATTGGGCTGTGGAAGAGTGGAACTATGCACTTTTGAGTGTTAAAGCTCCATTTAGTACCTCTGATCTAGAAGTAATCATCCAACATTCTGACTTCACTAATGTTCTTGTAGCTGAATGCCATTAAATCCTTACAACAGCGTTCTTACATCTGGTGTAAAGCCCTCCCAGTAGAGTAAAGGCTGTTACATTATCACCCTTGATTTCAGAAGAAACACTGGATGAATTGGTCTCTACAACTTCTGTTGTGAAAATGATGTACACATTTAAAAAGGTAACATCTTTAACGTTTTTTTTACCTACACTGTGTGTCTTTTGTCTTCGTCTGTGTTTTTTGTCTGTTTTTCTTTCCTCTTCAGTTCAAAGCATCACATTTTTAGCTCACAGAATAATACATTGGACTAAAGCCATGTATGTTGTTAATCTGGTGTAGTTCCTCTTTCTACATGTGTGCAAACAGCTGCTCTCAGTAAACACTGCGTAGTACTTACAGTGCTATGCATTTATTTTATTTCAGACAAAATGTCCATTAAGTTATTCATATACAGTTTTAGGGGAAAAGCAGCAAGCATTTTAAGACAGAAAATGACACAAAGGCTTCATTAACTATGAACTATACTATAAAACTAAACAGTTTGTACTATAAAATCCAGTATTTTAATATTGCATGTATCTGCCTTTTGTCTTCCATTCTTTTCAGATGACTTGCTCACACTTTTCTGCAGAATTCTGAAGGGATATTTCTTGAGTCGTAGAATTATCAGCTGCAATTTTTGTTTGTCACGATCTATGTGATCTCAAAAATCTCTCCTTTAGCACTTTAGAAGCACATAAAGAATTTCTGAGGCATCTAAGGTGTATTGGGATAGTTGCTTGTTGGTGACTCTTTGAATTGAACATAAGTGAGAGCTTTGGAGAGCTTTGTAAGTTTCTGTTGGGAGGACACAGCTGTAACTGGTTGGTTTAGAACTGAAAGGTTGGAGGAGTTAAAGTGGGAGTAGGTGCACAAAAATAAAAAGTGGATAAATTAAACATTGATGTACTTGTGAAAATAGAAGTAGCATCGGGGGCTTTTGCAGAATGCCACAGCAGAATCATTTTTGGTTCTTCAACGAATCTTTCAATTGATTTTTTATGTTTTTATAAATGGGATGTATGAGAGTGACAATTCTATTTAAACCTCCACATAACATAATGGATCTTGGAAGAACCCATAATATGGTAAGTAGCCTTCACATTATGTGAAGGATCTTTGTAAGTTTAAAAGATGATTCACAACTCTTTTGCAAACAAGATCCTTTAGCACTGCTTTTTATTTTTTTTTATTTCAGAACACCATCCCTTGTGGCGCCTTCATTTTTTAGAGTGTAGATTTGATGTTATACTTGGTGTCAAAGGTTTTCTGTTGAATACATTTATACTGAATACACATTTTCATTTTTTTACTGACCCTGAAAATTTAATAACATAGACCTAATGGTTGTTTTGACTCAAAATGAATTGAAAAGGTGATCTCTAATTTTGCCGAGTACTGTGGATTATCAGTACTCATTCTCAGAAACAGCTCAGAAAAAATATTAACAAGCAAAAACATCACAATACCAGCACTATAATGAAAACATTACTATCATTTCTAGTTTTTGATATCAGATTTGACATTACGTCTGCACTAACAGACTTGGTTGAATGTAAAACTTGGTTGAATATAAATCAATAAATACTCGGTTGAATAGTGGACGTTGATTTAAGTTTAGCTTTACAGGTTTAAGAACAGATGTGGACTTGAGCACTGATCTATGTCGCTCTGGATAAGAGCGTCAGCTAAATGCCGTAAATGTAAATGTAAATGTAACATATCACATCTTTGTACTTTGACGCACTAAAGTCGAGTTGAAGATCTTCTTTTATCAGATATCATTAGTTACATTAATTATTGCCAGAGTAGATGTTTTTCATAGTTAAAGAATATTTTGTGCATGTAAAAGTACTCACGATACACACTAAGACTCTAAGAGAAGGGAAAGAAAGAAAACAAAAAGAAAACAAAAAATCTGCTGAGGTCTCCTCAGACATATCCACAATGGATCATGGCCAAACCATCTCGTCTCTGAGCCTGACATGTCATTGTATAGTGCGTAAGAAGAGAGAAAGAAACAGAGAGAATGACAGATGCGAGGGAGAGTGAGAGGCCAAGAGAGAGAGAGAGGGAGCGAGAAAGAAAGAAAGGGAAAGAAGCTTCCCACCAGAATTCTTATAACTCATCATGCTACATTGATAAATGCATACATTGACTCTGCTACAGAGATTAATGGCAAGAAATATTTCCATGCACAAAACCGCAAAGAGAGAAAAAATATTCCCTCGCTGCTTGAGCAGAACTCTGAGGCACAAAACATAAAAGACAGATGGAGTAATTTCTTTTGCCTTTTAACCCTTTAAAATCGAGAGTCTTAGCGTTTTGTTCTTTTCTGCTATTCAAATATATTTGCATAATAATTATATAATGAGTTGCACAAAGAACTCCATATACATTTAGTTTACATCCTGCACCCACAACTTCAAGTCTGTCACAGTTTTCCATTGTTTTCAATGTCAGTTACAATTAAACATATGGTAAAAATATAAAGGTAATGTGTAATTTCATAATTTAAATAGTACAGCAAAACAAACTCGGCCAAACATCTTCCCTTTATTAACTGCCCTTCTGACCAAATTTTTATGCTTGTTATTCAAATAAATTTAGGGATATCAATAATTCATTACAATTAATAAAACTATTTGTGTAGATAATTACAGTTAGCTAGATTATTATATTATTTGTTCACCAAAAAAATATTATTTTTTCCATTTGTAAATAGAGCATTTTATTATTAGAATTAGAATGTACTTATTGCTTTCAAGAATATTCAATAACATTGTTTTCATATGAACATATTCACTGCCCTCCATAATTATTGGTACCCCTGGTTATGATGTGTTCTTTAGTTCTAAATAATATAGGACCACAATGAAAAAAGAGGAAAATCCAACCTTTAATTCAAGTGCATTTATTCAGTGGGAA
>JBBPCY010000130.1:3434430-3448373 GCA_037974405.1 Brachyalestes nurse
ATCTTATCTTATCTTATCTTATCTTATCTTATCTTATCTTATCTTATCTTATCTTATCTTATCTTATCTTATCTTATGCTCTAACCTTTAAGCAAGCAAGTGAAGTTTACTGAAATTATTTTTAATGTAGCCTAATGCCAAAGCATTCCATTGCATCAGGAATGAGAATAGGTACCATAGTCAAATAAAACTGCCTCCACTGAGGTAGCTACATTAAACATGCCTTCCTATGGTAGGCCAATTAATAGGATTTTAAGTATTTGACAGACAGTTTTATTATGGTGTTTACTGTTTTGCCAATTGCCTGTTACCTTCCAATCAAAATGGCTAGTATGTGCAAGTTCGTCATTAAAAAACAACAGAAAACAGAAGCCTCAACAACTAACTGTAAAATCAAATGTTTCAGTTTCATTTATGTCCACACTTTGGCTTTATAACAGCTTCCATCTTTGTAGGAGACTTGTTTCAGTTTTTTCTACAGAAATCTGCAGAGATGTTTATCTTGCTTCTTGTAAAGCATCATCTGCATTTTCTGCTTCTCACAATCCAAGTCTCAATTACAAATTTGCACTCATTAACATATAAGATTACTCCACATCTCAGACGTACAATTTGGATGATCCAGGATAAATGTTCTTCCTTTTTGTCTTTCCCCTTCTCAATAATGACTTCTTGAACAACTACGCATCCTTCGACAGTTAAGAATAGATAGAAACACCTGTGGATTTTTTAGATCTGGAACATGATTCCCCCACTCTCTCAAAAGTAAAAAAATATCTAATGAGACAGTACTTATGATCTACCAGGCCCTGTACTATTGTTAGGGGTCCCTTTGTCTTTTTGTCTTAATTTTCTAAGTTTTTTTTTCACTTGCTGTCCATTTACTTTCATTTTTCGAATGGTTTTTGTCTGATCTCCTCGGATGTTTCTCCTATAATAATTTTAGATGCACATAATAAATAAAGGTATGAGGCAGCTGAGGTGTGTTTGGGTAGCTGTTTATGTGACTACAGAAGATTTTAAAATCAGATCTACATTGGGAACAGCTTTTGTTCAAAGGAAAAATCCATAACTTCTTGGGTTATCTATAAAAACGGTCAAATATCCCATAGCTAACAGCAGCAGACATTTTGAAGCATGAATTGTTTTACGCAGTTTGCCATACAGTGTCACTGCATCATTGCCTCCGTGGAAGGGTAAATTTGTTGTTCACATTTTATTTTGATGGTGTTCTATAAATTATCTACATATATTAGTTAACTTAAAAAAATAATAAAAACTTAAAGTTCAGCTGCATTTAATAGATATTTAGTTGAACAAAAGACAAGTTGAGTGTCTACAGAGCATCTAACAAAAGAAAGCGCTACCATTTTTTTCCCCACCAGGTTATTGGTTTAAAGGAATAATTTGACAAAAATAAAAATTAATTCAGTTAGTCAGTCAAGGCTTTTTTGGAGATCAAATTTGGTTAAGAATAGGAGCTAATATAGTTAGCCAACAAGCCAATAACTAACAAATAATGCAATAGTCACTCACAAACTGTTCCATGATAATATTTCACCAAAAAATCTCTCAAACTGCTAAAACCGTAGACTTGCCATTGTGGTTTAGAATGTGGATATAAAAATGAATAAACATAATTGCTTCATGAACTGGTCTAGATTGGTAGTGAAGTGAAAGTGAACCATTTGTCACGCATGAACACCACAGCACAGCACACAGTGTGAACTGCAAGAAATTTGTCCTCTGCGTTTAACCCATTAACCTGAGTGGAGCAGTGGGCAGCCAACAATGGCACTTGGGGAGCAGAGTGTGGGGACGGTACCTTGCACAAGGTTACCTCAGGGGTGCCACTAGCCGTCTTGGGATTTGAGCCAATGAAGTACTCCTACTTTTAAGGTGAATGTCATTTCACTGGGTTGAGAGAAGTTCTGGGAATTTATTTATAGAAAGAATTTTGGTGACTTTTGTCTTCTAGTATAAGCAATGTTAGCTTTAATTCTAAACTAAAGAAACTTAATTTGACACCAGACATATTTTGGATAATTGCATCTGGAATAAGTGAGAAATGATTCACTTTAAAGTTCTTTTAAACTATTCTTTAACACCTGGTTAGTGTGACTTAGGGGCGTAGGGGACTGACCTGCAAACATAGTCGGCCCTGCAGGTCCTGGTTAACGTCAGGCAGCTGGGTTTCTCAGGTCCCTCGTAAGAGCAGCTGGGGACGATGGTCTGCCGTCGCCTCTCGGAGCAGGCCATGTCACTGCAGGGGCAGAAGAGGAGCTCGTGGGTGTGCTCGGCTGGGACGCGGTCAAAGAAGCGTCTGAGGGCCTTGTTGCAGCGAGACTTGTTGCACAGTCCAGACTTGCCAGCTGGCTTGATGCACGCCGACACGTACTCAGTGCGCAGCTTCTGGCACACGTCATCCACGTTGCAGGCCTTGGCTGCATCCAGGCAGCGGTTCACTGTGGACATGCCCAGCTCTGAGTCTGATCAGCCAGAGAGAAGAACAGAGTGGGGACCGTAATGAGAAATCTGCAGCAATCAGATGTAGAAATTAAATTACTTATGAGCTCACGGTGACCTTTGGAGCTGGCATTATCTGTTGACACAAACGCAGGACCGAATTTGGGTCAGGTTTTCATGTCTTGGCTACAATCTTGAGGAAATCTGGAAAAAGCATTGGATTTGAGAGATCTCCACATTCACGTTCTCCACCAAAAGTGAAGGTCAGCCGAACTCAAGGGAAATGAAAATAATCATCAAATCAATCATCCTCTCCTGTCCCTGTCTCTCTCGCTCTCTCTGCCTCTCTCTCTTTCATTACACACTCTTTCATACACATCCCCCCTCAGTTGGCGAATAGATTTTGGGGCCAAAAATGCAGCTGAAGCCTATCTGCATTATACAAGGAAGCGGCTTTGCTGGTGCTCGCAGAGCTGTGGAAAAAAAAACATGGGCCCTGAAGCAGAGCTTGAATCAACAAATAGCTTTCACGGAGGGCCTGAATAAAAGGGGGATAATTTAAAGAGATAACACGGTGAAAAGGAAATTGCTAAATAAAGCTAATACATATTTGGGGCTGTTAAATTATGCTCTTAAATAAAATGTTACAAGATATCCAGGGCACAAGCACATCTAACAGTGCTTAGGAAAATATGGGCACTCTTATATTTGAGCTGTATATGTGGGATAACATGGGGGGAGACATCATGTGCCCTTTGGTTAGAGGAAAGAAACAGAGCCAGATAAATTCATCTGAGCTGACCTGGAGGATTCAAAATATGACTCAAACTAAACTGTAGTCATTCCTTTCATGGCTCTCTTAGGTCAGGTATTTGAAACGGCACGATTCTGTTGCAAGCTCTTTTTTATTCATGACTAGATATGCAAATAATTGCATTTGTAGATGAAATGGCAAAGAATTCACCTCCTGAACATGTATGACCAGGGACACTTTCAAGTGAATATAATCTGAATATTTCTTAAAGGTGTTAAATAATTGGCCTTGGGCTGGACCGGATCCTTCTTTAGAGCCAATAAAACAGCAATGTTCAAAAGGAACAGACAGCAAAGCAGACAGACAGATCCCATAGCAGAAGCCCTGACTATACAGGATTCTATTCTGAATCTTGTGTCTGCTCCCAGGTTGACCTTACATATCCCATCCACATCACATTCCAGCTACACACACACACGGAGCAAGTCTAAGGCTCCCTCCATTCTAAAGCATCAGTCAGTTACACAGACTGGAAGCTACTCTTATCCTGCTTCCAGCAAATAACACAAACAGCAGTGGGTGTTTAGTAGGACTAGGCCTTTTAACCACTTTTTATTCATATGTAAACATTTTAACCAAGCAGCATTTGTATATACCATTGACAAAATAAGTTATGTTGTTGTGTATAAACATAGAAAATATTGCATGTGCAACATTTGTTTATTAAGTGGGGGTAGCTTAACCCTTAGAACTCTTAGTAAATATAAATGGTGTAAAACAGTCTAAAACTGGCGTTTGCTCTCCTGCACACTTGCCGTATGCTGCTCTTTTGCTTAGCCGCTCTCTGGACCCCCTCCTTCTGTGGGCGGAGACTATCCTGAAAGTTCTCCCGGGGTCAAAGAACTTGTGATTATTTTCTTTCTAAAACCTAAAATAAAAGAAATTTGGGCATTTTGTACTTTATGGGCATTTGTGTGTGACCCCATTTTTAAATTACAATAACTTTGGTTCTCCATGACATAGGAGCACCAAACAAAGCTCAGCATGACGTCTGACACCTCGAGCATCTGGGGGAACATCCATGTAAAACGCTGTTTTGCTGTATGATGACAATTTACCATTTGTTGCACTTCCGGCACAGTTTAGATGTGCCAGACCTGTTAATTTAGTCATCTTAGCAATTAATACTTGTTTGCCGTATATGTGAGTTAAGACAGTATCAGTTGATCTACAGAATGACAACTCGCACAGTATATACTAAACCAATTGTCTTATTTATTTCATTTATTACTAGTCTTAGATTCAGAATTTTTCCAAACAAGATGCTATAAACATATTTCTGTATATTTTAATAATCAGGTCCATGCCTAGTGACTACAGCACAACGTCTGACCAGGTTCTGAAGAAAATTCCCTCTTTCCACCCATCCTTTATAAACTGTCTAAACAGCGCTCCTTTTCATTGTTGTCAATAGAGCAGCTAACATTGAAAAAATGTCTACTTTTGTGCTGAATGCCATGAACAAACAATATACATCATCCACAGTCTTCCGAACAGGATTTCTTCCCTACAGCTCATTATGGCCTTTATATTCAAACATGCAGAGCTGTACAACATTCCACACTCCATAATCTGAAAGTGAAAATAAGCTTTCTATTTATTACATATTTTAATTTCAATCAAATGTGTTAACCCACCCCTTAAACCCACCCCTGGCTTCTTTTTCGGCAGTTGTTTAAAAATGTGCTTTCTGAACACCCCCTAAAAGTGAAAATCAGAAGCACATCATACAGTGATATACAGTGATATATATATATATATATAAAGGGATAATTATTCTAAGTATTTTATTTGTTTGGGCTAGGCTCTTTACCTCCAGAGAAGGACGGTCTTAAAGTTTCAGCAGACCAAGACATTCTGGACAACTCTATGCTTCAGTCTTTGGGAAAGAACCTTTTCTATTCCAGCATGACTGCCCCAGTGCACAAAGCAGCTCCATAAAGACATGGCTGGAGGAGTTTAGTGTGGAAGAACTTGACTGTCCGCACAGAGCCCTGAACTCAACCCCATCCAGCACCTTTGGGATGAACTGGAACGGAGATTGTGATCCAGACCTTCTCGTCTAACATCAGTGTCTGACCTCATTAATGCTCTACAGAATGAATGGGCAAAAATTCTCACAGAAACTCCAAAATCTTGTATAAAGGCTTCCAAAAAGAGTGGTAGTTGGTGTAATGGTGTAAGATGTCCTGAAACTGTTGTCCATTTAGTGTATATACGTACATTTAGAGCAATGGTGGAAGAATAACTGGCACAGCAGGCCTGATTTTATCATTCAGTTTTAAAATATTATGAATAAAGAAACAAAAACACAAATGAAACTGTGCTTGTCCAATACACTACAACTTAACAAATAACTTAATGAAACATCCTGGTTTATTCTATGATCATATCTATGAGTCATTATGCACCCCTGAGCCCACTACTCACTCAAACAACACTCAACTACATTTTTCAGCCCTAAATCTGGGCATTTCTCATCATTTGGTCACAAGACAAATGAGTTTATCGAATCCTGCAGCAACGCTGCCAGTATTATGGAGATAAATGGGGTGGGGGTGGGGGGGGGGCTTTTATGTGGATTTAACGATTGGAAATGTATGAACACAGCTTGATTCAGTCACATAAAAAAGCAGAGCACACCACATAGTATCAGAGACATGGAGTAACTAAAGTAACAAGGCAAAATTGTCAGCCAGAGGAGTAAATGATTGACAGCATATTAAAGTTAAGTTTGGACATTATTACTCCTGTGTGCACAGTGAGATGCTCTGGTACTGCAGGTTCTTCTTTTTTCTCAGGTTTAACAATATTCACCAAACACCTCAGTTATGCTTCGACTTGTCGTATGTTGTTCTGTTATTGTTTTAGCCCATATTTTTTTGTCTGCAGGACTGAAATTTGGTCCATTCACAGATTAGTTGGGCACCAAAACTGCAGTCCTGGAGCTGCTCCTAATCTGAAGAACTATAAAAAACTTTTCTTTGTGTAGGAATACTTTTTTAGATAGCACATCTTTAGCACTTCTTTTGATAGCACCAGGCCATGTTCAGAAAAGTAACTTGTCTTTAAAGATGGACCTCATTTCCATGTGTATTCTTAGACAGTGATCAAGACAGTTGCATAATGACTGAAAGCTGTTTCAGACTGCTTGCAGACTTTGTTGTAGGCTTTTTGAATAGCATTTACAAAACTGCCAGAACTTTAAAAAGTGGAACAGTAGCTATTAATGTAAGGTTTGTCTTCACTGCATCTATAAATATTCAAAATTCCCAACAGATTGCAATGCTGTATATTAGACTCTGACTCTCAGAAGCGCATGTAATTAATAACAATAATCAAGGCACTGTTAACTATTAAAATACCACCTGAGACATTAATAGGGGTAATTTTGATCCATGGTGGCTTGAAGTCTCTGCTAATATGTTGGATTTGTGAGATCCATAGAGGTAGCAGCTCCACTTGTGCCAGGGCCTTTGGGTTCTGTATGATATGAATATTAAACAGTAAAGCTGTTATGTTGTGCACTCACTTTATACTTAAAATACTATGCCTTGAATTTGTGTCAGGTGGTTGTACATCTGTTTTATTGACACAATTCTTTCCAAAAGAAATAAAAAGAAATGCAGCATTTGTGTAAAAGTGTGTATTAATGAAAAAGAGAATCATAACTTAAAGTGAAATGGTTTATAAGACATGCACTTGTACTCCACAAAGCCAGTAAATCTTTTTTGTCCAAATCTAGTATATGGCTTACATTTTCCTTCTTCATTTATTTAGTTACTGATTGTGGAAATAAGTGCACAACCTCCAAATGCTATAAAAATGCGGACTGTAAAAAAGTTACGCTATATTGTGTATTTTCTCTAGTATGAGTAAATAAACAGAAACACACTAATTGTGCCCTTAATTGTTCTGAAGAAATACCAGATGCCTGTAGATGATGTGTAATCAACAAATAATGCAATTTGACCAAAGACATTCAACTTTTGCATAAGAATGCATATATTACACAACACAATTACTGCCAAAAGTATGTAAACTGAAGGACGAAAGAAAGGACATATAATTAGTCAACTGTAACAGCAGGATTGTTGTAAACAGATTAAATATCTTCCATATTTAGTGGCAATAAAAAAGCTACTGCACACGCTTGCATTTTTGAGCTGAAGAGGTTTCAAATATGCACACATTCATTCATGTCTGCATTCAAACACAGGAAATATGTGGTTCCATACAGATCAGAAGACTGAACATTTCAAGCTCTCATTCATATCTGCCTTGCTTGGTCATAGTTAGCACAATAGTTTGCTCTATTCTGCATTACATACTACGTTAGGCACTGGTGATTCCTTTGTGAAGCAGGTGGTTTCAGACATGCCTGGTGCTTTAAAGAACTCCTGTCCAGTTACCAAGGCTAGAAAGCACAGGCGCAGGTATACTTCTATTTACAAAGCGATCTTTGTCAAGTGCCCTGTCTTTTTGACTCCTTTTTCATAATGCCTGACCGAAAGTGAGGCCAGCATTTGGCCTTTTGTTCACTGTTCCTGGTGCCGCATCAGAACTGTGCAAACACTCATTTTATTTTCATGCTCCATGTGTTTGGAACAACATAATGCACACAACCTGGGCAATATAAATCTGAATAGGAAAAAGGTCAAAACTGCTCATCCAAATAGAAGACAAGGACTTAAATAAATAAATGAATGACTTTATCTGTAAATGGCATGATTTTGGTATTGGGTTTGCAACCTTAACATCTGTGTTGCATTTGATTTAACTACATGTATTTATTATTTGTATTAATGATAGCTTACAGGGGCTCCTCGAGTTACAACAGTCTCAGCATATGACGTTTCGAGTTTACAATGCTCACTTACACTCTTGGTCCCAATCGGCTTTCACCGTTAGCCTCGCACTTATGGACTACGTGGGCGAACTAGTTTGGTTGTGTGCGGTGGAAGAATACACAGTAACCCAGCGTATGAGTGAGAGAGTTTTCCTTTTCCTTTTTCTGTGGCTTAGTTGTGTTTTTATGATTTTACAACTGTGTTAGGATCGACATTCGGGTTACATCACTGTCGGGTTACATCACTATGGCGTAACTCGAGGACGCCCTGTACATGACCATAATATCAAAAGAAATGATATACAGGTCATATCAGATGAGCTTTATGTGTTGTTCTAAAAGCATGCAGCTTACCTGCAGTGATGGAGGCTAGACGGACGTAGTCATACCCCTTCTCCACTGCTTCATAGGGATAACTCTCCACCAGGTTTAGCCCTAAAACAGACAAGACTCCTCAGCACCCTTTAGGCAACAGATAATAAAAGTAAGCATACATTCTAAAATAGACCACAACATAAAAAAATGCATGATTATTTTGTTCAAAGTTCCTTGCTGTTGTTAACCAACCATGGACTGCTGAGGACAAGAACTTTCAGTGGCCCATCACTGATACTGAAGCCATTTCATGAACCTTTTAACTTTTTGTCATACAGTAATGAACATATAATACAGAAGTGTTCCATGCAAAACATTTGCTTCATAAGCAGTTTTTGCTCATCAACTTACCACTGCGACAACAAATGCTTATTTTCATTAATGCCTCAATGCAATTTCCAGTTTTGTATTATAGGGTTGTACATTACTTTCTTCACAGCTGGCTCCCTAGATAAATGTGGGATTCAGCCATGTGTGCACAATTCCATACTGTACTAAAAGTGCCTTTTTTGCTTGGAGAAACTTACACACTATGTAAGGAGTAAGGAGATTTTAGAGATGCAGCTGAAACATGGACATTTAAAAATGAAAGACATTCAAGTGATAATCTTTACCTTTCATATTGCAGTTTTGCAGTGAATCTAATAGCCCTTTTTTCAAAAATTATGATGTTGCTGAAGAATGTTGCTCAGCATTGACTATATTTCTATCATTGACAGAAGAATTGTTTATTGTTTAATTATTATTCATTTGTAAATTAAAATTCCATTGCATATTTTGTCACCAAACAAAATTCCTTGTGGATCTTAATGTATTACCAGTAATGCAAAGGCTCTTGTTGCTTATTGATTTAATTAATCACATCTCACCCATGACTCCTTCAAACATGTGAGGAAACGCTGTTAAAAATACAAACATGTGCTCCTATGTAGGAGCTCATTATTTTGTTATGATTTGAATTTAGTGAAAGTTATTGTTATGTACACGATGAATTCTGCAATACAGAATACAAATGTATGTACACTGCAAATGAATGCAATGTAGTAGGGGTGTTAGTAGCCTAGTGGGTAAAACACTTGACTGTGAACCCAATGACCACAACGCTGCAGGTTCAAACCCCCACTTTCTACCATTGTGTCCTTCAACAAGATATTTAACCCTCAGTTGCTCCAGGAGGACTGTCCTTGTAACTCATAACTGTGAGTCACTCTGGACTCATAATGATTGTGAGTCAGCCAAATGCCCCTTTACCCTTTTTAATGTAATGTGTGTTTATGTGTATGTACACTGAATATAGTAAAAAGATGACTTCTGAGAGTTACCCACTAGTAACCTTTATTACATCATAGGTAAATGTCACAAGCCCCATCTCACCATGTATGCCAGACTGGTGGAGACTCCAGTAAATACTGAGGCAGTTCTTCTCTCTCTTCATGCCACGTCTGCACTGGCAGCCATGCAAGGGGCTCGAGAGCAGGGCGGACACGGCGTTGGCACACTGGCTCCGGGCCCCAGGGCCCAGCTTCACGCTACCGTCGCCAGCCACACACTGCCGCAGGGTCCTGAGGCGTGGGCTACAGGTTTCATCACTAGAGCACGAGTCCCCTGCCAGAAGGCAGTCTCTACCGGCATACAGCAGGACCTGCAGGGCTGCAGAAACACACACACACACACACACACACACACACACACATATCAGCATCTAAGACAGGGCTTCTTTAATTTACTAGAAACCAAAGTTAATATAGCTAGCAAGTAATGGAAGACAACACTGCAATGCAAACTGCATGCCTAAATTAGAAAAGATAAGTAAGATAATAGAATTGTTTGACTTCGCACACTTGCCTTAAACTATGTTGAGTTGTTCGACAATCTCAATTAGGCTTACTAATGAGGTTTATCTATAACAACGCAAGCAACAGCATATTGCACAGCTAAAAACAGTAGTAGCAGCTATCTATAATTTTGTTCACAACATTCTAGATTATATCATATGATTCCATTTGAAAAAATGGCACCATGTCTATTTAACAAACTTTTTTAACACAGGGCATGTGAGTTATAGGTAGTCAGATGCTAATCTTTCTTTTAGCTACATTATTCTCATCACTCAAGTATAAAACAAACTTCAGACTGTCTCAGCTTGATTTCTGAATGAGTCACTGCTTTAAGTCAGTACTGCGTTTCAGAAAAAAAACATGAATTAAAATTACAGAATTACAGAATTACAAATTGGTCACAAATTCATGACCCCTGGTTCCTATGTAAAGATATCTGAGTAAAGATATCTGAGTAGGTACGTTTCTCTCCATTTTACCGTTTTGTTTCAGTCATATCACTCTGAACAACTGAATAATTCAGAAAATTTTAATAATCAGTGATTTCTCTTTAAACAATGGGTCTTAAGCCAGCAAGAGCCCATTACATTTGTTTAAAGGAGATGACTGGCCTTCTCTGATTCCTTCATTCATTACATTAAGTATGAGTTATTCTTTGTTTGCACCAGCAGAGAATGTTTGTGCCTGCAAAAAACAGTCTCTCAATATCAAGTGTGGGGCTAGCTATTGCTAATTTTGTTGTTAAGTAAGATAATAGTGGCTATAGAAGCTTTGTGAAGACTGTACTGTACTGTTCTACTATATTTAATAGACACTGCGTGTGTTGGGGAAATAGTCAGTTGATTTAATGAATCGGTTGACAGCTAAAAAAGGCTTGATTTTTTAACGCGCTGAGCTGTGGATCCTGGAGATTTGAACATGACTTTGCTGAGAGAGCCAGTTTTAATGCACTTCAATGACATGCACGACAATGTGTGAGACAATAGCTCGTTCCTGGAGCCAGGCAGAAAATACTAAGCAACTAGAGGCAGGAACAGAATCTTTCAGCTCGTAAATTTAATTGCATCGGAAAAGAGCTCTGGGCAAGGTGCAGCCGGAAAAATGACAAGTGTTTTATTTTGAACAGATTTATGCATGTGGTGCAGATTTGAAACTATGACTGTCAGAAAGCATCATCCTCCCTCGCACATTCACATTTCTGGACTATTTGGAAGGGATTGAGGGGTTGTGGGGTGGGGTTGGGGGTGCAGGGGGGGGTTAGTTTATCAGAACCATCCTTGAGAATGTTACATGGCATTTCATCCAGCGATGAGCCCGCATTAACAGCGCAATGTTTTCAGACACATCAGAGAAATGATACAGCCGCTCATGTTCGGCAAAGTCACAGAAGTTCTGACAGGCGAGCCATATGCAGGCATTTCCGCGGAGGCAGCGCGAGGCTGGCTACCATGACTACACACATGAGAATAAGTGAAGATGACAGGAGGCACAATGAGACTTTCCTTGTATCTTGCCGGAGCAGCGTTCAGCATCAGCAACCGCCCAGGATTTAAGGGAGGCGATAAATGTGTTTGATCCAAAAAGCTGGCTAGCCATGCTTGTACCAAACCGAGCACGACAGGGGACATTTTTTAGATCACTTAGACCATACACACCATTCTCGCTCCTCCACAAAGAGGCATGTAAATGAATAGTCCATCCCTCCCATTTGAACTGTATCTCACGTGTGTGTCTAAGTGCAGTCTTTGTTTATCAGAGTGCGATGTTAATTGATGGTCATGAGCAAGACACGGAGCAGGTTTCAAGAGGGAAATAGGAGAAAACGCTCCTTCGTTAAGTGCCTCACAATGGGCCCTTGAGTTTGGCTTCTTTAACATGCCGGGACGATAATTGCAGCATTAATGACTGTGAATGTGCACGGTGATTAATGTGATGCACAGCCTTCAATGGAAAAAAAACTGTCACTCTGCGTAATTCTGCTTCTCTGTGCACCAACTAACAGCATGCAACAGGTGAGCAGAGATAATTGAGCAACTGGAGTCAGCTCTGAATGCTCTCATTTCAAAGGAACCAACTTATCGGGCTCTTTTGTAAAGTGAATATTTATGCACAAATGAATATTTCCAACTTTGAAATGTTAGAATTGATTATATTATTAAATTATGCACTCACTGTTTGGCCAAAATAAACATTTTCAATATATCTATCTATCTATCTATCTATCTATCTATCTATCTATCTATATATATATATATATATATATATGAAGAGCTCTTTTCCAAAATCCATTTTGATAGTTTTCAGGAAAGTGACATTTTTACCTAGACCCACACATGCGGTTTGGATAGAAATGGCATTGGAGTATATACTACGCAACTGTGTAAATGGTTCTTCCAGTTGTGTGTACTGCTACTTCTAAAAAATATTTCTGAAAAATCTAAATTTGACAAAAATCTAAATTTTAGATTTTATTATGCATTTATTATACTTAAAGAATCATCACTGTGACTACTATGATGTCTTGATTAAAATCAATGAATGATTAATTTGAAAAACAGACTAAAATATATGTTCTCAGTGAATCATCAAAGTGATTCCTTTGCAATTTGAATGAAAATTGTGGCATTTGTGGGTCATTATAAAGTCGTGTTTTGCAGTACGAACACTCTCCACACATGGGAGCTATAAAAAAGCAATATTTCATTAAATTATAAAACAGAAACCCACACCAGCAGAATCCTACTAGTGCACTTATGCTTAATATGTAAATGAAGTAACATTAATTTTTTTTTATGACGATTCAATTAATCATCAAGACATTTGCTAGACTACTCGACAGATCAAACAGCCCTCGTCATAATACAGTTTAATTAGCTCGGATTTACATCCCAAATATTCTGGCACGATGACTGTATGAATCCAAAATCCCCTTCCAATAAAAAAGCGAGAAATGGAAGAGAGGAAGGAATTTGCATCCACAGCAGTGCTTTCGCAGGCCTCTGGTGGGTCGCTGGCAAACGGAGAAGCTGAGCAGTATGAAGCATGTCATATTGAACTACAGATGAAATAAAAATTTCAGAACCTATTGTGACAGGCCCAAATATTCTACTCATGTGGAGATTTTCACATTCGACAATTGGCAGTGATCCGTTACTCCATAACCCTCTGCTTCACTCTCTCAGAATCAGGGATTTGTCACATCGCCAAAGACCTACCTGTTGATGGATAAAGCAGCCAAAAAGGCCAGTGCGCTGTAAAGCTCTGCTGCAGTTTGTTTTCCTTCTCGCCAATTCCACCATGCCAAGCACAGCCTTCCACATGAAAGACCTTTATGTTCACTTAGACTTAAGAAGCATAATTAACTGAAGCCCAGTCTTTCCACTGGCAAAACAATACTTTCAGCTTTATAGTTTAAAACACACACAGACATACACACGAGTGCACACACACACACACACACACACACACAAACACACATACATCTGAGTGCACATACACCACCACCAACACACACATATACACACACGATAGTACACACACACACACTCAAACACACACACACACATACACACACACAGTTATACACACACTCACACAAACA
>JBBPCY010000130.1:3500236-3532006 GCA_037974405.1 Brachyalestes nurse
CAATCCAATTACAAGACAAAAACAGTTATCCAGAGCACCCCCACCCCACCGCACCCCTTTCCCGCCTCCGTCGCCACCATGTGCCCCCTTCACATTTCTGTCTGCCCCCTCATATGTGCCTGTCTAGAACCGGCCCTGCATCGCAGTATGGTTTAGGTACAGCACGGTTCCCGTGTGCCTATTAAAAAGTGCCTATAGAGAACAGAGAGCTCCGTATTATGACGCAACAGTTTCCCTCGGGGACGTTTGTTTGAACAATGGAGATCTAGAATATTGGTATGGAATTCTAGAAGAATGGGGAAAGACTCCCCATTGTTTTAAAGAACTCATTCCTCAAAGGGGTCATTTTCTGGTCGGCAAAGTTTTACACCGCATGCCCTTCCTGACGTAACCCTCTCCAGGCTTGGGCCCGGCACTAAGAAATACACTGGCTTGTGCACCTCCGGTGGCTGCATTAGAAGGAAATGTAAACGGTTGATCCGCTGTGGTGACCCCCTAATCGGGAGCAGCCGAAATTAGAAGAAGAAGAATTCCTCAAAGGGTAAGAGTGTGTTGAGGGGTTTTCTGTACGTCACGTAGCTTTTGTCTGTGCCCCCTTTCAGCTCGGACTTACCCTGACCTGTTTCACCTCCACTGTGGGTTTATGGCTTCGAAGAAAGCCAGATGAATGAATGCATTGCTGCAGAACGCACACAGCCTGGTGAGCAAACTCTGTGGCCTTACCCTGCATGGCCTTACTGTGTGTAAAAGGTAATTAATCTCTTTTATCCTTTTTTTTCTCCTCGGGATCGCTGAGCCTTTGGGTTCTGGCCAGGGCAGGTGTGGAGAAAGTCAGAACTAATGACGGCAATTATAAAATGCCATCTTAAACCCCCCTCCATCTTCAACCTCTGTGTTTTAAAGTTCAGAGTTCAGTCTCTAAATACGGTTCAGGTAAATTACCGTACGAGGGGCTATGTTTTTTAAATGCGTCGTAGCACAAAGATCACATTAATTGCTGGTCGGAGCTTTTCAGCTCGATCTCAACAGAATGAAACCTTTAGAAAACATGAGTGGTGGAGCTTGCCATATTTATCAACATCAACTTGATATTCCACATTAGCTGGAAGTGCTATGAGAGCTGGACTGGTTTTACTAGAGGAGGTCTGGTATTGTAATTTGTGAGAGACATTTCTGCACGATTCATACAGGATAAAGTATCTTAGTAATTTCTCTATTCAAGACAACACAGCCCAGATGTTTACATCGGTATTAAAATGAAACAACCAAACAACAAACACATCCACATGCCTGATGGAAAAGCATTAGAACAGCATAGTGGGCTCATTCAACTCTCCAAACACTTTTTACGAGATTTCTCATTCTAAATAAGCCACCGCCAACAATTGTGGTAGATTACAGTAGTCATATTTTGAACCCATTTCAGGACAGGACTGTTATTATAATGGAGCACCTGGTTCAAATTATAGAAAGCCATTTGTTCCAGAGTTATTATTCAGCAGACTAATATAAACTACAGACCTGGCAGATTTGTACTGGATTAAAATCACCAATCTTGTCGATAATCACTTAAATGACATTGTCTCCCCTGGTAAAACTCACAGAGCTCCAAAAGGGCTTTAGAGTGGATGTGAAATTACATTGAGGCGTGTAAGCAGGCAATTTCTTTTTGCACTATTTGCAGGCATGCGATGTATGTTTTTATAGAATGTATTGCAGCCCTGACAGCGCATTTCAGCACTTGGCAATACTCAGCGCAGTTCGACTGTTTCAAAAGGCCTTTGTGTCTCATGATGACCATGATGACACATGGAGGGATCATTTACACACAAGACAGCACTTCCCCTCTATACACAGTGGGAAATATCTGTAACTTTCTGCCGGCGCTCTCTGCCGCCGAGCTGCTGACTGTATAAGAGGAGCGGAATCAGTATTCATGCCGCATTCGGCTCGCCCTCCATTTTCTTCCCATACATATGCATTTTCTCCCCCAAATTATCTGCCAATCATGGCACGTGGCAAAAATTAATTTCATGTTTTGGCCCGTGCGATGTGCATCACCCTTCAGCGAGCAGTGAATGGCTCTGGAAGAGGAAAAAAACCACAACCATTGTTTTCCTCATTGCCCTATTTAGTGGGAAGGTTATGAGATGATTCAATAATTTGGGGGTTTTACGTGTCTGAGCCGTGTTCCAGGAGAGGGCATTAAACACCTGCTCCGGGGCGGAATGCTGAATGCGAAAAGATTCCGCAATGTGAAGAGATTCCGCACAGGATTTGCATTTGTGGGTTATCACTCTCTCACCTCCCACAGAGACAGATGGAGCGTGTCATAAACACATGAACACACACACACACACACACACACACACACTCACTCACTCACGCACACTGACTAGACTGGCAGGTTAGGTTACAGAAGATTGGCTCTGTCTGCTCTTAAATATAGTTTACTCTACACAACACATTTTACAATCACGCACACACACACACACACACACACACACACACATCTACACATACAGAGGTCACACACACAAAGACACACACACACACACACACACATACACACACACACATCTACACATACAGAGATTACACACGCACAGATACAACACAGATACACACACAGAGAAAAACACACTCAGACACACATCTACACATACAGTTTACAAACACACACAGACACAGACATACACTCAGACACATAGATACACAGACACACACACACACATACACAAACACAAATTCACTGAGAGACACACACACACACACACACACACACACCTACATGAAGAGGAGCATATTCAAGTATAAATATTACGCCCTGTGCCATGACCAAATCATCGGATAACTGTGTGGGATAATCGGGATTAATCCGGGGGCTCACTGTGCTGGCAATAGGAACCATCTCAAATTTACCAGAACAAACACTGTTGATGTTGCTTCTGTTGTTGTTTTTAATAATAATAATAGTAATAATAATAATAATAGTAATAATAATAATAGCCTCTGTAGGTAGGAAGCATGAACCATGATGTGGCAGAACAAAAGCTACTATAGAAAAGGTTTTGTGCATTTTTGTTCATCAAGGTTCAAACCATGTAAATGTACCCTCAAAAGGTACAATACGATCCTGGTGGTTCAAATTTTGTACCTTAAATATATTTTTCCCAGGGGAAAGGGAATAGGAAGCCTTGAGTGAGGACACAGTGGAACTTATTGCTGCAGTTGAATATGGTAGAATTATGTTCCCTAACTAAAGAAAGACTCCTGAAAGTTCAGTGACGCGAGAAAGCGTACAACCATCACTGCATTTTAAAATAATGTTAAAACTCTGAACTTGTGAGTTGAACTTTAATCTTTGTCAAATAAAGGAATAAAGGCACAGATCAGTAAAAGCTGTGTTTGTAATATATGGTGTGTTGTGATATCTTTTTAAAATCAGATATCCCACATCTCAAGAGTTTGGAGAGGGGAATGGAATTTTACCCTTTTCCTAATCCGAAGACACAAGAGGACACATGTATGGTTGTAAATTAAACAGTGTGCAGCACCACATCACAAATTAAATCTTATAATAAAAACAGTCTTGTATGTGGCTAAGTTAGATAACTGACAAGGCTGGCAGGCTATCAACGTTTTTTCTTTGTTAACTCCCTGGTTTTAGTGTCATATGCAACTAAAACAAAAGAACATGAAGGAAGACATTAATTAATGCGCTGATGATGATATGAGAACAAAATGCCACAACAAAGTAAAATGGAGGATGGTGACAGCTTGTGATAACCAAATCACTGTTTGCTAGGTAGCTTAGATTAACATCACATTATATGCATTTATTGCTCTGTGTCCATAACAAAAGGTCAGTTCATATAAAGCCTGAGAGAATATTCTCAGGGTTTATTGGGCAGCTTCGGTATACAGAGCTGTATTTGGAAGCAGAGCTGTATTTGGACTTGTTTGGAATGTTGTACAGGACTGAAGTTTTGCTGTATGTAGTTTGCATTCACATACAGCAAACTCTTTAAGTGCTGTGTGAGCGAGTGTATGGTAGCGCTACTATATTTAATGTATCTACATTGAGGAGGCATAGGCTTTTGCGTGTTGCTTACTGGTTATGAAATTGCGAATCTGCCGAAGAGAACAGTAGAATTTAGTTTCACTTGCAGTGGCAGAATGGGACATGCTGGCCACGGATATGATGTACACGAGACAACAGCTTTATGTAGACATGATATCTGCCTGCAGCGCTGAGCAGGGATATCATCCCCTTACTTCTTCAGAAGTTTACATTTACATTTACGGCATTTAGCTGACACTCTTATCCAGAGCGACGTACAGCAGTGCTCAACTAAAGTTTAGTTATATAGTCATGTTCACATGTGGAAAGTGACTCAGTGTCAGGCCGTGGTTTCACAATATTAATGAAAACATAAACAGTGGATTTTTACATCGGAAGAAGTTTTTACTATCATGGGGGCTGTTACCATGCTACCTCAGTTAACTAGCCCATACTGAGTCATCAAAATATATTTGTGTTATATATAATGGGCGCCGGAACCATTATAGCAGGGAGCCGAGACACACACGTGTATTTTTTATTTTTTTTGCAGTCCATTGTATCTATCCTCATTTTATCAGATCCACCATATAGGTACAATTTGTAGTGTTCAGACTGTAGTCCATCTGATTCATTATTTCATATAGACACACGCACACATGCACATGCAGGAACTGTTCGTAAAGCACCAACACTTTAGAAAGTCATCAGACAGCAGCTCTGTTTGCCCTTCACTTCAAACAAAACTCCTCTTTGTCTCGTCAGAAGTGCAGATATAAAACATCAGAGCGCCGTCTCCTGAGTCTGTCTGTTGCATATGAGCTCCTCTGAGGCTTCTCTTTCTTCAGAGAACACTTCAGATTCCACCCATTATCACTTCTTTAATGAGAGAATGACCGCGACACAGGCGATACCAGGCGGATCAAGTTTCTCTGCTGGTATTGTACGGCGCTGCGTTTTGTGACGGGCCTCTTCGTGTCTCTTTACAGGAGGTGAAAAGGTTGAATTCGAACATCTATCAGCCACCCGCTATGGTGGCCGAAAATAATCAGATGGCACCTGTGTCAACAGCGGCCAGTGCTTTAAAGCCTATAACATATCGCACGAGTCGGAGCAGCACTTAGGACACAGCAGGGACGTGACCCCCAAAACCATCTAGAGCTCTGGGCTCATGCTTTATAATGGCTGGTGCATTTACTGACCCAGATAGTGGATTATAGGTCACAGGCTGCATAATGCACCCCATGGTGGTCAGTCTGGAACAACTGACTTGACCTGGAATTGGGTTCACAGCTGTGTCAAAGCAGGGGGTGGTCTAGGTCTAACTGTGTGTGCGTGTGTGTAGATGTGTGTGTGCGTGTTGGAGTCAATGGTGTCACTATTACCCAAATTAAGGGAGAGCAGCTTGCAGGGTCAAATGTCAGAGTGGAAACTGCTGAACAGGACAGTTTGGGGCGCAAAAAGCAAGTAAAGGCGTAGCAGAGCCCATGCTTTCCCAAAGGATCTGGTAAAAGTTTAAAAAATCTTATTATTAGACTTTCTAATAAATGCACCCCTCCTCCCCTTTTTTCCACTCAATTATGCTCTGGTTAAAGAATCCCTATAGGAACGCTCGCTCCAATTCTTTCACATCAAAACTATTGATATTTCACTTGCCACATCATTTCAAAATGTCACACCCTCCCTCTTTGTTTTTCAGATCACTGTCTTCAATAGACTTGAGAGTGAGCGAATGAGACTAGACCGGCGGTGTTTTAAGAAGAAAGATGCATTTGCATTTTATAATGAGTCTGCCATCCTGGAGTGGATGCCACAAAGTGCCCAAACAGAGGTTTGCTCATCAGTATGTTTACAGAAGCCTCTGATTAACAAACCATGCACAGATTCTTGCCAAAAAAAAAAAATACACACACACACACACACACATACAAAAAGCTGGCCAATTATATTTTGCCCACTCAGTGCATTTATATAATATTTAGCACCATATTCATGAACCCTATCTTGGCCACAACGGCGCCCCGCTTTACCTTGACGAGAGAGAGATCACCACACCTGATGCATTATTCCCTGAAATTTCAGACGGCCTTTACATCGCAGCGGTCATTTCCCCATTCCGAGTGCGTCGTTTTCATCCTTCCCGCCCCCCCTTATGGCTGGCTTCATTAAATATCAAGGAGGCCATTAAAATGCCTGGGTGACTATGGAGATAGATGCCTAGCAACAGTAGTATTTGGCATCTTGAGGTTACAGCCCGGTGTCTCTCAGGTACACGCTGCGGAAACCATGTGCCGTCCATTACTAACAGCTTTCGTAATGGAGTGCTTGTGTTGGCTTACCAGAGCAAATATTGAAGTAAAAAAAAAATAGAAAAAGTGGCAAGCGCTGCACATCCAGGTGAATCAATATCAGAAACAAGTGCAGGGAGGACAAGAGCAGGTCAGAGACGGTTCATTAGATCTCTCTCGCCGGGCCCTGCAGGAGCCTCACAGTAAAAAGAAAAAAAAGAAGATTTCCACACTGCTGACGCCATAAATAATAAGGCAATATGCTTGAAGTGTCAGTCTCGTAGCGCTTAAATAAATAATTGTTAAAAAGTATTGGGCGGCGAAGCTGCAAAAACTAAAGGAATTCTGTGTTTCTGGCTCATCTGTAATACTCTAATCAGCTTCTGTAGCATCCTGAATGGGATCCCTTAGCAGAATAAAAGTAAATAAATCTGAATAGGGGAGCTGATAGACTACCCAGTCGAGCCACATCAGAGAGAACAGAAGCTATTCTCCACAATCAACCTTGACTACATGAATGGCGTGTTAAGCAACTGCTCATGCTGTGCCATGGATCAACATGCAGACTGCTTTTCATCCCGAAGTCTGTATCTCACCATGCTGTATTACAGGGATATGAAGTCTTCTATATCGGAGGTTTGTTGTTTTTAAAAAATCTTCATTCCTCTTTTTATTTGCAATAAAATAGTTTGATGTAATATGTAAACAGGTTTGTTGAAGTTTAAAACATACCACACACTCCCCAGCCCATATAATCCATAAATGGAAAGTAAGCTGGACATATTTTTGTCACAAAAACCAACCATTTCCACATATCTGCTTATTCAGCATCCAGCAGTTTGGCCCCGCTTATTCAGGCTGAAGCTATAAGGAGTGTTTCAGCTCAGACTGCCAGTCAGAGCAGGCTTTTACATGCACCAGCCCTAGAAACAAAAACAGCCTGTTTACTACTGAGGGATGACGAAAGGCTGGAAAATGATCATGCATTCATTCATTCATTATTCATTATCTGAGCTGCTTTTCCTTTATCAGGGTGGGGGTGCTGGAGTCTATCCCAGAGGTCACAGGGCAAAAGGCAGAGAAACACCAGTCCATCACAGGGCAGACACACAGATAAACACATTCACGTGCACACACTCACACCTAGGAGCAATTTAGTATCTCCATTTGACGTTTATATCTTTGACTGTGTGGGGTAACCTGGTGCAGCCCCATGCAGACATAAGAGGAACATGGAAAAGGATAATGTAGAAATGAATCAAGACCATTTTTGATACATAAAACCAAGTGGAACAAAAATAAAGCACAAGAAAAGTGTAGCATGTGGGTCCTTTAAATGTTCCACAGTTCCAAAGCAACAACGCTTGGGATGAAGGATGAGGAACTCCTCACGGCAATGTCAAATGTTAAAGTATCGCCACGAGTCAGGATTAACTAAACTGCCAGTCGATTCCAACCAATTAGCTTTCACTTGTGTCCTGCTGCATAACCTGCGTCAGGCTGAGCGATCAGACCACTAGCGCTGTAAAGAATAACTCCAATCAAAGCTGATTGGAATAATTATGGAATATCCATTAGAGCCGGGCTGAGAATTACCCTCATTAGGCTACTGAGGATGGGGGGAGATATTTACCCAGAGTTTGTCCTGACTGGGTGATTATTATTTCACTGTTTGCTGCCTCTGGCTGTGAAATATATCCCTAAAGAAAGGACACACTGAAACATGCGTTCTATAGTCTCATTTCTCATTTCAAACCATTATAGTAATTGCATGTGTCCTTAAGGGACCCCACTCTAAGATATAGAGGTTCAATTAATTAAATTATTGCACAAAATCCCGATTGCATTCTTTATTGCATGTTGACGGGTGACATACTTTGATCGTGTATAACCAGAGAACAGAGTCTCTTTTCATCTATTGTATCTTTACAAAGCCAGGATCGTCTCCACAAAGGAGAGCCACTATGGCGTATTTAGACAAGACTGCGTGGGGAAATGTGTCAGTGTGCTAAACCTGTTTTTCCATGGGCTTGAAAAAAAAAGCATTCAGAGGAAGCTTTGAGACCAGAATGAACCTTTAAACTTCATAGAGGGTCAATGGTCAACAATGGAGTATCTGTCTATTTACACAAAGTCTGTGAGGAGCTTTATTGTAGGAGTATTTTTAATTTCCTTGTAAAATGAAACTAGCAAGGCCAGTTTTCTTGGCTGGGAATAAGCAGCGTTCACATCTGGTCTTCGGGCCCTCTGCTGCGCTCTGACCTCCGTGTTTGGGGATTTGTATTGTGATGAAGTTGGTTCCTCAGGCTTCAGATCGTACGTTAGACTTGCGGCCTCAAGAGCAAGGGGCAACAAGGATATTATTGTGCTTTCAAGTTAAACGAAGTAGCTGAACTCTGCTTGTGAAAGCACTTTTTTTAGGGGTCCCAGATAATTGCATTACTTGGCAATCTATTATTATGAGCATGTTCATGAAATGCTCAACTAAACAAGCAATCTCAAGGTCCACGTAAAGCAACTTTGATGCAAATTACAAAGACAATGACATAATCCATCCTGTTTCGGGTTGTTGCTGCTAATGTGCGGCTTTAGGCCCCGCTAACAGCAGCCACCCACTTCTCAAGGTCTGGCCACCAGCCCCTCATAAATTAAGCCAACGTACAGCACATCTCAGGAGGATTCCCACCGCCTGCCTCTGGCTTGTCTAATTGATTAGGTCAAAGATCAGGGGCTGACTGACAGTGGCTGAGGGGCGGAGGAATTTCCTGTTTCTGCATCTATAATTCAGTGGTTTCCTGAGAGTGTTCACTGCAGCGGCGCTCAGGAGGGGGGTCCAAGCTGTCTAAACCAGCCGCCCCACAACAGAGCTGCGGCTTTTGAAGGCCTGCTGGATATCTTTCCCAAATCCCATGACTCAGAAGGATCGGTCATTCACACCAACAGCATGGGGCCTGGAGAGTACAAGTCATGTATTTTCTCACTGATAGTATAGCATTCATGTTGGAAGAAGGAAAAAAAAATCAATTTTCAAATATACACTCTGGAATCTCTTTCTTGTAGACAGTGCGCGAAGCCAAAGTGATGCCATAGAAGAACCACTTTCAATCGATAGTTCTTTGCAAAGCGAGTGTACACTGCCTGTCAAATGTTTGAGGAGACTGGCCCTTTATTAGAAATCAGTTGTTGTTGTTTTTTTTTTAAGTAAGAAAATGTATTATTATTATTATTATTATTATTACTAGTAGTAGTAGTAGTATTAGTAGCAGTAGCAGTAGTAGCAGTATAAAAGTAGTATAAAATCTTACTTGGTTTAAAGACCTCAGGTTTGAGTACTGAGGGGTGCCGTAAATATTTACTTGTGATATTGTCTGCCCTCAAATAAACCTTCTTAGTCTTTATATATGTTGTTATTGCACACTGACAAAGAAAACAAGCTCATTAAAAACATTCTGAAAAGGTTGTTCCAGAGATGTGGGTGGGGGGGAGTGGTGTCACTGAGAGGGACTGCAGCACCAGGACTGTTTAACTGAAAAATTATTCTTAAAAAAGACACTAAATCGAACTAAATAATTTGCACATATAGATAAAACGTGCGCACTTGTTTTTGGGTGGTGGTGGCCTAGTGGGTAGGATACTTGCATCTGCATCAAGAGGTTATGGGTTCGAATCCTACCTTCAGCAAACCACCACTGAGTTTCTGAGCAAGACCCTTAAGACCCCCAAGTTGCTCCAGGGAGACTGTCCCCTGTAGTTAGGGAATGCATCCGATAAATGAACTTATATAGTTTTGAAGTCTGCCATAGCCCTGTACATTTAGTGCTGCATTTTCATTACAAGGTAAATCTCCTAACTGCTCACTGTTTGGGGAGCATGTTGCTAAAACACAAGCATGCTGATTTGCCCAAAGGGAAAATGTGTGGAACTGTAGGCCATATCTGAGCCCTGAGGCAGCCAAATATTGTTTTTAAGCATAAAATATCATCTAGCATAATAAAAACATTGTGTTTTGAAAATGCTGTTTAATTTTTTTCAACCACTCTATCTCGGTGTGTGCCTGAGCACTGTGTGGGGTAACGTCTCAGTGTGTGACGATGGGCGTGACACAGACACTTACCGCGCCACACCTCAGCAATCTGACAGCTCATTTGCATCAGTACAAGAGAGCAGAGTGAGAAGTTTAGTGTTCTATGTGCATATCATTATCTCTTGTCACATTATAGCATGTTATGACATGATGTTAAAAATATAAACAATTGAAATGAAATATTCATTTTGTACGACTTATCTGCGCGTCACACTGCTCAAAAGTTCAGCACCTCCAAGACTTTCCAGCATCTATAGAGATGTGTTCCCTGAATTTTCACATCCGTCAGAAAAACGAACTTTTTAGAACTGAATTATGACTAAAGTGTAAAATTCAAGAGATCAGCTCCAATAAGAGGATCGTGATATTCTTTAAACACCGCCCTCCATGTCAGAGGAGCATAAAAGCTACACATGGTCCATTAAAGAGTCTGTTTCTACAGAGCCCACATGGCCCCAGAGGTGACCATTTGGTGCAATGAAAGTGACCCATGCAATAAGCATTTGGCCCTGAGGGCAATTTCAGCAGAAAGGCACCAGTCACCGCTTCCTCAGCTGGTGCGGCATGCAGGCGCTGATGAACTGCAGCCCGCTAAGTAATAAGGGTGAGGTTTATAGCCCCTTCTATCCGGGGAGAGGGGGAGCACTTCGCTGGGAGATTTTAGCAATGTGGGAATCACAGTGGAGCGCAGGATTTCCGACAGCCCAGAGCGACGAGGAAAAGCTCACAAAGAGTCCAAGAACACCCTCCATATTAAACAGAGGCATCTGTCACTTCGGCTGCATTATGCCTCGCCACACTAAACAGGTTTATAGTAAATAAAAGCTAAATGTTTCCTCGGGAGGCTGGCTGGCGCGACACGGGCGCCGTGTGGGACCAAATGGGCCCGATCGGGCCCGCGCAAGCGCCTACTTTAATCACATTGCCGAAGTTTATCCCTGCCAACTTTACGTCCTGTAAGACTGCGAGCGCCCTGGAGCTCATGTGGGGAAAAAAAACTTTTTGGAGGGAGGGAACACTTCAAAGCAAAAAATATGAAAAAAAAATGGAGAGTTAAGTCAAATATTTTGACACAAGCACCTGAGCATGAACGCAAGTGCACAGAGCCATGCTGGGCCTCAGAGGCCAATGCTTAATGCAGCACCCCTCATTTTAAGCACCTGATGAAAGGGCCTGCAGTTTTGTCATTTAAAATGTATTTTACATGCTTAATTCACCCAGCATGAACACTGCAGCATTAACCTGTAGTAGTTGACAGATTTAACGTTTGCCTTGCTCAAATGCAATCATGTAAATATATCATTATTACAAGCATAGATTCATGGCACCACAGCTTCAAAAGTGAGGGGGAGTCTATTTCATCTATAAAATAAATGCCCGTAGAATGATAGTGGAACAAAAGACCACTAGCTATCTCTGAAGAACATCACATTCCAGCTTAGAATTGTAGCAGTAAGAAATATTTCACCTGATTTATTACATTTCACATAGTGTGGTACCATGAGCAAGTGAGCATTAGTTCAGCCATCACTTATCAAAGAGACATTCATGCAGGTTTCACCATTTAAAAATGTGGCATCCACGTTAAAATTGAGAATCTAATTCATTTGACCATCTGGTTCTTCAAGCCACTATGTCAGTAGTGACTTTAGCCAAAAGATTTTAAGTCCAAAAGTGGTGGGGCATCATCCCAATACTCTGAAAAGTGGTGGGTTCAGTGCACTTCAGTCTCAATGTTGAGAAATTATAACAACACGGCAAAAATGTGAAGCACAGAACTAGGCACATCAATGAAATTTCGTCAAGTTCAAATCATTACAAGATCATACATACAAACAAAAATATGTAGCATTGAAGGTTTAGAATCTGCACTATGGAGTGAATTTGTCCACGTGTTCCGATGACCTATAACTGAGAATTTTAAAAGTTCAACATGTTTTTTGTTGGAGCAACGTCTATGTTTTAAAACTGTATGAAACGAGCAGTAGATCTTTGTAAAGACATCACACAGGAACACACCACTGAGACTGTTAAACACATTAGCAAATTCTTCACACATTCTCAGGTTTCACTTGCATATGCTTACTTCTTCCTATACAGCAAAGGTGTGTCACAGTACCTTCCCCATGAGGTGTAGAGAAAGAGAGACTAGGAGTCATTTTATTTACAACAGTTGGAAGCAAACGGCTAGGCATTCATTACCATGATCAAGACTGTGACTTTGTTCAAGACGATTGTATTGTGCATTTAAATACAATCAGTCTCAGGCCAGCCAAAGTGATTCCATAACAGAGCTGTTTTAAACATGCACACTTACAACGGCACTTAAAACAGCCGGGTGAAGAGGGGCAATCTCCATTCATATACCTGTAATTCTGTCAATAGACTCCGCAGGGATTTCATCATGAATGTAATGCCCAACTGTGCTTTGGCGTTTTTTCCCCAAAGGTCACTCTGGGTAATTGTCAACATGATTGCAAATGATTGTTTGCAAGTCGGGGGAAAAAGGAAGAAAGAAAGAAATGTCACTCACTACAGGGCGACATATAGTGTGTCATAATGTAATCATAACTGTTTGACATACCGCAAGCCGAGAACTCATTTAACTTCTGCACACTGGAAAGATTGTGTTTGGCAGTGTGAGACATTTATTAACCTATTCACGGAAAAAAATCTAGTTAGCCTTGAGTGATTTAATAATTGTGTGCGTGTGTCTAGCGCTTCCATTGTGCTATCAAGACACCCTTGTAGTGAAGTAGTCCAATTTTTTCCCTACATCTCATTACTTTTCACAGCCCATAAGGAATTATCTTGCACGAACTCTGAACATGGCATGGGAGACAATCTGTGGCGCTATTCCCAGTCAAGAAAAAGCAGAAAACAGGAAGGATGTCATGAAAACCAACCTGTGTGGCCTTTATATGTGTAATCAATTGAATGTAGGGGGGTTTAGAAGATCGGTTCTATGCGGGAGATTTTAATGGCAGCGTTCTTGACCACAAGGCCTGGAGGAACAGGAAGGAATTCTAGTCTGCTTCGGTAACAGACCATTTCATTTGAGACCGCTGACCCATAGTGCGTATATGGCAGTGATAGAGTGATCCATTTTTTAATTCTATGGAGGGGGGGGTGGTAGAGAAAGATAGAGGAGTACAGAGGGAGAGGAGAGAGAGGAAAAATGAGAAGAGGAAGATAAAGAGGGGAGAAAGAAAAGAGAAAGCATGCGAGAGAAAGACCAAACAGAGAGAAGGAAAGCGAGACAGAGAAGAGAGTGAGAAAGTGTGAGCAGAGAGGGGAAAAGAGACACAAAGACAGGAGAGAGAGAAAGGACAGGAAGCAGAGGGAGGGCAGAGATGAAAGAAAGAACACAAAGAGAGAGGACAGTCAGAAAGCATGGAGAGAAAGACAAATAGATAAGATAGAAAGGAAAGAGAGAACGAGAGATGATGAAGAGAGAAGGGACAAAGAGGAGAGAGTAAGACAATAAGAGAAAGTATGAGAGAGAAAGAATACATAAGACCAAAACAAAGCCAAAGAAGAGCACAAAGGGAGAGAGAAAAAAGAGGAGAGAGTGATAGAGAGACAGAGAAGGAGATAGAAACATAGAGGAGAGAGCAGAGAGATCAGAGATAAGGGTGGAGTGAAAGAGAGAGAGAGAGAGGACAGAGAGAAAGGAAAGAGAGGACACAGATGAGAAAAAGTTAAAGAAATAAGAAAAGACAGATAGAGGAGAATGAAAAGGAGGAAAGAGAGAGATACAGAGAGTAAGAAGGAGAGATATAATGAGAGAAAAAATATGTTAGATGAGAAAGCGAGTGAGAGAAAGCAAGAGAGAGAGAGAGAGAGAGAGAGAATAAAAACAGGCCTTCCTATTGATTATGAAAGAGCTCATTCCCAAGGGACTTCCCTTCTCTTCAGGGCAGTGTCATCACGGTCACAGGAAGTAGTAATTCCTTATTCCCACAGGTTCTACAGAACCGTTAGCCAAACTGGGACAATGGTGAGGCTTGCGTGACATGCAGATAAAGAACTCAGAATATCAAACAGCTCTTAATATAGGCAAGTCTTTGTGAAATCAAACTAGCCCTCAGAGAAGCTTATTTCGTGGCCATTTTTCTCATACGTGAACACAGCACAGCACAGAACACAGCGTGAACCTTTTTCTCTGCATTTAACCCCCTTCACCAAGCGAAGCAGCGGGCAGCCAGGAACACAGCGCCCGGGGAGCAGTGGGTAGGGACGGTACCTTCCTCAAGGGTACCTCAGTGGTGCCGCTGGCAGTCCTGAGATTCAAACTTTCTCTCCGACTCGACCTGAGGAGGATGGGTTCCCCTTTAGAATCTTGATTACTCCCAAGGTTTCTTCCTCCAGCTGAGGGAGTTTTTCCTCACTAGGGACTCGGACCTGGACTCTGTAAAGCTGCTTTGTGACAACTTGGTTGTAAAAAGTGCTATATAAATAAAATTGAATTGAACTGAATATTACAATGACAATTAAAGTCACTGAAAGCTCCTGAGTGGCCCAACTGTCTGAGCATTGGCTCGGTCATGTAGATTGTGAGAGTGATTCCAGCAATGCTACAGCCATCCATTGATAGAAGTGAAACAGCCCAATGACTTTAGCATGAGCACAGGTGTCTATTAGCTGATGCAACAGAATAAGCAGTTACTGTTCTCCTGCAAGTGTTCTCCAACAATGCTGACAATGACTAGTGATGTTGCTTGAAAAATTGCAGTAAATGATTTTTGTGTCTCAGAGCAAAAGTAAGTGCTACCCTTCACCCTCCCAGCTTGGTGGTATTGTGTGATCTGGGAGTCCTAGCTAGAACGTGCAATTGGATACTGCTCAACTGGGGAGAAAATTGGATGATTTATAACAAAATACTGAGCCTTTACAGCAAACAGTATCATGTTCACTCATCATGGAGCTTCAGGAACCCCAGAATTACATGCAGCGCAGCTTTCTCTTATTGGTGGTCCCATTCCGTTACCTTTAATCAAACTGCCTCTGCTTCAGTGCAGACGCTTTTTGCATCTAGCTTTTGAGAGAATGGAAATAATTAGCGAGGTCTAGGTCTCTATGGGAACAGCTGCCAAATATTGCTATAAACAATTTCAGCAGCCAGAGCTTACACTCCATTATATGGTGAAAGTGTCCTCCAGAACTGCTGCAGCCGCTGCTGCCCAGAAGCCTTATTACTTCCAAACACAGCGTCTGGCGTTTTATTTCAAATGCCCTTTTTTTTTTTACATTGCTTTCCATGAAAGCACATTTCAGTGGGAGTCCTAGGTGTGGCATCTTTCTGCAGCACTTCTGCTGGAAGTGTGAGGACACAGCAGAACATAAAATCATTTAAACCTTAAAAAATGTAGAGAACCTGAGTGACTGTACTTCGTTACAGTACTTGAACCTTATTTGTGCTTTAAAAAGATTCGTGCTTTGCTTGAGTATTATTGAAATTGAACACTTGTTCTTTTACTTAATTACACTGGTTAGTTTATGTTATACGGGGGTCCTCGAGTTACAACAGTCTCGACATACGACGTTTCGAGTTTTCGATGCTCACTCCCACTCCCACGTATGAGTGAGGAAGTTTTCTGTGGCTTAGTTGTGTTTTTTACAATTGTGTTAGGATAGGTAAGTGACTTAGGCTAGGGTGTGTACGTATGGTATTATAGAAACACTCATACTTTTACTCTTAGTTATATTGTTAGTACTTTATTTTATGTTATACTACTTTATCATGGTGCTACTATATATTGTGTTATGTATTTAAAAGGTAAATATGCATTATTAGTACTTGGTGATTTCGTAACTACTCGGAATTACCTAGAATGTCTCACATTGCGTACTTACATTTTCATTTACTTCCTAATTACCTGTAGACTTCCTAATTACCTGTAGACTTCCTAATTACCTGTAGACTTCCTAATTACCTGTAGGCACTGCTGTATTTTCATGTGATTAACCATGGCCTTGCAAAGTATGCACCAGAAAATAAGCATGAATCGTTACATATTTACCTAATACATTTCAAGTATTTACTACACCATAAATTATACAAAATACTAAAAATACTTTTATCTTTTATTAAAACATCCAGTCAAATTCAAATGTATTTGTGATATGTATTATATTCATATTTTTTTAGTGTAAAAGTGATGCTGCCTACGAGGACAGATGCGAGGCCTAGTAACACTAATTAGTCATCACACTGCCAAACAGAAAAAATAAAGCATTTGTTTAAACTTTAACTTTTATACACTTAAGTGTGCTTAAATGCTGAAGTGTATTCTTGGCTTCCCACTTGTTTAACTGAGTAAGACTCTGGCAATGTCCTCATCCTTTAACTTCAGTAAAATTTCTCCGTATTATTTCCACCCTGAGTGTAATTGTGTTTACTCATGGAAAGATACGGTCACTCTTCTCTGAGCTGTCATGTGCTGGAGGCTACAGTAATTTCGGACTGTATTTGATACATGAGTACGTTGATTAAGCCACAGAATGCCTGGATGTGCAGCAGAGTTGAAAGGCCTGAAGGTTTGCCGAATTCTCAGTGGTAATGTAAGCTGTAGAGAAACTTCCTCCATGTTGAAACCTCCCACAAGCTGCGTCCAGATTGTAACGCTCTTCAGGATCGCTTCCACACTAAGCTTTTACACACATGGCGGAGCTCCCCCACCAAGCCAGTCATCCGTCTGGGGCTGCAGCCTTTTACTGTGTTCCTCTGTTATAGTCATATTCAAGAAAGCAGGAAACACATTATTCCAAGCTACTTTTGTTTATCCTCATACACAAAAATCCCAACATTGTGTGTGTGTGTGTGTGTGTGTGTGTGTGTGTGTGTGTGTGTGTGTGGAGGGGGGTATATATACAGCCACAGAAAAATGTAAAATATAATAAAACATAAGACCACAATTTCCAAATAAAAATATTGTTCTTTAAAGCATCAATGACAAAACATTAAAAATGATACAGTGTTTAAAGAACTTGTATAATACAAAGAAAGGAATCTATTAGTATGTACAAACATACTCAACCTTGGGATATTTGTGTGTGTGTTTTTTTTCCAGCCTTGCAAAACGCAAAGCTGACACTAGACCATTTGTTTTGACGCAGTTTCTTAACTACAGATGTCACCAGCCGACTCGAGGCTGCAGACTACAGATGTCCTCTGGCCTGTTCTGTAATTTGCTGAAGCCTAAGGTTACATTTTCACCCCGACTAATTGAAGACTCAGATCATGTGACCAGAGACCCATTAGGGTTCGCAGGTCTGTTGCCTTCGGCTGCGTGTCACTGACGCAGCCACTGAGGAAATGCCTGTGATATATGGGGCTTTTCAGTGCCCACATATGAACACCTTATGCTGGGCATGTGGAGGAAGCTGTCAAACCAATCAGATGAATTGTTTTCACCTTAACACTTTGGTCATGTCAGTCTATAGAAAATCTAAAGCATTTTAAAAAGCCTCATTGGATTCCAAACATAATCTACTATATTAATAACTGATTTAGGTTGATTTCTGGTTGGTACTACTCTGAAATTACATATTTGCTGGAAGATTCATTAAAGAAATAAATTAGTTTAATGCTGTAACTGATCTTGAACTCAAATGTAGTATTTATCTGTAGAGCGCAATTAGTTCATATTTGCTGAATTTAAACACCAAAACACCATTAATTAAAAACACCATAACTTTTCAGTGGTCTACAAGTTAATACATACATACATTTGCATACATATATATATTTATGTGTTTATATTTTACATTTTCCAGTGTTAATTCAGTGAAAGGGCCACAGACTGGTGCATCAGAAGATCTGGAGCGTGCCGAACTGCTCAGTGATGTTCCACAATCAGGAACTGGAAAACATGTGGAGCTTCTGATGGCCTGGAAGAGGCTTGTGCTGGCCTTCACCCTTCCAGGTGGGATTCTGTGGTTTAGGAAGTCCAAACTAGTGGATAGAACTGGACATGATTAAATTGGAGAAAAAATGGGAATATTGCACAGAAAACATTAAATAAACTAAAATAATTAAATAATGACCAAACCATCAGAATCAGTGTTAATCCTGGATTGCTTGTGTTACAACTGTACAGACACACAAATACACAAAGACAAGAACAATATAAAATATAAAGTCTAAATAAATCCTATAAAAACTATATGAAATGCACTGTGCTATATACATGAATACTGGGGTATAAATAATACAGATAACATACAGCTAAGTGCATTACTAATAACACAAATGTTGGTCAGGACATAATAGAAATCAGTAGTAGATCAGTAATATTGACTCATTTCACTATTGCACATAGTAATAAGATATTGCCTATAATGATAATGTTTTAGCACCCGATAAGAAAAATGCACATGATGTTTAACATGGTAGACTTTTGTACATAGTAATAAGACAATAATGCAAATAATGATAATAATTTAAACCCAAATAAGAAACTGTATAACAAAGTAGCACCAGGTCATTGCACAGATTATTGTGTGGGTGTGTCACAGAGGGAGGAGTTATAGGTGAGTTATAGCTTTTTCATGCCTTTTGCATACAACTGAACATGGTGTGTGAGTCAGAATGAAAAGACCTGAAACCTGCCTTCCATACCACTGACTGTGTCCAGCCACACATGATTTTGATAAAGATTAATGCAGCGTAAGAGATTACCAAGGTGCTGCCATGGCATGTCCCCTACAGTGCTAAACAGTAAGATACATTGAAAGCAAAACAATCATTTACTACCACTTAATTCAGAGGGGGAACAGAAACCTGGGATAACAGTCTCTGCTTGAGGTCTATCGACAGATCTCAGATCTATTAGATGAACTACATGAGGTCTGTTTAAAGGTCAACATACATTTTCTCAGCTCCTGACAGTATTGATTCTGAAGAGTGATGAAGGACAACAAGGACAAATGATATTCAAGGGTGAAGGGTCTGAACATGGACTTGTTTCCTTTATTAAATCATCACTCCTGTACAGCTACCCGAATGATTGACAAATCAGCCAAACGTGAATAATGTTAAACACTTTAAATTCTACCTTTTTTTTTTTTCAACTGATGGAGAGCAAGAATACTTTGAGTCTATGCAACTCGGTAGAGAAACTTGATCTTGACAAGATTCTCTAGGTCCCCTTTATTTATTTGATTTTAGTTTTTATTTTTTTAAATTTATTTGCTCGTATTTATTAGTTCATTTCTTTATTAGTTCTGCTGTCTGTTTCGCGGTGTTGTAATACGTGGACAAAAATTGTTAACCGAACAATGCCTATGACTTAAAGCGAACTGGACTGAAACCTCCTCCTGATGTGGTATCAGGCCATGTTCACACATTAGTTTTTTTGTGAAAACAGACGTGCTCGAGTGGATGGGAAAATGGAAAATCTCAGTTTTCAGAAATACCTGTGTATGTGTGGACATGGCCTGAGTTTGGTTTGTTTCAGAGGGGTTTGTTTGGCATGTTAAAAAATGCTGACTAATCGATCTGAGTTCGCTTTAAGGACTGAAATGGACCAAGTGTGAAAACTGATTAAGCGAATCGGGAGCGCTTTGTGTTCGTAATGTGGTCTCAGTTCGGTTCGCTTCAAAAGGATCCGAGTTTGTTTGACGTGTTCATTGCATGGTAGCTACAAAAGCAGTGTTTAGGGACACCCAAACATGGGTTTTATGGCCAAAAAGGTTTGCATAAATAAAAAATTGCTGCACACAGCGTGGTATCGAACTGGTGCCTCTTCTGACTCTCTTCATTGAGCTCAGTACATTTTACTGGAACCACTGGCGGCGTTAACTTGCTGTCTATTACCAAGCCGTGTATGGTTAAGGAAGGCTGAAGATGGGTGGAGTGAACCACTCTTGCTTGAAAATGAATGGGAAAAAACAAGTGCAGCCAGGTTCATGAGTGGAACCACTTAACAACCTTAAGTTTTCCGAGCAAGTGCAATTTTCAATTTTTTTTTACATATGTTTCTGTTGATGCCAACAGCATACAAAATGAAAATGCAGAAATCAGAAGACACATCACCTGGATTACAACAAATTGATAACTCACCCTTATAGCCAAAAACATTAAGACTATCCTAGGCCAGGGGGAAAGAGAGCACAAAGGTGGTGAGCAATGTAAGTAAAACAAGATGATTCCAGGAGCCAGTGGGCAAGCTGTTGAGTGTAATTCAACAGTGTTCTGTGAAGTAAATTTGAGAAGTCACACAACTGACTTAAGCATTTCTACTAACTTGACCAAGAATTCTCATATCTGTGCTTTTCCAAATGGCATTAAAAACAAGAGGAATCTGAATATACTGCAAATGCATATAAAACACAACGGTGGAAAATCTTTACAGAGGAAAAAATCTGAACTCAGCCTTACTGGGTCCTGTAGGACATATTGCGAAACTCTATGCAGCGCTCAGCTGGAAATAAAGGAGGAGGGGGCAGAATGCCTCTGAGGTTTGTGACTGAGCAACCCGCAAGTGAAATTGGTTTTACGTGGTTAAGGGAAATAAGTTGTACCTACTGGAAAATGTTAGAAGAAGCAGAATGGCTGCCTCTGACTCACTGCTGAGATATCTTTGGTTGAGGATTGTTGGGGGAGCTGGGGGAACAGTGGTCTTCTGGTTGAGTGCTGGGTTCAGACATTTGTTTAGTTTCCAGACATTGTGGACGAGGGGCTCCGAGAGGGGAACGCAAGGGGGGAGCTTGACTTTCCAGAGCTTTTGGAAAGTGGACAGAGGTGAGGTCAGGGGTGACGTTTAAATACAGTTTTGATCTAAAATGGACTCTGGAGATTCTGGAAGGATTGTGAAAATAAGACACAAAGATCGGAGGGAATAGAGATAAAAAGCCATGGTGGCACATTGGTTCTCAGGCGCAGCCTTGCTGTGTTTCAGCATCTGCTGATTTACATTCATCCCTGATGTTGTTTAAAGGTTTTCAGCCCTCTGCATGAGTAGGAAACAGAGGTGGTCCTGGGAAAGAGAGTGTTTTCCAGACGGACAAATAGTGCGCGTCATGCACCGAGACACACACTGTGGAATTATGACTAAGAGATGTGTCTCAGGACATCAACCACATTTTTGCTTGGCCGTCTGAAGTGCTTGTGAACTGGAAAATGTGAGGCTGCCTGTATTAGGCCAGGCGATTGCAGTGGGTTTTAGCTTTCAGTCTCATAAAGGCACATGTAGAGATCACTCACAATGTGCATCATTTCTCACTGCGGTCATTTATCTGCGGAACAAAAACCCGACTTTGTTCCTTGTGATTAGACACTGACCCTTTAAACTCTAAGGGGTCCATCTAGTGGGTCCAGGCTTCATGACTCATAATTTAAATATTGGTTTTACACTAATTACATACATGAAATAGTCATTTCTGAATAATACATTTCATAATGTCAGGGCCTTGTCGAAATTATACGCCATTTATAATTTTTAATTATAAATGCAATGCAGAAATATATAGTCTCAATTTGTAGGCTAAAATGAAAGAAATATTGGTTTAGTGTGTTGTTATTAGAGCTTAGAAATGAGACTGTCTAATGCTGAGCAGAAACAATATTTTATGTATTCCAACCACAACATCAGGTTTCAAAACCAGTATGAACAAAATCAAAAACAGGTTAATTCTGTTACTTTTACACAGGCTGTGGGAAGACCCCAGTCAATAAGTTCCTATGCATAGCTGATCAAATCTATATCGGAGGTGGAATGATCTGGCTAATGCAGGGCCGTCATTAGGCTTGGGCGTCTAATGTTTTATGCATAGCTGTAAATCTCAAACATAAATACAAATTTGGAGATGTGGCAACACAAGGTGTGGCAAAAGTAACAGTGCACAATACCCCTACCTTCTCAGCCCCCCCGTCAACAAACTAAACCCAGGGGGCACAAATCAAAACTCCTGACCAAACCCCACCCCCGTCGACATTCTACATAACAACCCTCCTCTCTGTTGTCAAATCAAAATTTCCCATTACAACCCCAACACATCTACAAATCAAAAGGTAACTGTAAATATACAAATGCAGATCCCAACCATGAGTCCAGCCCATGCATAGTAAAGGTTTTATCTTTTAGATAAAAGTTTATCTTGGAATGATAAAATGACGCTGCCATTGCTAGCTACATAACTCAGTATTACCCTGGTGATGTAAATAATAAAATAATAAGAAAAATCTGAAAAATAACTATGCTACAATCAGAAACACAGGAAAAACAACACTAGCAAAGTTCAAAAGGTAAGTATTAAGTAGTTTAGGCTAAATCATGCTGACACAGTGGGTATAAAAATGCTCATAGATTATTTATTTCTATCTTGATTCATGAATGTAGACATTTGCTTTGCCATTTCAGATTATTTAAGCAATTTCAGTTCAGTTCAGCATTGTTTGTAATTCGGAAACCAGTGATGACAACACTGCTGCAAGTTTTTTTTTGTAAGAGCTGACCTTTAAAACTGTGTTTGGATTTGGAAATGGATGGAAAGCAGCACTCTCTACTCTGGTGGAGCAACTCGCTTTTGGCTTTTCCCTTTTTACTCCCTGAAGCTTCCCATTTGAAAACTTCAGACATTTTAAGTAATTTTAAGTAAAGGACCTTAAAGTAAAGGAATCCTTGTTTTACGATTCCTTTTTACTACTAATTCCTACAGTGTCCTGCTGCCTTGAAATAGTTAACAGTGTTGAGTGTGCACTCTTGAAAAAAAAAAAAAAAAACTGCTAGCAGCTATGATGTCCTTTAAGCCTCAAACTGAGTTTGTCAGGAAACTGGCAGCTGTTCTGTTTTCTAACTAAGATCTTGAAACAGGCAGTGATGTGTCTTCTGAAGTAAAGATGAAGAAATGCTTGGCTTTGTAAAATTTTTTGCTTTACCTAACATTCCTAAGATACCAAGGTTCAGTGTTCAGAGTAGCCTTATTGGAGTTCCATTCATTGAAATTAGTTTTATTTTTAAAAACATATTAATACCAAAAATAAAAAAGCAAAGGTAATATCCAGAATACCTTGTATAGAATAGCTATTGTGAAATCTCAGTGATCAAAGATATAATTATAAACACACAATTGCAGTTCATTATTTAATAACAAACTGTCAGTTTATATTTTGGTGTTGATTTTACATTTAAGTCTACAGGTTATTTTTTTAAACAGCAGTTATTAGTATTAACTGTAGCATCTGTTTTTTCCTGTGTGGGACGTGTAATGTGTAGAAAAGCTGTATTAATGCAGTATACAGTAGAAGTTACGGTTATTGGGCTGAGAATACAGTAAAGAGAGCACAAGAGAACTGAGGAAAGTGAAAAGGGGGAGACTGACACTGAGGAGGTTGTGTAGAAGCAGAAAACTATACAACTCTGGACTTGCAGGAGAGAGAAAACAAACCTCAGGCTACAGCAAAAAGTCTCTCTCAATAAGCCTTGATAATCACTGGGTATAAAACAATCTAGCATGATGCCATGATGCTGATGTCATGCTTTCACAGGGGAAGAACTGAACTGGTGGGTTTTTTCTTCCTCCCTCTCGTCAGAAAAAAAAAAAAAACGTGGACTGCTCTATCCCAGATGCACCCCCTGACCGCCTCCCCACATGTCCAATGAGGGCGGCGAGTGTGGTCGCGTCCCATTGGAGAACTGGAGTCGGGGTATGGTTAATCACTCAAAGCGGTGGGTTTTAAAGCAAAAACAATATAAGTGTGGCGCCATGGCATTTCTGTCCGTTTCCACGCATCTCGGCTGGATAGACCGGAGATTTGTCGTTTCCCTGGGAGGAAAAGGGAAACTTTTGGAATGACATGAAATACGGTTTCAGAGCGAACATACATCAAATGAGGAACCAAGAGCACTTTATCAAGTCTAGTTCATGTATAGGTTTGAAGAGCTAATCAAAAATATCCTTTTTTTTTTTTTACTTTGACCCAATTGAACCCCTATATACCCGGAGCTCTTGATGTGTGTATAAATGTCTTACACGTCTCCACAGACACTATTAATACATCAAAAAAGCTGTCTGTCTTAAGCTTATTTCTTTCCACAGGAGGCTGACTGATGGATAGAGAAGAAGGAAAGGTGGCCGCAGGCGAATTATCCCCAAATATCTTCTGGCTGAGTAATGACAGCCGAGCGTAGCGTTATTTATACAGGTCTGTCTAGCTTCTGTTTGTACAAGTCACTGTGAGCATGTTTGCTGTACTTTCTCTAGCTCTAGAATGCGCTAGGTGTCTTCTTTCCCTGTTAGTCCTGTAAGGTTTTTCACAACTGATTTGGCATGAAATGACAAACTCTTTACAAATTACCCAGGAAATCTGGGCCATTTTTAAATTTCTTCTCCCTACTCACGCTGCCCTCTCGTTGACCTCTCTCAGAGTCTGTCCTGACGTCTCCGGGGCGGCATGACAGGCGAGATGTTAGGGGCCTGCCCCGCTGTTCTAATGCAGAAATACTTGGCAGAACTATTTGCTCTCAAATACTTCACCATAGTCAGTGAAACTACTGCAAGAAAATGAAGCAATCCATGTTTCTGGGCCCCCTCAGTGCACTTGTTAGTTGCTTTATATTTTAGATCATTCTCATTATCTGTGTTTTCCTTCACCACAGCTCATCAAATGTCCAGGACTTACTGGTACAAAATCTGCAGTGAGGAGGTTTAACCCCTTAAATGGCCAGGACTTGACGACCGGTTCAAATTTCCATTTCACACATTCACACAGGGGACAGGACCGGCCACTTCGGCATGCTAGTGACACCCCTGGGGTTAATAAGATCGTATATCTCCAACACCCACCTCTCCCAGCACCCGGTCAACAACATTTTAGGTCTGCACCTCCACATCACCAAAACTTTTGTAGCTGGACTTGAAGCTCAGAATGGAAAAAAAATAGTTTTGCCTATTATGAGAAAGTGTCATGTCCTTCTGTAATTATAAGGGACCAAATCATGGAAAACATTTCATTGCTTTAGTAAAGAAAATAGTTTAATGTAGAATGTAAACACTGTCACATTTTGTTCACTCCCATGTATATGCAGTACCTATATGGAAATTCAGCTATGAGACCAGCTCATTTTGAATTCTCCTTTTTTTTCCTAATGCCATAAACGCTGGAGAATGTTTTGATTTATATCTTCATTACTGAGCTTTTTTCTTCTGTTTTGTCTCAAGCTAGTTCTCTGTGCTTTTCAACTCTGCACCTCAGAACTGTGCTGTTAAGGGGCGAGGCTGCACAGTTTGCTGAAAAGCTGCGGTTTTGTGAATCCAGTTCAATTCAGGCGCATTGTGAGTGTGTGCTAGTTTTGTGCCTATGTTTGTACATACATTTAGATCACTGTATATTATCCTACTAAGCCTTCAGCAATTTAAATAAAGATATAAAGAGTGTTTCAGTCCAAACAATAAAGGTCTGTAAATTAAAAATATTTTAGTTTTAGATTTTTATAAAAATAACAGGTTCTAAGAACAACTCAGCCAGCCACATGCTTTACTCTCAACACTATCCTGTCTTTAGATTGTGTACAGAGTTGCTTTAAGGAAATGTAGAACAGAATGAAATGGTCATCTTAATACACCCTTGAACCTGAGGTTCCCCTTCAATGCCTTAACATTAGTCACCAAACTGCACATATGCTCTCTCTGCGGATGGAGAGAGAAATGCAGATGGAGAAGCGAGACTGGGAAGGGGGAGCTGTGATGAATGTCTGGGGATGATCTCAGCGCTCGCTCAAGATCTGCGCTGCACATTGGGCTCAAGATGTGGCCCTAATTAAACTGATCCCTGGAAGAGGCTACGTTTCATTGTGTTCCACACCATAAACAGAAAACAATTCAAATTGATTTGGTGAGTGATGTTCCAATGTATATTGATGCTTAACTTCACTGAAGTATATTCAACTGAATGTCTTTAAGTTTTAACATGATATCATGTCTGATAATACTGATATCCCAACCTTGAGTATCATCCGGTAATTAGTACATTTTTCCTCTGTTTAGCAGCTGTCTGGATGATCTTTGAATCTGAAATGGGTCTCTGCTTCCTCTAGATGGCTATGCAAGTTATAAAATTCCAGTTTCTGCACTCATATAGTGCGCAGTGTGTCCATCATGGAGTTCTGCACACATAGCTGAATGCCCAGCGTCTTTTTATTAGACGTGTTATACACTGTTTGTGCAGGAGTCTGTATTTTAGTTGCACTATGTAGGGAGCGGTGAGCCGTTTGGGACACAGCCCTGCTGCTGGTCCGTATTACACCTCATATGGGAGACTCTCATTACAGCATGCTGCTCAGTTTAATGAAGAATTTATGTGATCCTTTAGGCTTTTTCCATATCTGAACCGGTGATTTCGACCCGTCTCTGACTGACACACCCCTACTTACAATACCTAGATTTTCCTTTAGCTAAAGTGTAACAATCCCTCAAGTAACCTTAACCTCAAACCAGATGGCAATCCTAATCCTAATCCTTAATCTAGTCATAAAACTAACTGTAAGTCCAGCTCTGTTCATCAATTGAATTTCAAAAAGTAGTTTATTAATTTCAGCATCTGTACATCATCTACGAGGAACCATTCAAAAGGCCACCAACATTTCTACTAAAAAAAGCTTTTTTAATATCTGGTTGTAAACACAATTTGACTTTACAAACACTTCAGCAACGTGTCCTAGCTATTAAGCTAATTAAGAAACCAAGAGGGCTGTTTACTATGTTTAGATGTGGTGTTCTGTAACAAATACTCAAAACAAATAGAATAGATGAAAGGAGATGGGCATTAGCAGTATTTATTCTTGTCCCACCCTCCTGTCTTTCTGGCTGTTTACTCAAGGCTGGGGGCTGCTGTCCTAATAAAGAGCTGCCACAGCAGGCTTGATCTATGGTTTGCATGTGTCAAAATAAAGTACTTGTAAATTGACAGACACCTACATGCAGCTGTTATTTACTTTAATAACAGGATGCAGAATCTGAGCTCCAGCTTGTGCCATTGTTAGTTACACTGAACTGTTCCACGCTAGCCGAAAGGGTGAATGGAAACGGACGGGTGGTCCTGGAATATACAGTTCTGAATCTTTTGGAATAATCTTGTCTGAAGTCTATTATCCTGGATTCTGAGTGCTCAGAATCATGTTAGTGTTGGTCTACAAAGCAGAACCCCTTTGGGTACAGATGTTGTTTGCTCTGCTGGCATTTGTTTCTGCGGTTCGTCTACCACTGCATCTCTGAGCTTGTGCCTCTTCATTTCCCCCGCATCTCAACTGGAAAATTTAGTGCGTTATGCAGTATGTTACAGGATGCCTCCTAGATTTGTTTTAGCATGGCAGCCTAATTGTGCAAGCCCCTAGTGAACATTCTGGTGGCGAAATGGAAATCGGTTTGGATGTTTCTAATAAATGTAAACATAGACCTTCCCCATGTGGTACTAGATTAACAGATCGCTCAGATCCTGGTACAACAGCCAGGCTTCTTTGGTCGTCATATATCTTTGTACGGGTCCATGTCTTAAATTTCGCAGTATTTTAATCGATGGTGCGCTGTTAAAGTCGGATGACGTCATAAGCGTCTAGCGTTGCTAAGCAACCGGGCCGGTGGGCGGGGCGTGGTGCGAAAAATGACAGCTGATCTAAATGAGGGGGTAAAAATGACTCCTCGGCGGTTTTGGGTATAAATGGTTGTATTTATTTTTCTTTTTATCACACACTCACCAAAATCCACCAGATAAAGCCATTTTAGGAAAAGTCATGAAATTAAGGATGTAGGGGTTTTATTTTAACAGAACTACAAGCGTTTGAAAACGCCAGGGGGTAAAAATGACCCTCTTGGCGGTTCTAGTGTTAATGCAATGCTCTGGATGATTGTGTGCGTATAAATTTATATATAATTTATATTATAATGTAATATATCAAATATAAACTGCTATAGAGAGGTATGTTCTACTGAAAGTTGTGACGTGTATCGTCTAAGTTAAACTCCTCTCTTGTTCTCCTTTCCACACGAGTGCCTCTCCCACACTGTTTGAGAGAGTTTGGCTGTAATCACAGTGTGTGGAGCTGCTCCGAGCTCCATGTGAGGAGAAGCCGTGGTTACATTACATATTCACCAAAGCCTTCCCCAGCCGCTGCTGTTTCTCCTTTGTTCCGACTTTGCAGCCCAGAGGTCCACCACTGCCTGGGCTCCTGGTCCTCTTCTCGCTGGAACAGAACCACAACAAGGAGCTCCGCTGCTGCTTCAAATGAAGGCCTTCTAATCCAGCATCAGTGAAGCGTGAAGGCTTATCACATATCAAAGGGCACGCAGGATTAAAACTTAAATGCGCATTAGAATACGAGACTGCCCCAGCTGAGACCAAGCCAGGGACTGGGACCTTTAGGGGCCAGATTGGGCCAATTTAAGCACAACATTATGAAGAAGTCAGCTTGGAGATGTGGTAGAAATGAACAGAATGCAGACAGGCGTGCGTGCATCGGTACTGCAGCCATACTCTTACAAACGACTCCTGATATGTAAGCACATTCTGCACAATTTATAGAACTGACAGATGCTTTTGACAGCACTTTGGGTGATGCTAAATGGTAGACAGGAATGGAACATGCTCCTCTATTTAAACGCATGTGTTTCGGGTTAGAAATTAGGCCCGTCTCTTCCCGTCAGCTTGTGTGTTTTACCAGAGGCAGGGGGCTACTGCATGCTGACCCTAACAAGACTGATTAGAATGGGGGGATATGAGTTTCCTCAGTGTGCACACACACACACACACACACACACACACACACACACGTATATAAACGCAGACACCAACATGGCACATCTGGCTTGCCTGCCCAGCAGCAAGCGCGGTAACCTGGGGCTGATCTGTCATTAGTGCCAAAGATGCAGCCTATAAACACTCACAGATGAGTTTCATACCCCCCACACATTTGTGTGTGTGTGTGTGTGTGGTATGAATTTTGGGAAGTGGGCACACCACCTTTTTCAGGGTTGTGGTGTATGTTTAGGTTACTGAATGCTCTCAGTAATAAAGGGGAAATGTGTCCTTGTAAACAGAGAATTTTTGGAGTAATTATGCATGAATAGGAGTTTGGGAAACTCAGGTCTCTGTAACTTGTACAGAAATGTTACTGCTTCAAGGATTGTATAGCCTACACTGAAACTTTAGTGTTAACATTAAGTAATGATTATCTTTAAAATATACATATTTTAGTAAAAATAAGCATGCTTTCGGTTTTATTTTTCAATAATTCAATATATATATAATAATAATAATTCAATAACATATTCAATGTTTGATCCATATTTGCTTTGACTGAAATAATATCACATACATCTTTGTGACAATATTGGAGTCTGCCTCTTTAAGAACAATACCAAAGCCCACACGTTTTATCCTCTTGTTATGATAATAGTGTTCATCAGCGCTCAAGACTTTCAGGTGTTGAAACCACCTTTAGGCCATAACATGTCCAGTACAGGCTTTTAACAAAAGTCAAGAAAAGAAAACAGTCCGGTTATTTAGGGAAAATTCGCAGTTCATGCCATGAATGACTGATGTACAGAGAAAAAATAAATATATATCCACAAAGCTGTTGTATGTTTGAAACATTTTCCTAGATTTCTTACCTAATCTTCCCAAGTCGACGGTTCCGTATGTGACATATTAAACTTCTTGAACATTACATGCTTTAGTTATTTTTCTTTCCCCTAGACAGGTGTCATGGTGCCCTTCCAATGAGGACTCTGGTGCGATCGTATTGTTTTTAGAAGCTTTACAATTCAGCCTTGAGCTGCATCCTTTCAGAGATTTCTTCAAATAAATCCAAAATAATACATTAAATGTCTTCTGTGATTATTTACTCATTTCTCTGTGTTGTATGGTCTTAAGCCAGCAATCTTATGTCACCTGTAACATAAGATTGACCCCATTCTCTTAACTATAGATCTGTACTATGAGGGCACCACCTCAGATCGTGGTGTAAATGTGATAAATAATGTGCTTAGGCCTCAGAGGGCTAAATTAAAAAGTCATGAGTGCCTAAATGTTTGGTGAGCAGTCTCTACAGTACATGTCCGGATCCATTACCTTCCTTCCCCTTCTCCTTCCTCTCACTTCGAGCCACGTCTCTGCATTCTGATAACAAATTGGACGCCCCTCCAGACAAGCTCCATCATCTCCGGCTGGACTCAGTGGCTGCAGGGAGGCCGTTCTCACACCCAGCCGAAGGGTGCCGTCGGCGGCTCTGCCCATGACTCAGCTAGGGCTAGCAGTGTCTGATAAATGGTTTTTAAATGGTCACATTTCTTCAGCTTCCCTCTCAGGCAGGCCTGTGTGGAGTCCGGCTCCTGAGTCGCTTAGCCCTGATTGATGGTTCAGCGTGAGGCGCAGGAGCAAACGTTTGGACGAGCGTTTACTCAGGAAAGACAAACAGGGTACTGTATCAGGGGACTTGGTGCACTTTGTTCACTCGGGCGTCAACGTGAGTTAGCACCAAAGAGTGGAGCGGCCCCAGTGAGCAAAAGAGGAGGAAAACCACACACACTCAGATAGAGCTTTAACAAACCACCACCAGTGTTTCTTTTAATTTAGCAAGATCTCTGAACTACCATTTCAGATGCAGTGATGGGTGATGGAAACTGAAGTCTGCAGTAATTTAGTGAGTATTTTTCAAAATAAAGCTTTGCAAGATCATAGGTTCCATATGAAGCATCCAGACACAGTTTGTTTAATTATTAGTATGACTGTGTTAGCAATCACACTATTGTTCTTTTCAAGTTGTATTATTTTTTTATTCCACTCTGTTTTTGGTGCGTCTTCTTCTCCTATTGTTTTTTAAATATGGGTGAAAATCAAAACATACATTAATAAACCCTTCAGTTTGCTTGTACGCAGGTAATCGATCAGATGATCTGGGGCCAAGTATTGATTGTTTAAAAAATCTTATTTTTTGGTGGAGTCCACTCTGTAATAAATGGGGAGAGACAGAGGATGGTTGAGTCACCTTTAAAAGACAGAGAAAAAACGGTGGTGCAAAACACACAGTAGACTCATAAACAGACTTCAAGACACTAAAGCTCAGGTCAGTAAATGAAAAAAACATAAACAAATGAGACATGTCTCACTATTTGTTGTCGTTTTTTAAAAATAACACAGGTCAACAGGTCAGAATCATCAGAGATAAGTTCATGTGAGTTTTGTAGCGTTTTTCATGCTGATTTCAAATCTGTGTTTAGTTTTTCCTGCACGTACAGTTTTTGTGATGAAGAGTTATATACTGCATGATAGTTGGTATAATTAGCATATAATAATCATATGCTGAGCGTTTTTGAAGAAACAGTGGTAGCTGACTGAC
>JBBPCY010000130.1:3532106-3548573 GCA_037974405.1 Brachyalestes nurse
GAGGACGGGTTCCCCTTTTGAGTCTTGGTTCCTCCCGAGGTTTCTTCCTCCAGCTGAGGGAGTTTTTCCTCGCCTCTTTCACCTTTGGCTTACTAGGAATTCGGACCTGGACTCTGTAAAGCTGCTTTGTGACAACTTGGTTGTAAAAAGTGCTATATAAATAAAATTGAATTGAATTGAAAACCCATGACCTTCCGATCGCGGGGGCAACTCCCTACCCACCAGGACGCCTTTATTCAAGTGTACTACAAGTATACGTTTTTATGCTAAATTTTATTTAAAACTTTATTTTTTAAATTAAATTTAAAATATTATTTATTTAAAACTATTTTGTACTAAAACTGAGGCAGTATACTTGAAGTTTACTTTTTATATACTATATTTTATATACTTAAGAGTAGTATAGCCACTTGACATACTGATAATTATAAAGAAAGTATATAAAGTACACTTTTGTAAACTTAAAAATGTTCCAATTTAGTCCAAAGAAGTGTTAAATTACTATACTTTCTAGTAAACTTCAAGTACATGGTCTGTATACTTCTACTCAAGCGTAGTTAATAAAATGAACTTCAAGTAAACTACTTTTTGCTAAGGGACACCATGCATGCTCTGACGTATCCATGCTCTATTCACACGTGTCTTTCAGTCCAGTTGCAAGGCTGGACTAACTCCCATTTGACCTGATAAGAAACCGCAGCATCCAACTTATTGCTTGACAGGTTTAGTATGCATCATTACTCTATTATGATTATTTTTTGTGAAAGGTCACTGTTTTGATGGTCCAAGTATAGTGTGTTGCATAGTGAAGCTAACAATAGCTTACTGGCAAATTATTTATGTAGTTTACAACCTGCCTAATTTTGCCGAGCTATAACAACACAGCTTTTCAGCATATTTGACTGAACACTCAACATTATCAGTGGCTCCACCCTCCATTCATGGACAGGACAGTTGCCAGATCTAGTAGGTATGTTTGACCTGGAAAATTGCCGAGCTGTGCTAGATTCTGGCCCCCCAGGACAGAAACTGAATAACCCCGCTCTACGGTCCAGCAGAGCGCTTTCTCCATGAAGAGAATCCACTTACAACTTTCATCTGATAGATGAGCCAACATCTCTCATAAATAGTCTTTTAATCAACATCAGGTCCAACATAATTCATACAATACATAAATATTGACTCTTTGTGTTGCTACTTCAATAATCCAATGGGCGTCTCTTCTGTACGGCACATGCTTTGGCCGAGAGGAGCTCTCATATCAATCAATATGTGACATCAAGCAGAAGACCATGCGTTTTTCTTTACAAGAGCAGTAATGAAAGTGGCTGAGAGGATTTGCTTGGGTGCACACACAAAGTCTCAAAGCTTTTCAAAAAGAAATCTCAACAGCAAGAAAAGCTTTTCAATTGGTCATTTCAATGCAGCCTTTTATCCGGGCGCACTTCCGCAGTCTCTGCTGATACAGGCATCCATGGCATTTCAGCTGAAGCTCCAAACACCGCTAATTAAGGTGACTTCATAGAAGGACGGCGGTGCATTTAGTCATCGCAAATTCAGATCGCCAATGAGCAATTAATCAGGCGAAAATGGGGAGCAGGCAAAAGGATGTAAATTTTAAAAAGGAAGAGGCTGCTTCATTGTATCATGGCATTGGAGGCTGGACTTTAATCTGCTGCCTATTATTTCTGTAGAGTCTTTCTTCCTTAATGAGCATCAGGATTCAAAATTCATATAGGCCTTTTATAGCCTGTTATATGACGCCAATATTGTTTGCCTCTGCAGCCCTGGACCACAAGGAATATTAATGGCCATGACCAACAGGATTGCACATTCAACAGACCAGTGTTTACTACAACATAGTCATCGCTGGATTAATAGTCCTGGCTATAATGTGTTTAAACATAAAACAAACAAAGCCCCTAAAGGGTTTTTCATTAGAGGAGCCATTACAGTGGTCAGCTAGGTCAGTCTGTGGAACTTGGTGAGTGAAGTGGATGAAATCACCGTATTGTAGTGCTGCGGATTCATGCTCTTTCTGTGGTATTCCCAAAAATTTCTCAAATAACTTCTTCATGAATATGACCTTTTGTCTAAAGTGCAAGCATCAAACGGCTCGCCCCCGGACGTGAAAGGGGTCCTTGCATTTGGGCGCTCGTCTTATCTTTGCGGAATATCTTGCTGGACGTCTAAATATTCTGACTTCCAGCACTGGTTAATCATAATTGCACTCTGTTCCTCCTTTTGTGCTGCCGAGTGTAAAATGCCAAGCAGGGAGGGAAAAAATAGTTTCATCTAACGAGAGAGGTGCTGAAAAGAATTAGAGAAGCAGATAAGAAGATAGAATGAGTGAATGACCAGCATATCTACATTGCCTTTATTTAAGCTTGTGGATTCGGACCATGGTGGGGTCTCGGAGGGACAGCTTTGGTCTGGCCTGCAGGGATGAAATCATCTGTGTGGGCACGCTCTGGTTCTTTCGCAGGAACTAGCATGGCTTTATTTTGATTGTCTGGGCCTCAAAATTGGATAGGGTTGGACAACTTTAGCAAATGTCAACATATTCCAAAGGTCTCGAGGCGCTAGCGAGTGGGTAGAATAATTAATACGAAACAGAAAATCCATGTGGGATGCTGAAAACAACCAAGCAGCATGTAAGATGCCGGAAATATAATGCAAACAAACCCACTCGCGGATTACTTTCTGGTATCTGCATATAAAGCGGATAGTCCAGCTTTATAGGGGAAATGTTTTGCTTCCTTCTGCGGTGCATTTGCCACTGACCGCTGTGTGCAAAGAGACCGCTTTCCACTGGACAGAATCCAATGTGCTCAACGGCGTTCATTCATTAAAAACCTGGATAACCCAAACCAGAGGACTGAACGCTGTGGTGGTGACCAGTTTGACAAATGTCCACCATTTCACCTGCACTAAGGGAAATGGTTTGTTGAACTTTTCAGAAAATTAGACCATTCCATCTGAACGTGAAACAGTGTTGCTGAACTGCAGGACATTTATACTGAAATTAATCTGCGCTGGACTGGGTGTTTATTTCAATTGGGTCTAGGGAGCCGGAGCAAACGAGCGCTCCGTCAGGCCGGCTGGGCAGCGGCAGTCCGTCATGCAGCTTTATGGCTGCCCTCGCGGCCCGCCCCAACGGTCTGGATGGCTTAATGCTGACTGCTTCCATATGCTACGAACTCCAAGAAGAGAAAACTTTCCCAACAAACCAGGTGGCTTATGGGTTACACATCCAAACGTGATGACACGCATAAATAAGCTTACATCACTCAGTGCCGGGACGTAGAGGTTAAAACCACAGCTATCTCACACGTCATTTATAATAACACTACAGAACCGTATGCTACCTGTAGTGTTTGGGGCCCAGTTCTGCATTACAGTGTATTCAGACTAAGACTACAAGATATATTTAAAGTGACATGAACCACTGAATAACAAAAAAGGGTCTTACAAGAAAGAAAGAAAGAAGTAAAGAGAAAGAGAGAGACAGACAGAGGCAGAAAGAAAAGGGAAAGAGAAAGAAAGGACAAAGCATGAAAGAGAAAAAGACACAGATGAAGAAAAAAGAAAGGAAGAAAGGAACAGATAGAGGGATAGAGGGACAGAAAGAAATACAGAGAAAGAGGAAATAGAAAGAAAGAAAGAAAGAAAAAAGCTGGGATGGGAGTGAGAGAACAGTAGAGACAAAAGGAGAGGAAAAAAGAGAAAAAAACTCACTAACATAAAATCATTCAGACACCCTTAAGGAACAATATGTCACGCCTTCTGTTGCAGTACTGAAGGGAGAGAAGGAGTTTTGAACTTCTTCACTGGCGTTGTTTCAGAGGAACATAGTCAGGGTGACTGGAGCTTATGTAGTGACGCACAACTGCAAATGTGGACATGCTGTGCACGAGTCAATGGGATTGCTCAAACAAAAGCCATCGTTAGCGAGAGCTATCTCAACATGTAAACAATTGTATATTAAATTGGAATTGCTGGCTTTGTGAATGCATCTGAATGTCACAAATATGCTTAAACAAGATCCAACCGTTTTAATCACAAGATGCAAATTGTGTTATTTCAGTCGCTCTGCGTGAGTTTGCAATGATCATAATGTGCCTGGTTTTTTTTCCCTCCTCCTCCCTGTTCCTCTCCAATCTCATTTTGAAATGTAAATTCAGTCTCTTCTCGGCCTCGGGTTTCGTCAGAATAAAGACTTCTTTTTTTCCCCCTTCACTGGTTATAATTGTCTTTCATTCAAGTTGTGCCCTCGTGTCCGGACCCCTCCTCTTTCATCCTCTCTATCTGGAGCTGAACATCTCTATCGGGCTCTTTCCTCCCAGGCCGTGCTCTCCGACCCCTTACTTTCAGCTGATATGAAGCAACGCTCTTGTGTGGCTGTATTCACAGTGCCGGAACATTCCGGAGTGGTCCCGCGGCGCCCTTGGCCCGAGCTCAGAGGGTCCGGCGGCTCCGAGCGCCGGGGGTCATTCCTCGCAGGCACGGCCCCAGGTGTCCATCGCCTCTGCCTCATAATGCTTCCCCTTTCATCCTCACACACAGGATGTCCGCCTCATGTTACGGCCCAATTCAGCAAGAGAACACCCAGAGGCACAAAGGCAGGAGCTGATTCAAAAGTGGTCATGAAGAGATGGCTTGCAGATAGAAAATGATTTTTTTCTTACTAGGGGTTTCAAAATAGGCCTAGATCATGAAATTGATATTTTCTGGAAATATCTGAAGGCTACCTGCACAGGGACGCATCAGCACTGTACAGCATGCTACATCATTTTCATTACGTGCAATATCTTTATTATGTGCAATAGTATATAGTGTTTATTAATAGTCTTATCATGTGTCACTACTTCCGCAATAGTCTTAGATCTATAGTATTTATATTCAACTCTCTTACAGCATTACGTGTACAGAGTATTTTCTGGAGATTTCATTCTGATTTACATTTTTTTTTTGTTATAAAATTTTTTAAAAGACATTATTTTGGTTTTGTCTTATTTGTCAATACTTTGTACTGTTCTTGTCTTCTTGTGTGTGTATCTGTGCAGTCGTAGCATAAGCAGTTTCCTCCGGGAGACTTCTCTGATTGTGATTCTACTCAAAAGGTATTCGTAAACAGTCTTGGGTCAGGATTAACAAGACATGACAATGTTTTATGAGGTAAATGACAAAGTATTGACATAACAAGCATGAAGCAAACAACTATGTTGTGGCAAGGGGGGGGGGGGTGTCATGTACTTCTCCAAATAATATAACCATAAGTATTTTCATTACTGCAGTGCAAATACATATCCTGTAGGCAACATTGTTTTAATACAATTATCTGCCATTACATTAAAACCACTTGCCTAATGTTGTGCAAGTACCCCTCATGCCATCAAAATAGCCCCACTGAAGCATGGACTCCACAAGACCTCTCAGGGCATGCTGTGGTCTCTGCGCCAAGAGATTAGCACCAGATCCTTTAAGTCCTACAAGTTGTGAGGTGGGGCCTCCATGGATTGAACTAGTTTGTATAACACATCTGACAGATGCTCAATTGGACTGAGATCTGGAGAACCTGGAATGTCAGTCAACACACTGAATTCTTTGCCAGGTACCTGACACATGCATACACATGATGTAAAGGAAAATGTGATTCATCAGCCTACGCCACCTTCATCCTTTTCTCCATGGCCCAGTTCGGATGCTCACAGGCCCAAAGAGATTTTAGCTGTAGATGAAGACAGCAAAAGCTCCCTGACTGGTCTGCGGCTACGCAGTCCCATAAGCTGCGAGCTGTAATGTACTGTGTACTTATGTACCATTCTGACACTTTTCTATCATAGCCTCCATTAACTTTTATCTGACATTTGTGCAGATATAATTGAAGCTCTTCTGTGGGATCAGAACAGAGCTAGCCTTCACTCCCCAGGCACATCCAACGAGCCTTGGGCATTTATTACGTTTCACTGGTTCACTTTTTGCCACGTTTGGTAGCTACTAACCACTGCATTCCAGGGAAACCCCACCAGACCTACCATTTTGGAGATGCTCTGACCCAGTAGTCTTCCTGTCACAATTTGCCCTTGTCAACATCGCTCAGATCTTTAAGCTTGTCTACTTTTCCTAATTCCAACACATCAACATCAAAACTGATTGTTCACTTGTTGCCTAATATACCCCTCTGCTGGACAGGCACCATCATAATGAGGTAATCAATGTTATTCATTGCACATCAGTGGTTTTAATATTGTGTAGTCTGGCTCAGGCATGCTATACAAGTAGCCACATTAACAGTGAAGTCAAACTTTTGATTTATTATTTTTTTGTCAGCATCATGATTGTAGTTACTGGCAGTAGCAATCAGTATTCCCCTCCACATTCACTGCCGAAACTCTCCCACGAGCAGGTTTCAGGCTCCGAACTCCCAGTGTATCCCCTCATCTGAGAGCAAGATGATTATCACTACACAGTATGTAAACTAAGATGTAAACTACACAGTATACATGTGTAAGGTGATTACTTACCCTCATTCCAACCTCTTATAGTAAATTTAACACTGAGCATTTTTCTTGTTGTCCGATAATTTAGAGTGCTCCCACATATGTGAGTATAGGCATCTCTGCTCTTTCAGCTTCAATGAACATGAGCAAAGTGGTGCAGTTTTTGCAGTCTAAGATGAGGTGACACAAATGCCTACTCGTTATACTAATTTCTACAAATTTACCTTGTAACAACAATTTGTTGTGTTTCAGTTACTTTCAAAATTTCTAGCATAACATTCTGTTACATGCATTTCAACAGCAATGTCATCGGTCAGTTTGGACACCAACATTTCTCCAAATGGACTCTGAGCGCTACTGCACCAATCAAATAACTTTTCTATCCTAAGTGTTTTTGACTACAGACTTGGGTTGAGCAATTTAAAAATGAAATTTGCAACTCTTTTGTCTTAATTATTCTTTTGGAGACTGAAGTTTAGCAACATTTTAAAGTGTGTAAACAACACAAAGTGAGAGCTAAAGTACTGCCTCCAGATGAAGAGGGTTAACTTTAACATGTGTTTAAAACAAGCGTCCCCTACCAACAATAAAAGCAGTCCATGTTTCTCTATAGAAATTCAACACTCTCTGTTCACAAAAAATGCACTATAGATCTATGCTAAATATATATGTTTCAGTTTTACTATGCTGAGATTTGCTGCTATACTTTGTTGTCAACAAAAAAACTAACAGTCTATGACACTCACTAATCTTATGTCGATTCAGATATTTTCTCATGTACTTAGATTGTATTTAGCTTGCTTGGTCCAAACTACATGATTGTATAGAAATGACTGTGTAAGCGTAATTTACCAGACTGTTTTAGCAAATGTGAAAACTGGTCCCTCAGCTTCTTATAACTAACCCTACACAGTTTGCAATCACACTACTTTTGGATGAACTGTTGACAAATGGAAGATGATGTAAAGTAAAAAAATACATAAGTCTTGGCAGAAGATTTCTGGTTATTTTGCAAACATACCTTGTTCTCCTCTTTTTATTAGAGCGGTGACGTCATGTTGTGAAATTGTGTATTATCATCATGGCGTTAGGTAAAAATGCATTAACAGATCCCCTCCTACTAAATGTTTTGTGTAAACTGTTGCACGTATTCAATGGTTGCTTTGCAAGTATGATATTTAAATGTCAAAGTATGTCTTACGAAGCTCTGGTGTACGTAGCCTTTAAGTCAAGCTTTACTCATTTTCGTATTGTTACTGCAGCTTACAATGGTCAAATGAAAAATGGTCCACATTACTGACATCCGTGATCAGTTATCCTGCCCACAGAAACAGAAAATGAACAGAAAACGAACAGACTTCAGCATTTGCTTTAGGTTCTATATGTAATCTGAGTCTTGACGACAGAACAAAGAGGAAATGGAAAGGGGGGGGTGGTATGTGCCACTAGTGTATGCTAATGTATTCATTATTTGGTCTGATGCTTCACCAAGATAAAAAAAAAAGCACTGAAGCACTTAATGTTCAGATAAAAAAGTAAGGGTAGAGCCCTCTCAAACTGTCACATGTGATTATTAGTGCCATCCTAAGGTCTCTGGTTATGTTTTATTTAGCATCTGCCACCGTAAATGTTTAATTGTTTTGGCATGTGGCTGGCAGAACAGAGAGGAGGAAATTGTCAATAACGGCATCCGCGACAGGAGGAAAGTGCGAGGGTTCGCAGATGAATTTCGTAAACAGGGGGATGGCTGTATTAAGTGCCGAAGGATTATGACAAGAGGTATAAAATGCGATTGCCAGGATTTTCCTATCTGCTGCAACACCGCCGACTGTCCTCGTTTGACATCAAAAACAGAATCCTGAGGCAAAATTCATCTGCTTGGCAGCTGATACAGTAGAACTAACTCACTGCATACCTGCCACATAACGGTCCATCAACTTAGACCTGCTCTGAACTCCAGGCTCTCTCTTGCATTAGGGGCACTGCCAGAGCCGCAATCATTTACTGCGATGTGTAATTGCTACAGCAAGCTGGAACTGCTCAGAGGGCTGTAAACCCAACACAGCCTCTGGTTTTGAGACAAGTAAACTACAATTTTGGTAAACATGCTGCATGGCCACTTGTCTCTGCACACAGTCCATGAGAGAGAGCTCTCCAAAAGCACATTTGTTTTCCTATGATGTATTAAACCTGCGACATAACTAATATCGTATCTCGATGCATAGGTGGACAAAGTTTTACGCCTGGTCTCCGATTTGTTCCATGGGTTTATCACCAAGCTTGAGTTAACAGAAATGTACCATCTTAAGTCCTACACAGATGCAGTGGGTCAGTCTGTAATTAATGACTTGAGGTATGAAAATGGAACTCATCTCAGCTGTTGACTACTAATAGGACAGAATCCAGAAAAAGCTTGTCAATTTAAGATGAAAAAAAAAAAGAAAAAAAAAGGGACATATTTTGCATAGCCTAGGATGTCAGCCTTCTGCTGCATGGACAGAGAGGCAGGTTCTTTTGGGTAAAATGAGTGTTTTCTCTAAGGTGAAGCTACCCAGTGTAAACGTCCACAAAAAGATATGATATGAAGGTGTCTTCGTCACACGTCCGTCATTTCGTCTTCCATGTCGTCCCCCTCCGTCTCCCCCTCTCCTTCATCCTCGTCCTCTGATGTTACATCCGCATCATCCATTTGGGACACGCACTTCTGGCACGAGCACACAAACAGGTAGTTCTCTCTGAGAAGAAGACAGTAAGAGGGGAAATATTTGTACTGTTAATATTTAATGGTCTGCTAGGTTTACCCAACCAACATGAAATTCATCACTGTTACTGAGCTAAAAAAACTGATAACACCAGCTCATACAATCATATGGCACAAAAAAACAAGCAGTAGTCTTAGGTAAACTTAAACCCACAAAAATGGAAATTATGAGAAAGATTCAAGATTTTTTTCTTTTGTTTCTTTTTATGTACCAATAACCGTCAATTCATGACTTCTGTGAAATCTTTGTATTCCTGTTGATGAAACCAATCATTTTTTTTTCTTGCAAATGCCCTCTTTTTTTGGGGCAGCCGGTGGCCTAGTGGTTAGGGAGTTGCCCCTGCGATCACAAGGTAATGGGTTTGAATCCCAGGACTGCTACTGGCACCACTGAGGTACATTTGAGCAAGGTACCGTCCCCACACTCTACTCCCTGACACTCCCTGGGGTGTCATTGGCTGGACACTGCTTCACTTGGTGAATAAGTTAAAAGCAGAGAAAGAATTTCACATTGTGGTGTGGTGTGGTGAGGTGATATGTGGCCACTTTATTTTACTTTACTTTATCTGACTGACTGTCCTGTATAGAGCCTCATTCATAAAGTAATACAAACTGAAACTACTTATAACTCAAAATGACTTGGGGGCTGAGCAGTTTATGCTTTTATATGTAAAGGCATTGCATCAGAAAAACTAATTCAAAACAGCCTGTTTTGTAGCTTTAATTTCCACCTGCGCTCTCTATGGCTGGTTGTCTTGATACATCAACAATGTGTACATTTAACTCTATCATTTACAAATCTTTTCCAGGACCTTTTGCCGTCTAAATAATATAAATGCGTTAAATGTGTTCGGGGGATCACTGTAAATGTTTTTGTTGGTTTCCATTAATTAGCCCTTTCTGTAATCAGTCTTCACATTAGGATTTGTGTTGCGCTTGGGTGGAAAGGATTGTTTAAAACCATTTGAACCATGTCGGTGTTCACTGCTTCCTCCTTCAGTGTTGCAATGAAGGTGAAAAAGCGATGACCGCACACATAGCAGTCTCTGTAAAGACTGATTAAAAATGTATGAATTACATTGTAATTCTCATAAAACCAGAGGTACGTTCATTATACTGTAAAACAAGGCTGTTACGGTTATTGGTGTTTTAACAATGATAAATCCATACAGCTGCCAAACACTATTAATTAGGCCCTAGTTTACGCAGTCAAGAACACTGGCAATTCTCCAATGCCCTATGATAACAGGACCCCATGCTTTTGCAAGGACCTCTCCAACTCATATAGCTTCTGCTCCAGCCACAGATTTCAACAGCAGCTTTTCAAGGTGCAGTGAAACATGGTGAACATATCTTAGATCAAGAGATCAAGGGAAATTTCCGAATAATCCTGCCCTGTTTTCCCGTACGCACTGCCCTGACTGTCGCTATACAAGTAAGTGATCAATAAAGAGCAGAAGCCCAAGCGCTAACCCCGCTAACCCCCGTGATCCCACTGGCATGAGCATGCTGGAAAGGAATTGATCCCCTCGGGAGGCTGCCTCAACACGGTCTTTTCACTGCAAATTGTCAGACGACGGGTTCCATTCATTTACCTCAGGATCTTGTGCCGGCTATGACGACTCCTGTCTCGCTGGCAACAGTCCAAGTAGCTGATGCAGATTTCCTACAGAGAGCCGAGAATAAAGATTTTAATGAGAGGAAGGTTACAGTCGACTACCAATTAGCTCTACAACCCAGTCCGTGCTTCGCCCAGGTAATAACTAGCCAAGGAGAGACGTTATTCTTGTAAAGACCACAGCCTCCAGCTCACATTTAAGGCTCAACAGTAGACCGAGAACACCAGATTGATCTCCGATCAAGGCTGAACAACAGTGGAGGACAGTCCTGATTATGTTCGAACCACTAGGCGGGTAAAGAGGAGAAAACATCACTCAGTCTAAACATATCAGCCCTACCACTTCCACTTAGCACATGCACATTATGTTGAAATTAAGCAAAATAAATATAGATTTTCCTCAGGAGGACAATTATTTAGCATGTAATTTCAGAAGAAGAAGTCATCTGAAATTCACAGAAAACAGTTTCCCTGAAGCTTTTATTTCTTTAAACGCCATTCTTCCTTCACTTCAACAGACACATTTATGTGCCGAGCACAGCTGAAGACTTCAAGGTTATATTTGCCCTAAGACCATTCTCTATGCACCTATGTCTGGTTTGTACTAAAGCGTTCTTTGCTGCAAAAAAAGGGGTTACGGGCCAGTGGAATTGAGCTCCTCGAATTGTGCACGCTGCTGGAACAAACAGCACATCCACAATCTGAATATGTGTGGCAGCACCAGAGTGGGCAGATGTAAGCCTTTTCACTCTCTCTGACAGGCTGCCAAAGCTGATCCGATCCCCAGCCTGCAATCTAAGTCTAACTGACAAGACGAGTCTCAAAACTTCTGAATGCGAGCACCAGTCCCCTCTGGGTGGGACGTTTCCTGGGTTAAGCCACATGAAAAGCCTCTGACCTCTCCAGGGCTGATGTCACCCAGGGCACAGAGGTGAAGAAGGAAGTTATTGTCAGGGAAGGTTGCCTCCGCGTTGGGCACGCAGCTGTGGTTACCTTGATTACAAAGGAGACAACAAAAGGAGACTTTTTAACAGGCCGAGCTGTACAAAACTGCACAACGAGTGGAGATGAGTGGAGATACATGGCATGGATTGAGTAGAGATCACTATTCTTACATGAACTTTGTAGAAGGTAGAGACCTGAGCCTTCGCAGTTTAGGAAATCACCCGTTTCTGTAAGACAAGCATGAACACGATAATGTAGGAAAACCTTTAAAAATCCTATATTTCAGCATATAATGTATAGAAAACTACAATATAAATGGAAAGAGAAGCCAGCCTGGCTTCTATTTCTGTGTGCATCCCGTGTCAGTTTACGTAACATGTAATTTATAGAAATGGCTGTCACCAAGTACTACATGCATCAGTCTTATTAAGTCTACAAAAAATGTTGTATATGTGCCTCATTCACTGAACATGGGGAAACAGTGACCTTTATCAATGTCCTTGTATAGCTGGTCAATAAAGGCATCCAGCTGCTCCCTCTGCTGGCGAGGAAGCTCCAGTGCATCACACGCATGAACCCACTGACTCAGAGAACTGTGCAAATAATCAGATGTCAGTAAAACATCTCCAGAAGCAGTTAGACAAACAACCCAAAAAGAGTTCTATCCATGCAGTAAATGCAGATTCTATAAGTGGTTCTTACCTGGTTCCAACACCCTGTCCATTAGTCCCAACAAGAGCGAAGAGAGAGCGAAATCCCTCGGGAGTAAACCACTACATACAAAGCAAAAGGATTTTACATACAGTGTTGGCCAGAAGCACTTTATTATTCATATCTCATTTATTTTATGCATGGAGCATTAATTTTAAGGACTTCTGAATCAATTTGCCCATTGTAAAAACCCTCCTAAATTGCTCTATGAAAAGATATGCACTGACTTGGCTGAGGTGGTCATCGTAGAGCGCTGTGGTAAAATGGTTACGCAGTAAAGCCAGTTGCCCCTGGAGGGAAGGACAATGAAAAGAGTTAAAAAGGCCTAGAAAGGCAAGAAAGGAAAGAAAGGCAATAGCCCAGTGTGGATTGGATTAGTTATTTCCCACCTGGAACTTCTCTCCCAGCAGCTTATGTGCGATCTCCTCCTGCTCATTGGCTGCACGGCTGCAAAAGTGGGAAAAAAGCCTCTGCCAGCGCCCCTTGTCATTAGTCTGAATGGAAAAAGAAAAAAAAATCTAATCTAGACGTCTATAAAAATAGAGCATCTATGTCTTAAAGCAGATTAATGTTCCCAAAATGTACTACATTTTAATAGGTGCTTTATTCATATATCAAACACATTTAAAACTTTTTCATCTGATAGCTAAAAACTCAAATTTAAATCTGAAGTTTGCAACGGTCTTAATAATAATTCATCACATTTCCCTAAACACAACACTGCAGTGAAGCCAATCCTCTGATTTGTGTGTGAGGCTGTGGCTGTGGGGGAAGATGTACCTGCTTGACGACTGCCACCATCCTTGCCATTAACATGATGCTGGAAGTTTCTGGAGGATAATGCGCGCTCCTGAACACCACAAATAAATGGAGAGAGACCTTCCAGAGTAAGAAACACTCTAGAGCCATGCAAAAAGATATATTTCCAAAAAACTATATGATATAATGGGCTTAAATACCATTTTCCCACATAGGGAAACAGGGTAGCTGTAGATAAATACGAAATTCCTGCTTGAACCTTATTCATTTTAGAATAAACTTAGTCTTTTCCCAAACATCTCACCTCCAAGCTTCTTGTAACTTGTTAATCGGATGATTAGGGTCACTGTGGGATGGGCCGAGACACAGCACCTGGTGATACTGCTCCCAGGCGGCCTGCTTACACTCACGGCTACAGTACATCACCTACAGGGGGGCGACATTTATCACTGAAGTGGGAGAAATCCATATTCCATTTCATTCTTTGAGAACAGCATTATCGTACGTCTTCACTGCATGCAGTGCATGTCTGTCTATAACAGAATATGACTGAACATATGAAAAAAATAGATTTATAATAAACTGTCTACTTGCTCAAGTTCAAGTCTAGTCAACTTTGTTCTAAACACAGACCTTCTCAACTAAATGTTTTTGTGAAGCTTAATTTAGATATTAAATGCTTAAAATAAGTTGCTTTGTGCAAACAAGAAAAAAAAGAATATTGCAGCAGGTGCAAAAAGTGTAAAACAAGCCTGAAGACGTTAATTCAAAAGCTTCAGTCCAGGCAGAACTATGTAAGTCTTTCATCGTATTGAAAAGACAATGAAAAGACACTTTGGCCTGATTGGTCAGTGCTACATGGCTACTGTATGCAATCTGCATAAATTTAAAACCAGCTCAAGTTTTCTTGCTGCGCTGATCGCTATATCACAACCCTGCAAGCATTTTTCATGCCTCTCCACTGAAAATGAATGAGAGAAAAATCTCAGATCCAGAATTTGCACGCGGGAGGCGTGTACCACAAGGGATTAGAGCCAATTTTCCCTTTTCACGCCATTCAACAGATATTTGCAAACATTTTATATGCGCACTCTGAGGCAGTATTCCCCTATTGATTTCAATACACAACAGGCCAGGAGTTCTGATCCAACAGTATGCTGCTCTTTAAGATGTTATTACAAAAAAACATCGAAAATACTTAAAACAAATGTAACTGACTGGTTTTGAAGTGTAAGTTAACAATATACACTGTAGTTCAATTTAATGAATACATCGAAATAACTACTCCTTGCCTTTATCACATCAGCACAGATTCACCATGTTTCCAGCCATTTCTGGAAATAACATGTGTCCAAACCCTCCCAGCACCTTTTCAAGCAAATAAATAGTTCTGTCTTATTTGCTGGATACTCCTTTTGAACTTGTTGGTCCAGCTCATCTCATGCAGCTTAATAGCAGAATAATCTGGAGACTGGGGAGGCAAAGACATCATTCTCAAAGCTTTTAGCTTATCTGTGGACTGGATATCATTTTGGCATGAAAGAATTCTGTGATGCTGAAGAACTGAGAGATACTTTTCTTTTTACATGATCCAACACAAAGCGCACATCAATGCACTAAATACAGACCTGCTTTGTCTCTTTGAAACCAATAGTTTGAGCCTTTGTGGCCAAATAATGCGTTACTACAAACTAGAGATGGGCCCGATCCGATATGATATCGGCATCAGGTCCGATATAGCCATTTATCCGATATTTCGGATAGCGGTCAGACAGCCACGATCTCTATATTCCAGTTTGCAGCTTGCGCTGGATCTTAAACTTGACACTGTAATACGAAAAGCGCCACCGCCCCCATACCGTGAACCTGCGGCAACGTCAATCTGAGCGAGCCGCTGTTTTGAAATGTCGCTCGTTTGGAAATACTTTAGTTTGGAAACACTGAAAAGCAAGACGGCAATGTGTGTAAAAATGCAACAAATTTACAGCAGACAACCCAAAAGCAAAAGGAATATCAGAGAAGAATCTTAGCTCTCCCTCAAGACCTCTTTGGGGTTCTTTCAGGGGCTGTTTTGTGTGTTTTGTTGGCTGGTTTGCCCTCTCCCCGTCTCTCTATCTCTCAAAACACAAGGTTAAAGTTGGGCATCTCGTAACTTGGTCGGTCCGCCTTAAATACAGCAGTGGTTAGATTACACTCTGCCCATGTCGTGTCTCCGAATTCACGTTATTTTAGTTTTGCATTTTATTTTCTACACAGTTGTTGCTGCTAAAATGGACATAATACTTAAACTATTTATTTGATTTAGCCGAGATTGTTGTGTTTTTGATATTTACAAAATTTTAAGGTTGTTGCTGCTACCTTTTTGTGAAATGTGATAAATTCTGTTGGAATGCCTTTAAATTCAGTGTAGTTGTGTATATTTTTTTGCTCTTCTAATAAGTGCTTCACTTATGTGCTTATCATAACGTAAGCCGAAACACGTGTGTCTCAATTTTCAAAAGGTTTTTATGGGAGTGAGCGTGGTAAACCCGAAACGTCGAGACTTTCGTAACCCGAGGACACCCTGTATTTAGTTCATTGTAGTGACAGTGCAACTATTGGGATGTTAACTTTCCCCTTTGACTGAACCTGTGTATTTATTCACTCATTACAAAGTGTTCCCATATTTCCCAACATGTTCTTAGTGGGTTCACTGGATGTTAATATCATTGGCAGGCAAAAAACTAAAGCTGTAGTAAAGACCACCCTTGTAGAATCCAACACAAAAAATAGTCAAGGCAAAGAGTCCAAAGAGTTTGGAGTCCAAGTGAGGACTCAGAGTCCAAATAGGCCTAAGACCATATTCAGCCTTTTTTTTTTGCTAGTTTTATTTGCTGTGGTGTCAAAGACTTTGTCATAGTCTATGTTACTAGTGGAACCACTAGGTTGGATTAGTATATATACAGTACTAATATATACATATTACTAAATAAAATTAAATGATTACTATGCTAAATCAAACTAAAAAGAATAAATACAAATCTCATTCTCCAGTAAACAGTGATGTTCTGTTCAGTATATCAGTGAGTTCTTGTGGAAGTTCAGTATTACTGTAGAAACCTGGTTTGACTCGATCAGTCCTTCATTAAATTAAATCAGGAGCTGCTGGAGTTTCACAATCCAAACAACGG
>JBBPCY010000130.1:3553673-3570651 GCA_037974405.1 Brachyalestes nurse
GTGTTTGGAAAAATGTAGACTTACTGGGGGTCCCAGAGAACCGTTTTAAGAACCACTGTTGTAACCACTGTTGTACGCCTGTTGATTTTGTCTGAAAGGATCAGAAAAGATTCAGTGTATTATTAGATGACGACAGTACTGCAGGAATAGTACAGAGGTGGTACTAATGCTACTTGTTTTAGAAGAACTATACTGCAATGTAGCATTTCTTGATTCAATTTTTTTTTACGTTTTAGTATGTTCTATCCAATATTATATACTGCATCTAATTGTTTGCTGTACAATATTAAGCTGTGGTTCTATCAGACGGTCCGTGTTTTTGTTGTATTCCTATGTGTTGGGAGTTGGGAAGGACCAAAAATCTAGACTGTTTGGAGTCCCTGAGGACTGATTTGAGAACCACTGATGTAAAGGATATGTTAAATGCTTGCTGATTTTATTTGAAAGGATTCCTTTCTAATGATTTGATTGCAGTTTTTTGGACAAGTTTCAGTGCATTATGAAATCTTAAATTTCACCCTTGTTTCACACCCACTGCTTCACTTGGTGAACGTATTTCACATTGTTCACACTGTGTGCTGTGGTGTGTTTACAAGTGACTGTAAGGAGCCACTACACATTTATTAGGATTTATTTGGTATGATTGAGATTTTTTAATACTCTAAATTCACAAAGCTGACATCGCACATGCTTCATTTAATGCCTGTATAATGGAATATAATCAATTCTAATATTCGAAAATCATAATGCCCCTATCATTACAAATCCAAATGCACACTGATCACGGTTCAAAAGTGCAGCTTTACATGCTTAATGCCTGGTCACTTTTACATCCTGCAGCATCCTGGGCACCAGACACGGACACAGGAGTGGAAGGCGAGGATGTCAGAAGGCCTGATGGAGAAAAGGGCAGAGACTATTACGAATTTAAAGAGGAGATTCAATATAACAGGTAATGAATAACAGGTTATCCAGAACTGGGTTGATCAATTTCTTAGGAAGAGAGATTATACTGTGTAATGACACCACTGAATGCATTTAGACAGTTCTTCATATTATACGTTTTGTTTATGTATTATATCCAACTTCAGAGCCAAAACCCCAGAGCCTGGTCCAGAGAGTGAAGATGACATGGAGGTCGATGACGATGACGTGGTTAGGCTCGATCTTTGTAAGTTTCCGAACGTTAATGTGTAGTTCACTCAAACAAACGAAGTCATCCACAGCCATCCGTGGTCCTCTTAAAAGTCATATTCCGCATTGGATTTATGAATGCAAATGCACACTGATCTGAAAAACAAAGGGGAGTTAAGTTGAGAATGTTTTCATATCTATAACCAGCAAGTTAATAAGTAAAGGAGAACAAGGTACTCGGTGAGACAAGCCTGTGAACATCACCTTACAGCTGTTACAGCATAAAAAAAAATCTAATTATTCAAATAAGGACACCACACGTTCATTTGGAAATTAGGTCAATGTGGGAAGCTTAATTCAAATTTTGGCTGTGGACATATTAAAATAAAATAGTACAGTTTCTTTATCCTTTGTTTCCCATATGATTACACGTGGTTTTTCATCTGGAACTTACCCTGCATTGTTTTACTCAAGTTGTGTCCTGGGACCCATCGGTCAGAATCTCTTTATTTAGATATAGATGTGCTTTTTTTTGATCCATAAGATCCAAAAGTAAATTTGGTTGCAAGAGTAGCAGAAGACTAACTAATACTCACAATAATGAATACACACAGATTATACACACATATTTACACAATATGTACGTCATGTATCCAATTTCCGACAAGCCATTTACCCTTCTGGGGCAGCTGCTGGTTGGGGAGCTGCCCCTGTGATCCGAAGGTCGTGGGTTTGAATCCCAGGACTGCTAGTGGCACCACTGAGGTACCCTTGAGTAAGGTACCGCCCCCACACACTGCTCCCTGAACACTGTGTCATTGGCTGCCCACTGTTTCACTTGGTGAATGGGATTAAATACAGAGAAAGATTTTCACATCATGTGCTGTGCTGTGCTGTGCTGTGCTGTGCTGTGCTGTGCTGTGCTGTGCTGTGCTGTGCTGTCGTCTCGCGTGACTATAAGGCCCACTTTACCTTATATTTATATTCATAGTAGTCCTTGTACCAGTGTGAAAGGCCTGATTTATGGTCTGGGTGGTATTTGTATCTTTCAGACAACAGTGACCTGCATTTTGAGGTGGGTCCAGATGGGTGCAGTGGTCAGCCTTTACTCTGGGAGAAGTTCCCTCTGCTGCGGTCAGGATGTAGGTTGACCCATGGGTTCACTCAGGGAAAGGCAGGATTTGAAGTAAAGGTGAGAATTTGGGCTGTAAGGTCTTGTCGTCTGAATGTGTATGAATGTTAGATTGAAATTCTTCTGTTGACTTTTTCTCTTATTCTCTTCAGTGTTTTATTAAATCTTGTCAGACAAAATATGTGTGCCTTGGTAAGATGTAATTAACTGACATAATATTATACAGCACCGTTATTTATTAATATATCCCTGGAGTAAAAAAAGTACTTTGCTTTATAGGTAAAGCTCCAGGCACAGTGTGCTAACCTTTAATTGTACCCTCTTAAAAATGTACCTTTTAAGGGTGCATTGTTACTGCACAATTGCCTTATTGCAATTGTCTGAGAACAATTGGAATTGCAATCACATTTTTTTCTTGGTTGGTTTGATGCAAAGTCATATAAAGACAAGAAAGCAGAAAATATATTTATTGAGACAAAAAGAACAAGTTCAAAATTAAGTAAAAAAAAAAGTCATGTTTGTTTTTGGGTTTTTTTTTTTAGCACTCTACACTTTACTCAAGCTGTGTCATCAGTTAGGAGCTGCACAATATTGACAGCTAGGAAATAAGCCTCCTATTTTCCCACTTTAGGCATCCAAGAAGGACAATTAAATGGTTAATCACAATAATTTATGTAGCAATTAATATACAGGGCTAGGTGGCACCCTCAAGTTTATTTCTTCAGCACCTTAATGTAATGAACCAAACTTTTTCTGGGAAAGTAAATGTAGTGTACCTTCAATGTCTGTGTAATAATATGTAATTGTGTGTACTTACATTCTTTGTATCCTGGGGGAGGATAATGTGCATGAACAGTATTCTATTTTCTAAAAGTGTCCTAGTTCATCAAAGTACTCTAATTGAAGAGCAAATTTCCAAAACTCACATAATCCAAAAGCTGAGTTTTTTTTTTTTTTTGGAAAATCGCATTTTACTTGTTTTACCTATTGGAAAGCAATTCTTACAGGAAATATTTTTTTAATTGAAATTTTACAGTTACTTGTCATTTTTCAATGCCTGTTTCCAAAGTGCAACTCCTGCACATTATAGTCTGGGCTAATTTGTTTAAAAAATGTAATGAAAACAATTTTTAAAGAAATCGATATTCAAAGTCACAAAATTATGTGCAAGTTCAATATTTATATCCGACTACATGACAGCTTTGTTTATGATCTACCCGCCTGGGAGACCTGGGTAAGTAAGTACCACTGGTGACTGAGAGTGACTGAGTGAGTTTTGGAAATTCTCCTAATCTTGTACCATGTATTCTGCAAGGACTGAATGAGTTTTGGTCAGTTATACTATTGCACATAAAGAGGTCATGTAAAAATATGTCAATAGTAGTATTAGTAGTTTGTGATTTGCTCTTCAGTTTGAACTGACTGTGCTTTACTGTGCAGTTTGTGAAGAAATTGTCCTCATCTACGGTGGACATGAGTTTCGACCCTGAGCCGCATGTGCTGAGAGTGGGCTGGTCTGTGGAGAGCACGAGTCTTCAGCTAGGTGAAAACTTGAGGAAAAATAGTGCTTCACGGTCAAATGTCACAGGCACTTGGTAAATGTTTTGGTAATTTTATACTTGGAAAATCCATATCAGCCTCATTGTTCTGCATGTGGTTTTCCTCAGGAGAGGAGGAGCTTTCGTTTGGTTTGGATGGAGCAGGCAGAGCGGTGACTGCTGGAAACGCGGATACGTTCGGGGAGCCCTTCTCAGAGGGAGACGTCATCGGCTGCTTTGCGGTAAAGTCCTGTTAGTTATAAACTGACAGCGAGGAGAATTAGGGCTGGTTTCCCAAATCTGAACCAAGTTTATTAAGTGACAGTGCCAATGGCCGTGTAATCTCTGACGATACAGGGATCCCACTAATTTATAATCATTTAGAAAACAAATAAACTAAGCATTGATGCATTTTACATCTTGATTTTTTCAGTCTTGATTTTCCCTCAAGTCCTTTTTAAATACAGCAGTAGACACAATCTGTATGAGAAACCAGCTCTGGGAAAATGTGCAGTATTGTTTGTGTTGAACTGCTGATACTGATGTTCTGGCTCATTTTTTTCTTTCTTCAGTTCATCAGTGAAGGTGGTGAGGCAGAGCTCTCGTTTCATAAAAACGGACAAGCGCTGGGGGTGGCTTTTCACATAAATTCATCCATTCTAGCAGGCCAAGCCCTCTACCCACATGTCTTATGCAAAAACTGCTCGGTTTCCCTGAACCTGGACCCCCAGGCGACAGCATGGTATCCTGGGCCTCCTGGGTTCTGCTCTTTTCCTGTCCTACCACAGCAGACACGGGCCCCCCTGCCCCCTCCACATAGAAAGGACTGTGAGGTACGAGATTTTATTCAAATTGGTAATGGACAGAATGTACAAAAAGTAGTGGCACATTTTAAAATGATACTGTGGGCTAACATTTAATCAGTTACAGGTTCTAATGCAGTTACTATACACTGGTTGTTGTTTACAGCCTCTCTGAGTCTTTAAGATGTATGCAGTTCATTTGTGTTTTAGAAGTCCTGATGTAATCAGAAAAGCTTGCTTTTATGCGATTATTAAAGAGATTAATACATATTGTGACTTGAAGTAGTCGCTCATTTATGCAAGCATGGTGGCCAAATGTAATTTTCAGTCTTCTAATTGAAATGTCTGTCTCTGTCTCATCAGGTACTGATGATGGTTGGCATGCCAGGATCAGGAAAGAGCCGCTGGGCTCAGAGCCACATGGCCAAGAATCCAGAGAAGTGTTACAATGTGCTAAGCACAAAAGCCATCCTTCACTGCATGAGGGTGAGAGCGATACAGAAAACCTCTGATTGCACACATCTTGAATAAAATAAAATGTATTTTTATTCTATACAGGAGATCAACAATATGGGCAGAATATGAAAATTGTGCAAACCGTATAATATGGCTTATAGTGTTCTAGAATTCACTGGTAAATCACAGATGTTTTATTCATCAAATATTGTATCATTTATTGTCCTTGAAACTGGCACATAAATATTGGGACCAGAAGGATATGAAGCACTTTTTGATGCACCCACACACACTAGAGTCTGCATGTGTATAGACTGACCTCAACTGAAGCAAGCAACATGTCCTTAGTGGATTATTTCGTTTATTCAGGATTATATAGTGGATTATTTTTGCGTATTTTACATATTAGACAATCCGTAGGAAAATGCATACTGCAAAATCTGTAACACCAGTATTTAGGGAAGACACAACCAGCAAAGATTTCAGTACATCAAAGTTAAACGGTGCTAAAGTGCTAAATGTGACTATTAATAGATCTGAAGCCATTCAAATATGAGATTATCTAACCAGTAAATATGACTCATTCAGGCTTAGTGTGTTTTATTTATTACAAGCTGCATTCACTATGGAATTCACCAAGATGTATAGCACCTATCAAGTACTGACAGTATCTGTACTTTATATCTGTATCAGAAGGGAAAATGTGGTATCACAAATAGAAATTGGTTTGTGTAGAGGGCCAGTTTGCATATTGTAGCCTTTTGTGCTCTCAATATTGAATGGGGTTTAAGATTCAAGATACAAGACTCTTTATTTCTCTCTATTTGAATCTTTATAATATTCATAATATTGATAATGATGAATTCATGCAAAACATTTTATTAATCATGTATAATAGGATATATTTAATATGCAGTGCATAGACATTTATATTCCATCCAGGGATAACTGTATCTTCACAGGACTCGTATACTTAGAAAACCAGTCCATGTGTTTTTGATATAACTGTTCTCTATAAAATGTTCTCTTTCCTTTAGCCCCTGCAGCTACCAGGCCCTGAACACAAGGAGGTACTGCTGCAGCAGGCCACTCAGTGCCTCACACACCTAATCAGAATAGCAGCAAACAAGAGAAGGAACTTCATTCTAGACCAGGTGATACATTGTTTTTCAGAGTCAGAAAACTTTGATCCTGGAGGAAATTGCTTATGTAATGAATGCAAAGACACACAGAGACAAGAACAATATAAAATATAAAGTCAAAATTTAAAAAATCTGTAGAAAAAAGAAACTCAGTATGAAAATACACTGTGCTAAATACATAAATGCTGGATATAAATACTATAGATAAGTAACACAGCTGAGTGAAAAGTCGCACCTGTGCACTACACTGGGGCAGCTGGTGGCCTAGTGGTTAGAGGGTTCCCCCTGCGATCAGGAAGTCCTGGGTTCGAATCCCAAGACTGCTAGTGGCAACTCTGAGGTCCCCTTGAGCACGGTTCTATCCCCACTGTTCCTGGCTGCTTCACTTGGTGAATGGGTTAAATACAGAGGAAGAATTTTGTTCTGTTCACACTGTGTGCTGTGGTGTGTTCACGTATGGCAGAATGGTCACTTTCACTTCACTGTATGGGTGTAGTCTCCTATATAACTGCTAGGATGCCTCAGAATATTCAGGACCTTCTGAGCTGTAAACATGTGTGGTCTCCCTGGTGGAGTAGAGATTTGTGTCTGTGCTCATTTTAAAGCTGCCAGAATTAAAAGAGAGCAACAGTATATATTCCCACTTGCTGAACACATGCCGTGTAATAATTAGGTACATGACGGTGTCCTGTTTTATGTTCCATATCTTGTTTCCTTTTTTCCCCCCACTTAAATCCAGTAGCATCTGCCATTCTGCAGCCCCAATCTTTCAGTGCCTTTTATAGATAAAAACAGATGTCAGTTCTGTAGCACAGATCATGTTTACACCTTATAAGGAGCCGGATTCCATCTTGTTTTCATCATCTTGTCTTGCGGCATCTTTGCATTGCCTTTCATCAAATCTTAGTGCTTCTGACGTGGTCCTGATACGGGTTAATTTTCTACGCGTCACACTGCTGCCGAGCCGACTTGATTTATGATTTATGTGCATCTGAACTGTGTTGACTCCTCATCCCTGAGGCAGCTGTTTCACAGCTTAACTGCCGTATAAATTAAAAGTAGGCACAAATCTGTAGAGCCGTCATTGCTCCCCGCCTGGCAACAGAAGGTATGTCGTATTTACCTGGCTGTATGAACCTGTGAGCGTATATTTTAATGTTTTATAAATAAAAAAAAAAGTTTTAGGCAGCACTCAAATGCTTTAAAAAAAGTAACTAGTTGGTAACTGAGCATAGGTGGAACTTTGCTGCAGCAGATGTAGGTCCTAAGCTCTTCAACAATAATCCATTTGCAACTGCACCTTCCATTCCCTCTTCAATTACCCAGGCAAACATTTACCCATCTGCTCGGAAGCACAAGATGCTGCGTTTCCGTGGTTACCAGAGAAGGGCGGTGGTGGTTGTCCCGGCGGATGCAGAGTGGAAGAGGCGTCTCCAGCAGCAGAGGGAGGACGAAGGTGTGGAGGTGCCTGGAATGTCCCTGTTAAAGAGCAAAGGTCAGCCGCAACAGTATCATTCTTTAAAGCTGCGATTCCTTATCAGGGTCCTTTTGGAAATTCTGCTGTTGTGAATAGCGCACGTCTCTAGGAGACACTAACGTGCAGAGCCGGGGCAGACTTTAAAATCTGTGGTGTTTAACAGCCACAGTGCTCTCCATGGCCATATTAAGCCTTTCTTTTCTCAATCTGAAAAATAGGTTTCGTCACTCAAGATATTAAATTTTGTGTTTGGCATCTGTTGACTGAAATGCAAGGTTTCAGTATCACTACTGAATAAATGTGTTATCTGGGCATCTCTGTTTAAGACTGGTTTTAAGAAAGTTACAGAAAAAGAAAACGACTTGTAATCAAATATTCAATTGGATACTGTTCATCAAAGGTAGAGATTTAATGACTTAATATTTCTACTAATTGTTACTAATACTTTTACAATACTTAATTTTTTTTGTGCTCAGTTACATCAACATAATTCACACTTTATGCACTTCTTAGCTAAAATCAGGATATATCCCGGTGGAGAAACACAAACCCGTGAAATTCAGGGACCCTTCAGAAATGGAAATGAGAATGACTCGAAGATTATACTGTAACATTTGATATGAGTTATGAATATTTCATTGTATATTGAAGGTGCTGGAAGTTTTCCTTTTTGGCCTCAGTCCAAAACAAAGTTTTGCTGTCACACAGGCCCTGTACAAAACCTCTTGATTATCCGGTATGCTGTGTTCATTAGGAGTTGATACTTTGCAATGCATGAAGGCCAGCAGTTGGCATGACCATAAACTGTCCTTTTAAGGAAGTACAAGTTATATTTTCATTTTGTGCTGTTATAGTAAATGACTTTGGCTTAGCTGGCAGCATTTTATTTTCTTCTGTTCACGGGACTGCAGTCAGTTTCACGCTCCCAGAACAAGGGGAGCTCCTGGAGGAGGTGCTGTTTGTCGAACTCTCCCGTGAAGAGGCAGAAAGACTCCTTACAGCATATAAAGAGGAGGCCAGATGTCTCTTACCAACGCCCCCAAAGCGCAGGAAACGGCAAAACAAGCACCCTAAACTTCTCATGAATCCCCGTGTTCGTGCATATGGTAAGAGAACTGGGATAATGTGCTAATGATGGTGAATTTCTGTAATTGAAAAGCTGTAAAGTCTGTTTCAAATGTTATGTTTACTCCCTCTATCCGTGTGTAGTCCATATATGGAAAATAAGCAACAAAACAGCCTGTTTTCAAATCATAGTTTTTGTGATGTCAAAAAAACAAAATATATCTCCTTATTCTGGCTACACCAATTTAGCCACGCCCATTCATGCACAGATTCACCAACACTTTTATAGGATGTAAATTTGACTTTTGTTGGATTACATGGAGACCTCAATTCTTCTAGATCCAAGTAACTTGCCTGGAGCTGTGATTGGTCATCCTGTCGGAAACACTTTTGCAATAGCAGTATTGCAGAATATTGAAATTAAATATTGTAATAATGATTACCAGCTGATATATTGAGCAGCCCCAGTGTGTTGTGTTGTGAAAAGGACACAAATCACTTCTGTGCTTTTTCAGGATGGAGTCCCCATCCATACAGCCTATCACAGTGGGGACAACAGAAACAATATGTACGTACTCTAGACATTCATTATCCACATACTACATGCTGTGCACTCAGTAGTTTAATTAAACCTCATTATACAATGATTTCTGCATGCTCAGGGTTGGCAGCCCTCGTCTGTTGTGCAACCATATGGTTGCAACAGTGATCCACAATGCTACAGGGACTATTACCAGCCATGCACAGGACAGGTGAGAGAGAACTGAACTGTGATTTAAGCCTTCATGATGAATTGTTTTCTGTAGAACTGTAATCAAATCATTCTGGCTCAAAGACTTACTTTCTTGCTTAAATTTGTTTCTTGTTTTTTTCTATTCCAGTGGAGCACGGGTGACCAAAGTCAGAGTTACTATAGCAACCAAGATTATTATTTTGGCAATCAAGTTTTTTGGTAAACAAGCTGAAAGGCCTGTACAAATATTTTTCTTTAGCTTTTGTCACGTCCCCCATTTACAGATTCTATTGTGAACGCCTCTGCTTTTATAGCCTGTACTCTTCACAAGCTGTAAACACATTATGTTCTCTTATACCATCATTTGGGACGGTGCAGCAAACTAATGTGGAGAAGCCTTTCCAGCGTGGGATCCTTTTCTTCACACACCTCATACACATTTTCCCTCAAGGTCCTTCAATTTGTTTAGTAATTAATAACTTGGTCACCAAATGTCTTGTTTTGATGGCAGCACTCAAAAAAGATACATTTCAAACTGAAAAGCTGCAAACGTTTTATACTCTCTGAACAGTGTTAAAATACATTTGGACTACAAATGGAAACATTTTTTAGGTTTTGATAACAGGTTTTAACTGCCTCTTTAATATGAAGAGAAAATGTAAGTACATTTGAAAATATACTTCATAGAAACAGATTACTTTTAAAAATCTGAAGTAAAAAGTGTGGATTCGTACAATCGGGAAAGTAAAACTATTTATAACTACATACTTCAGAGCGCTGAAGTGTGTTTTTATAGATTTCTGCAATATGAATTAATTATTTTTATGGTGTGTTGGGGCTTATGTTTGTAAAAACCTTAAATGACCCATGCTGTCAATGCGCATATAAAAATAAATTAATGTAAATTCTCATCTGTTGTTTTAAATTTGCTTCTAAAACTTATTTGTATGTATATTAAACTCCATCAGGCCTCACTAGTTGGTACAGCAGCACTGCTCCTTTTGCTGAGGGGCACAGCTCTGACCACAAGGGGGCGTTTTCATCCAACTGCAGCATCTCCTACAAAGGACAATAATATTTGAGATAAGCTTGGACATTTCTATTCTAAACAGATGGAGTCCTCTAGAGGTGCCCCAGCTTATTATTTGATGCAGCTATTGAGAATCTCCCTACCGCTCTGCTCAGAAACACGATGTCTGTAGATTCATGAGCTTCTGGACCACCGCGCCAGTAAAAGTCCTTCACCGCTGCCATGGTCAAAGAACACCTGGACACAAACAAATTTAAAGTATTTAATGTTTAAGAAAGTTCATCAAGCAAGATTGTGGTCAAAGCAAGTTCTTCATGACCTGTCTTATGTGTGGATTGTACCTTGTATAAAACTCTGCACTGGGTCGTCCTGCACTGGTATGATTCAGCGCTATTCCCATCAGTACAGGTGCACTGAGGAAGCTGAGTGGAACATTCACCTGCAGACATAAGATGCACAAACATTTTTACCCATAAATAGCAGTGATTAATGAAGTACAAGAATCACGACACAGCTTTTGTCAGTATATCAAGAGATATATGGCATGTTCTCTGTCCTGTTGCTGCTATTATTTGCACAATTATTTATTGCTGTTATTCTTCCTCTTCCTTTGCATTTTTGCACACTTAACCACTTCACTGCTAGAATACAGTTATGTTGTAATGTTTTCATTCAAAATGTAGTTTTCACATAATTATAAGTATAGCATGAAGTGAAATGTGCCCCTGAGTCGGCCCATCACATAAATAACATTAAAAAAAACGCGTTACTGCCCAACACTGGTCTCGGATGATTCAGATAGTGCTATAGCCGCTTTTGTTGACTGTACTGTTTGTTGTCTTGTCCTGTTGTTTTATTACATTGTCTCTGTTGCTCTCTTGCACTCATTATTTTCCCTGTTTGCACTTATGCAGTCTTGTGTCATTTCTGTTTTTGTTCTTTGTGTTGCACCAGTCTTGGAGGAACGTTGTTTTGGTTCATTGTAGGGATGCACCGAATATTCGGCCACCGAAAATTTTCGGCCAAAAATGGCAACAAAATTTTTTTGAACGCGACCATAACAATGATGATGCAACCGCAGCCTGCACGCGCCAGACTGGATTACAGTCAGCATGTCTGCTGTGTGGGTGCATTTCGATATACCTAAGAAAGACACGCGTAAAGCCGTTTGTAAAGTGCGCAAAGCGGACATTTCTAGAGGGGGTGCATCTACAAAGACTTTTTCAACGTCGGGATTAATTTATATAAAATCATAACATCCTGATCGCCCAACAGAGTATGAGTATGATGTTCCAGTGATTACAGTTAATATATGGGCTATGCCAGTCTTTGTTCTGATACACTATCGGCCTAGTGTTTCCTCATTTTCGGTTTCGGTCCAAAAAAATCATTTCGGTGCATCCCTAGTTCATTGTGTACTGTGTATATGGCTGAATGACTTGTAAAAATCTAAATCTCACGTGTACACAATTCTCCAAAGAAAATATTTCAAACATCTGTTGTAAGAAGCACACATACCTCATCTCTGATTTCTGCACACACAGAGGAAAACAGTTCTGCAACCACAGCTCTCTCACAGCCCTGCATGAGGTCCACACTGATGGCCTCTTCACTCACCCCCTGACACACAGCCTGAAAGTGAAGGTCAAAAGCAGAAGTGATACCGGCATGGAGCTTTTACAACTCACTGACTTACATTTGTGATGCTGTGTGTACGCTTAACACAGCGGTTCCTTATGATGATATATTCCCTATGATATTTTTTTGTTTTTCCCTGATCTGACAGACCTAATCAGCTCCAATCCCTTCCTGAGCTGAAGCAAGCTGTTCAGTATAGAAAAGGAAACACTACTTGAGTACACATTCCTTGGTGCACTCAAGGACAGTAGTTAAGTTGGTGCTGATGCAATCCGTCCCCATAAACTTCATACACAAGGTGATAAACTCAAGGTGCAAGTAACTCAAGTTTAAGTATTTTCACATAATATGAAACCTCTCTCACCCCATAAGCACAACAGATCAAGTCCAGGCATACTATATATTCACCAAACTCATCCAAACATGTCTTTATGGAACATGCTTTGTGCACTGTCATGCTGGAATAGAAAAGGTTCTTCCCCAAACTGGGTCCACAAAGTTAGAAACATGGTGTTTTCCTTGGTCTGCTGAAACATTATGATTAAGCCCCTCGTTGGAAGTAGCCCAAACCCTGAAACACAGGTGTGTCCCAAAACTTTTGTCCTTATAGTGTATTACTCACATGATAGTTACAGAGTGGTGATGGGACAGTTTATTGTTTGGTGAGTTAACAAGGACCAACCAAATGCAAAACAGTTGCTAGAGTTGACATTCCTTCTTTTTAAACGCTCCTTACTTCACCTTAGGCTCTGGGTGACCTCCAGGTATGTCCAGGAGACCTGCTGCCTCTGCAACCTTCTGACTCCTGCGGAGCAGGACCACCTGTCCATCTGAGGTGACCAGGACAGCACCAACTCCAAGAGGCTGGGCCAGGAAAGCCTTAGGGTCACCAAACTCCACTTGTCCACGTTGCTGAAGGCTCACAGCCTCCTGTGACCAGTTAGTTCCCAGAAAGTCTTTGTAGCAGGTCAAACCCAACTGTAAGCGGAGAACCACTTGCTCTGAGGGGATTCTTTTCTCGCTGTTTGATGACGATAGTACTGGGGGGAGAGATGTTTCTTCACCCTTACAGCATGCAGGCTGGGTTTCACTCTGTGCCATGTCAGAGTTTAATGTCTGTGTGACTTCACCATCTACAACACAGATTGTGGAAGTGCTGGGAATGCTTGCGGTGGACAGTTCTGCAGAGTGCAGTCTGAACTTGGCCCCGTTGAAAAGCCATGGATCTTTGGCCACCCTGTTGTTCCACACTGCCTCAATGTGCTGCTCAATCTCAGGAAAACTTCTGCGATTAAACCTGGAGAAAGTATGCATGAGAAGTAAACACCTGGTGCTGCATCTTCTGCAAAGTGATGTTTTAGCAATGGTTCAGCACTGTGATATGTTGTGTCGGAGTCTCACTAAAATGCAAGTAAGAGAGAGATAGAGTCTCACTGAAATACTATAGAAAAAGAGAGAGAGAGATTGAAATGCAAGCGAGAGTCTCACTGAAGAGAGAGAGAAGGAGACGGAGTCTCACGGAAAAGAGAGAGAGAGGAGATGGAGTCTCACTGAAATGAGAGAGAGTAGGGAGAGAGGGGGCGAGAGAGAGATGGTACCTGGTGGAGATCTCCACTTGAATCTGATGTTCCTCCAGACCCTGAGAGGGAGCACAGTGAAGCATCACTGACACCTCCGGATCCATCTGGTATTTAAAGCGTGTTTCTCAAACCTTTATTACTAAAAATTCTCACACCTTTCAGTTTAAAGACTGTTTGTCAGAAAAGTAAACCAACTTTGAAGGTAGTAAGTTAAGCTAGCTCGCTGGTGGTCTCCTTTAGCTTTAACAGGTTAAAATATGACGCGCTGTTCAAAAGTAACGAAGTATATGAGATTCTAGTTCTTTCTAGAATGCTGTAGCTAAACGAAAGAGTGATAAAATAAACCCATGATGACAAAACATCATATGAGGAAGATGGAAGAGGAACAGCAGTTTGTTTAGCATTATTTCCCTCCACCTCTATTCTGAGGCATATACACTGTGATTGGCTGGCGGTAACGAGCTCCAGCGCGTTGATTGGCTAACAACAGCTCGGTGACTTACGTGAAGCACGGGAAACGGGTGGGGAAGAAATAATGGGCTTGCACTAATTTACTAACTTTGACCAGTGACACTCCTAGTGTTGTTTTTTTATGCTGAATATTTTATATTATTGGAGTTTTTTTATATTATTGGACAATTTAAATATCTACTTATGGTATTCTACCAACCAAGAAACGAATTGGGTAATAATTTAATTGCATCTTGAGAAGTTTCTGTATATAAATAAAGGACCTACTGTCCACTCAACAAAATGTTAAATACACATTTTCAGCATATCATAATATCACAACATAATTTAGAGAAATTACTGTAGGAAATCCACTACATGGACAAAAGTATTGGGACGCCTGAACATTACACCAACAGAGACTTTAATGGCATTGCATTGAAATCCATAGACTTTAATATGGGATTCGTACCCCTTTGCAGCTATAACAGCTTCCACTCTTCTTGGAAGACTTTCCGCAATATTTTGAAGTTTCTGTGCCCATTCATTCTGTAGAGCATTTATGAGATCAGGCACTGATGCTGGACGAAAAGACCTGGCTCACAATCTCTGTTCCAGTTCATCCCAAAGGTGTTGGATGGGGTTGAGGTCAGGGCCCTGTGCAGGCCAATCAAGTTCTTCCATACTGATCTCATCCAGCCATGTCTTTATGGACCATTCTTTGTGCACGGGGACGCAGTCCTGCTGGAATAGAAAAGGTTCTTCCCCAAACTATGTCCACAAAGTTGGCGTTGTCCAAAATGTCTTGGTATGCTGAAGCATTAAGAATACCCTTCACTTGAAGTAAGGGACCCAGCCCAAACCCTGAAAAATAGATGTGTCCCAATACTTTTGTCCGTATAGTGTAGTTGCGTAGTAGTGAAGGCCTTTATTTTGAAGTGTGTTCTCTCTCCGCTGCTGTTGTGGTCATGTGATCCCCTCCCACGTGCTCATAGAGAGTGGAGGAGCGTGTTTTAGAGATGGAGATTATTCACTCCTGTTTTAAGGAGAAGATCGGGGAGGTGTTGTTACCGGGAGATGTCTTCTCCTTCGACCTGTCCGCTGTGGACGACAATGCTGTGAGGTCTGAGAAGATCATCTGTGGGCCGGGGCTCCGGAGGGACGGAGATGAAGTCCTGGTGTATAAGAGTGGAGTCCTCCGACACAAACAGCCCAATCTGTACTGGATAGACTCTCAACAGAAACGGGTAACGTTAATAAACATAACACACACTGAGAATAGTTCTTAGCTGCACAGTTACCTCAACAGGAAAAGCGCTTCACCTTCTTAATGTACTTTCTTTAAACTCGTTATAGGATGATTCCTACAACCTTTTTTCACTTTCTCCAGTATGTTCCAGCTAAGGGTGAGAGTGTTGTCGGTATAGTGACTGCAAAGTCCGGGGACATCTTTAAAGTCGATGTAGGAGGCAGTGAGCAGGCATCCTTATCCTACTTAGCATTTGAAGGAGCCACCAAGAGGAACAGGCCCAATGTGCAGGTACAGAACCATCAGCACATGAACATGTGCTATTAATTTCAGCCATACTGAGAGTGGAGCAGCACGATATGGTCAAAATGTCAGTTTTGCAATTTTACTGCTACGCACTGTGATTGTGATGCCTTTCAAGATAATAAAGTGCCCATATCATCACTTTTCTGGAGTTATACAGGCTTTAAAGCCTCATTCCCTTAAATACACACAGTCCATATATAGAAAATAAGTTACAAGAACATCCCGTTCTCAAATCATGGTTTTTGTGATGTCACAAAACACATTTAAATGTAAGTTTACGTTTACAGCATTTAGGAGACGCTCTGAGCGACATACATCAGTGCCCCACCTGTTAATGCACCGATTCACTAGCACCTTTAATGGTTAAAAATATGACTTTTGTGGGATTAAATGAAGACCTTGCTGTTCATCCAATAATTCACCTGGAGCTGTCAGAAACACTGTGATTGTAGAGCCCTAACTGTGAGTTTGGAAATTGGTGTTATGTTGCACATGCAATTGCCTTTGTGAAAGGACCTCTTATCTGTGCACGTGCGTGTGTGTATATTTGTGTTTTATTCTCTGTAGGTGGGAGATCTGGTCTATTCGCAGTTCATTATTGCCAACAAAGACATGGAGCCAGAGCTGGTGTGTATAGACAGCTGTGGACGAGCCAATGGAATGGGAGTTTTTGGAGCAGATGGGTTTCTCTTCAAGGTTTCTCTGGGATTAGTGCGCAGGTATGATGTGGCCCTACAGCAGTGTTCTGCACTGGGTTTTAAAGGCCTGGTGTCCAACACGGTTTAGTGATTTCCCTGCTCAAACATTCCTTCGCTGCTCTAATGGCCACTTTCGGTAGTTGAACAGATGAGTTAAAGCAGATTCAAGATGGCCCATGAGTCTGTATAATAAAGTTATCGAATAGATTAGATTAAAAAGAAATCTGAAGAAACTCTTCTTCAACTTTCAGCTGCTCCCGATTAGGGGTCTCCACAACAAATCAACTGTCTCCATTTCCATCTATTCTCTGCATCTTCCTCCCTCACCACAACCATAAATCTCAGACTAGGCCTTCCTCTTCTCCTCTTCCCTGCTGTTTCCTTCTCTCAGCATCCTTCTCTCAACACACTCAGTCTCTCCTCAGCATCCTCCTCCCAACACACTCAGTCTCTCCTCAACATCCTTCTCTCAACACACTCAGTCTCTCCTCAGCATCCTCCTCCCAACACACTCAGAGTCTCTCCTCAGCATCCTCCTCCCAACACA
>JBBPCY010000130.1:3590769-3611927 GCA_037974405.1 Brachyalestes nurse
GTGAAATTTGGTTTTTTTTACTCTGAACAGTCTCAGAAACTCAGTTCTCAGAGACTAGAAATCTAGAACATTAAGTGGATCTGGACTGGCTATTCAACTCCTTACCTTCACTCTGTTTCCACTCTGTTTGGAATAAGGCATCTCTCAGCGAGAGCTTTGCGTCCTGTTATGCTACCAGGACTACGCTATCTAATCTTTTATTGCTGTAACATTAAAACATAGCATATAAAGTCTACTCGGTCTGTCATAAACACTGATAGTCAACATTGTTACATTGCTATATATAGTCATAAAGTTCTTTTGTTGCAATTCTATCAAATTTTTTCTGCCAACTTTTGTGATGCAGGTATTTGTTGGTGTGTGTTAAACATGCGGTGTGTTATTGTGAGTGGGGCAGAGTAAACATTGTTAAGATGAGTACTGTGCACCGCGGGGCGCATTTACAGCATCATTGCAGATGTTTCCCTTTCACAATGGTGTCTGAGAAATTTAAGATGTTTATTCTCTCGCTAAGCGAGTGTGTTTGACAAGCAGTTCAGAGTGCAGGCTAGTTTGCACTGCTTGTGTATGTGTGTGGACACTGTTTTGGTGCTAATGAGTTGTTTGAACAGGCTGAGAGTCCACTGAAAGTACAGTGTTACATTCAGGATTGTGCCCCTTAAACATTCTATAGGTCAGGCAGCAAAATATCTAGTGCTCTGTTACTCCAAAAATACAATGTGGTTCTCTTTTTACACGTATTTTTCATTGCCAGGCTTTTTTTTTTCCAGGTTGTTTACTTGGATATTCCATCCATGTGGAACAAGGCCAGTATGAGCTGTGTTTTTTCTCCATCCTGACCAGATGTTCTGCACATGAAAACAAAGTCACATTCTGAACCTACACAATTGCCATTAAACTCTTAAAAATGAAAGTTGCCTTGGTTAGGTCAAAACCTTTCATTCATTTAGAACTTTCAAATTCCATGAAGGTTTTTTTTTTTTATTTAAAGTTCTCCCAACTCCCATGTCTCTCATCCATTCAAGGATTCTTTAGGAGTGATGCAACCTGTGGGTCCCACAGGTTCCTGCAGGGTCAGGTGGATTTGAGTGAGCTTATTAGAAAATGTTGTTGGTGCAGGCGGGATGGGTCAGTAAATGACAAAGCAGCTCTCTGAATTGATTAGAAATAACATACATGCAAGTTGGGTGTGGTCCGGATTATTAATGAATGAATATTTTTGCTGGACACGTGAGGTTTGTTCTCCTAAAGACCTTGAACCACAGATTACTAATTCTTAGAAAAGTGGTTCTTCAATGGCATTGCTCCAAAGTATCCCTTTTAGAACCTTTATTTTTACTGTATTATGGCTTGGTATCATATAATGTTTCAACATTTAGAACTGTGCCCCTCACCTTGCAGATGCAGCAGTGGTGACCTTTCTGGACATATATGTAAAAAATGAAATTTTAAAAAAGCAAAAACAAAATGTTCTCACAGTGAGGTAAATTCCTCTGTAAGACTCTAACTGACTAATGGTGACTCATATGACATGTTTTGGCCAATGTAGCTTAAACATGGATATCTGAAGCTTATAAAATATATTGCACGGTTTAATTATATTTTATTTTCAGTATTGCTTGTAACAGATATCAACATATATTTAACCTCATAACTAGCAGTTTTACAGTGACTTCATCAGTAAAGACTCCTGACATAAAACATTCACGCATTTCTAATAACTGCCTGACTGTTCAGACTAATGTACATAATCACAGACTTTGATGTATCTGGACCTCCAAAAGGTTTAGAGAGATGTTTTCTCAATTGATTCCAATAGTTGTACATCAAATCATAACTGGCTGACACCTCCTTATTATACTGGTGGGTAATGCAAGGTATAAGGCCTCCTGCCTCACTCCTAAAGACCAAACCAATGGAAAAGCTAATTTGGCTTCATTAATGTAGATACTAAATGACAAAGTTTTAACACTTTTCTTTAAAACAAAAACTTAACAGTCAAATGTTAGTGTTGCTGCAGAGTTTAAATTAAACAAGATGATTATTATATTACATAAAATGAACTAAAAATGACAGTATTTTGTCACTCACATTTTACTAGATTGTTCTATAGAGAAATGACACTGTTTGTTGACAGAGGGCTTTAATGAGTTTGTGTATATCCCTGGTCTTGTTGATGGCATGCAAAGAGATTATCCTGAAAATAGCAGTAATTATACATTTAGTTATGACGTCCTCTTCTAATTCCCAAAGTGCTACAGTGCAGACATTTAATGCCAAAATCAAAAATAATGAGACAATACAATAAAAACAGCACACTATTTCATTTTCAGTATTGTGCTGGGAACATTTGTGGAGACCCTGTGACATAAGCTGAGTTCTTTCCATGACCAGCGATGATTGTAGTGTGTGTTGCGGAGTTTTTTCTCATGACGGTGTAAGGAGTTGTACTAACTCTGCGTCATCAGCTGTTTCCTGCTCCCCCCCAGCTGTGCTGCATGCCTGGCAGATGAAAACATGTGTTTCACATTAAGAGCAGTCCACAGTGCCCAGTACTACACACACATACTAACACACACACACACACTAAACCATGTGCTTTCCATCAGCTTTGCTATCACCCTGCTGCATCGCAAAAACAGTGGTCCATGTTCACCTTTTACAGGGATTAGAGCCCTAAGCCTTCAAATCAGTTCTCCTGGGTCTATTGACCAGACTGTGAAAAGACTGATGCAGGTCATGCCACTTTCGTCCACAGAATTGACTTGTCCCTGCCCTGCCCCCAAACAAATTCCTTCATGGCAGCTGCTGCCAGGTGGGACAAGCTTCATAAAATGCTGGCAGATATCCCATTAACCTTAATGAGAATGTATAGCATACAACTCAGTTCATCAAATAACTACATTCATTTTTATGTGTTGTGTTTATTTCACATACATACTGTGTGAAAGGGAAATCTTTTAGGATAGATTGGATGTAGTTTTTTCCGTGTTTGTGTGTGTGTAATTGAGCGTTAGCATGGTAAATGGCCCTGTTGCTATAAAGGAACATATCGGTAGACAGGGCATGGATAGGTCAACTGCTCATTAATAGACCATTTATAGCTCCAGATGTGAATCACGGCAGCTGGAAGGCCATGAGCATCACTCATAAAGTGACTGAGGTGGATTGCACGTTTTACATTAAGTTTTTCAGTTTGCTTAAATATATGCCTTTGCTAAGTAAAAAATTTTTTCTAATAAAAAATTCACAGTTTTGCTTTGAACTGACCTAATTCAATTTTTACATCTACCGACAAAATTCATCATCATTAATCTTTTTGAGTAATGAAATACTAAGAAAGAAGTAGCATATTTTATTTATAATCTTGTTCATAAATATACCAAAAAGAGTCCTTTGGAGTGACTTCTGGCTCCCTAAAAGGATTTTCTCGCTCCTGCTCTGGGAACCTGCAGCACTGCACATTTGAGTCACTCTCATCAAACAAACCTGATTCTGATTAGGTGCTAGTTTCAAGTATTATTTGTTCAGATAAGTGGTATTATGTCTTGACTAGTGTTTGATGAGAATTTGGCCTGTGTGGCAGCTCTTATTTATACCCCAATGAAACAGGACTTATTTAAAAAATTTAAATATAAATAGAAACATGCTTCAGCTTCATTTTGTTTGTAAAATTCTAGTGGGGCCAATAATTGATATCTTTTGTTACTTAGATAAAAGATTATTTTTCTCTTTACAGTGTGAAATGTAATTAACCACAGACATTTTATAACTCATTAACTCATTATTATGAAGGGTGACAAAACTTTTGGAGCTGGGTTACATAGTTGCTAACAACAGTCCTGCTTTTATCTCAGTGTATCATTTAATAAAGGCAGTGTGAACAGACACAAAACTAAAACAAAATGTGACAAAAATAGTGTTACTTCTTTTTGTGTTGGTATTAATCTGTTGTTTTTGAGAATGCTGCATTTAAAGTAACTCTGAAATACAAGACCCTGGGCACCATGGGCGGTATGATCCTCAGCATGACCAGCAGCCAATGAGGACCACTAGCCTTGCGGTTGCTCATTTATCTCAGCACTGCTATTTTAATACAGACCAAAAGTGACACACACTATGCAGTGCTGTGATTCCCAGTGGAAAAACTGCCCCTAAAGAACCTTTCAGAAGATGCTTCTTTAGAGAACCATTTTAGTAAAGGCGAAATGTGAGTGACCAAAACATTTATAAAGTGATTTTCATCAGAATTGAACATCCTGTCTACAGACTGTGCATCCCATCTGTGCATGGACTGTGCATGTCTGTGATTGGTTCATTCCTGCTTAGGCTCTGCCTACTTTCCATCCAGTCAAGATCAAATACACCTGCTGTTAGCTCTGGACTCACTTTTTCAGTGCATTTATAGTGCCTTTCATGACTTTAGGCCTTGCAAAGTCTTGGCACTAGCTGAGCTGGTTTTCTTGTGAAGTCTTAGTTTCTGTGACCTGACCCTCGTCTGGTGTTTTTTTCTGGTTTCTTGTTATGGAATATCCTTGTGTGTACCTGCCTCAGACCAATTGTTGATTTTAAGCTCAATCAGACATGCATCCTGCCCCCACTCTCTTTACACAAGACAATAACCACTTAAGAACCTCTATTTTAGGGAGTGAAGGGTCAAGCTGGTGGTCCTTTTGGGGTATCTTTAGGGGCGAGTGGATATTGCTAATATATTTTGACATGTCTGATGGATCAACTGCTAAGCCAAATGATACAGAACGGACTGAGGCCTCTCTGCAGTTTCAATAAAAGAATGCAGAAAGAGGCCTTGCCTCTTTTTCATCAGACTAAAGTTGTGCCTGTTTCTCTGCACAGACTCCAAATCAAACAAAGACAGCGTCAGGCTGACAGAAAGCTCAGTGGGCAGGCTGAAGGAAAATATTATCAGACTGTCTTCAGAGATAACCAACCCTGTAAAGAAAGAACGGCCTGTTTTGTCTGTTAAAACACAGAAGAGATACAAGCAGTGCATGTGCAAATAACTTGCATTAGTAATCAATAGAATGATAATGGAAATACGAATCACTGCATTTGGTTTAGCACAGCTAATGTCAATTTTTAAACAAACCTGGCGGAAAATCCGTGTGCTACTCTGCAGCATTATCATTTCAAACCAAACCAGTCTGGGTTTAATTAAGCACTGGCATATCTGACTGCACCTAGCACCACAGAATATTCTTAAACAAACCTCCACTTCCTCGTCTGTTGTTTTTTTCCCCCACCCCCAGTCCTCTCTTCTCCTCCACGTTTTTTCCCCGTGTTGTTTGTGTAAGTGGAAAAAGTGGAACTTAATGCCAGAGCATTAATTGTATTCAGCTGTTTCTTTTTCTCCCCTCTCTTTTGATGTGTGGGGGTGTGCTGAGGTTCTCACGGGGCCGTCTGGGTGCTGGCAAGAGGTAGGATTTTGGGGTGAGCTGTTTTATGGAGAGGGGTTGTTATAGGGGGTTTGTTGAGAAGTGTAATGTGATGGAATAGAGTTGGATGAGCTTATAGCAGAGGCGTACCTTTCTTGGCAGGGGTGGCCTGATGCATGTCCATTTAAACTTGTGCTGCCCAAAATTATGCTTCTGATGACTAAGAGCATCACACAGTGAAGAAAGGTAGTGATCACAGCTGTTCTTCACATTCAAAACTGTCATAAGCAGAGAATAACATAAAGAATATAATTGCTATTAGAAGCAAACCTTATGCCTCAGAAAGTAAAAAAAAAATGTTAAACTTTAGTGTGACAAGATTTTATTCATAGCCAGTGATCACCAGCCCACCTCCTGGAGATTCATCTTCAGAGTTTTGCATTGACAAATCTAAAAATTACTTAACCTACTGTATTTACCTGTACACAACGCTGTTTGGTCTGATGTGATGATCTTCTAGTGTAGAGGTTATGACTGGAAAGAGACATCTTCCCAGATCTCCAGAATAAGAGTTGGTGACCACTGCTTATTTTGGACCGAATCAAGTAAAATTTTCTGTAATTTGTAATGTTTTTTTCCCAGTGTTTTCACAAAGAAGCTTAAGAACGATTCTCAAAAAGGAAATATGATTGGATGAAATTTAATTGATCACAGTCACACTTCCTATTCAGATTCAGAATCAGTTATCTTGTAAAAGTAATTGATCTATCCATAATAAATCCACAAATAAGATCCTTCATAGCAGCTGTTGTGAGTTTGACAAAAGTTTGCACAGAATGCTAGCAAAAATCCCAGTCAACAAAATAAATTTAAGCTTATATATACTGCAAAACATTCAATTTCTATAACTATCTTATGTTGAGTTCCCAGTGTAAAATGCTATACTGTCTACCTGTTCCATGTTGTTGATGATCAGAGCTAGGTAGGTTGGACAACAAACTCTCCACAGTGCTGATGTTAAAGAAAGAATTTAAGCGGGATTCCCTACATGTAATACATCACTGCTTATCTTATCTGAGTCTACGGGTTGGGCTAGTATAAATCAGCTCTTATTTTTCTTTCAACCTGCTTTTTTGTGTATAATGTACATGTTCTAGTCTGTTGCTAGTGCTAATTAAGCTCAAAGCCTTTATCCCTAATGTAAAGTTCAGGGGTGTTTTCTTTTTTTGAAGGACTGGTGTCGTGCAGACCAGATGTAGCCAGCAGTTTAAGGGGGCAGCTCACTCTCTGAGCCTTCGCATCCGGTTCCTTCTCCATACGCGGAACTTTCTGGAATTCTCGAGTGACATCTCTCTGGCTCGGCTCTCGTCCACAGCAGCTGAGCGCAGTCATTTTGAAACCAGAGAGACGCAGTGTCTCTGACCTATTAATGCAGGGTTGTAAATTTGAGAGAGATATGTCATGCTTTATTAAAACAGGAGGGGCGATCTCATTGACCATTGCACTCGAACTGTTCCTGACTTTTCATTTGAAAAGTCTCCAAACACATTTTAGGCCAACAATTTATCCCTAATGAGCCTTGGAGGAGAATAAATGTGAAGCCACTTCAAAAAAAGCACCCAGGTCTCTCCATCACCACATGCTCTTGCCTTTACTCTTTCGTACGTCTTTATGACTTCTTTTCAAAACGAAGGAACCAAAAGCCACAGTTTCCTACCAAACTCCCAGTCGGGATCCGAAGCCATGCAGATGTAGGGCATGAAGTAATGGCTGTGTACCCCATAAAACACACAGAGGAGCCAAGTTGCCATTTTATCAATACCCACAATGTTCAGTCTTGCAGTGTCATGCACTGTAGGGTCACTTGACACTACAGTTGTTTAAGGAAGCCATCACACTCATTTACCTTCATGTTAAGCTGTGGTCATCACTTTGCTGATTAGGTAAGGAAATTGTTATTTCAGCTCACATTTTATGTAGAAACTCTGCTTTAGATTAAAGGAATGCTTGTTGGGATTCATGCTGAACCTTTTCGGTTACTGCAGTTTTACAAACAGTCCTTCCTTTACTTTTGCAAGGCGGTTTGTCAAACAGTTTGTCACTACATTCCTAAAAATATTGCCAGACCAGAACCGCTTACATCCATTGAGGAACTGCAAAGAGAAACAAAGAACATTCACATCATGAAAAAGTTCATTTCGATGTACAGGTTCTACCTAGGACCTAGAATATTATCTGGACGTTCTTTAACTTTAAAAAGGTTCTTCATAGTCGCACACCTGCTTTACAAAAACAACACACTAAAGAATCATTCAGTGAAAAGTTATTGGAACTGAAAGTGGTTAATTTATAGCCAATCACTGTTGAGTCCACCTTTTTTTGAGCTGTGTCTCATCTACCACAGCTTATTCAACTCATTAACCAATTAACAAGTTCCTTGTAGATCAGGTGCGGCTGACTGGGATTGGGAAGAGTATGCACTCTTAGCCAAAGGGTTCTATGTAGTACTGAAAAAGAGCTGACTCATGACAATGTTGGTGATCTATAGAACCAATTTTTAAAGGTTTTTAACAGAGCCACACCCAGCAGGATTGGCATACATTAGACCATAATTATGTATTCTCTGTGAGTTTTCACAATTATGTTAATAGGCATTGTCTTAATTAAAGAACCACTTGAGGAATCAGTGTATCTTTAGGTCCAGCCTTCACCAGTTCTGCAGTGTTGTCAGTGGTGACATCTGGAAATATCATTAGTGAGGACTAGAGGTGGAATGTTTTCAATTTAGAAGTGAACAGTTAAACTGGAGTGGTGCCTTGGAAGTTTTGGAATAAGTAACTGACAGATCTGTTGTCTGTTTGACTCCCTAAAGTGGTGGCCCTCAGGGACCTCCACATGGTCCACATTTCTGTTCCAACACAACTCACCACACATGGGGACAGAGAGAAAATGTGGACTCTGGGGATCACAGTCATTAGTTTGTTTTTAAAGCTACTAGAGGGCAGTTACAAGTTTGGCGCAAACAGTTTGTTTATGAGGAGGTGGGCGGGATAGAAACTTCAAAATGTAGCTGACCAGGGCTGTAGAGACTTAAAATGTTTGCTGTCCAGGGGGCTGAGGCTGCTTCTTCAAATTCTTTCGGCACATGACAGAATTTCGATGTAGATTTGCCAATCAGTATGCGTGATGGCTCTTACAATTAATGATATAAGATTATTTTTACTCATTATCACATTTAACATTCAGCTAATGTTAAATTATCACATTCAGCTAACTAAAGGATTATTTTTACTCATAATCTCATGCAACTAACTAAAGGCAAAAAACGGTGGGAGTGAAATGAGCCATGCCAAAACCCTGCTTACATTCCCCCACCCAAAATGATGCTTATGTTGATGACGAGTTTGAGAAACTCTGCCCTTTATAATCAATTACAGCTTCTTTAAGAACCTATTTTTGTAAATGAAAAGCATGAGTATAAAGAACTTCTTTAATGTTTAAAGAACCCCCGCAGAGATCCTATAGACACACATTCAAGTCAAAGTCTAAAGGAACCTTAATTGTAAACGCTAAACAAATTACACTCTAGACAAAAATTACACTCTGCTTAAAAAAGCTGTGCAAGTATTCTTCAGTGGTCTAGACTGGATAGAGGATGACAAGGCCAAGTCAGGTCCTGATGAATACTCCGGCTTGCTGTCTCTGCCACAATAAAGCTCATTTTCGCTCGTAAAGTCTCGTTCATCTCTTGTCACTGTGTGTTCTGGTTACAGTTCTCAGCACTGATATCTTGCCGTGTTGCTGTTGTTATTGTTGTTGCTGTCGGGAAAAGACGGCTGGTTTGCGGTGTGCTCGTGTTTTCATTGCCATTTCAGACAGGAAGTGGTCTTCTCCAAACTTCAAATCCTCCCTGTAAGCACTTTTTTCAGGTTTCAGGAAGATATTTCAGTGAGCTTTCCAGCACAAGTTGGAAAATACATTGGGGCTTTTTATGCACTCGTAATTGCATGGTGACGGCTTTGTAAGTTAATATGTTTCGCAGATGTTGTAGATGTTTGTCCAACATGGCATGATAGAAGATTTTTTCTGTGGTGAAAATCTGTCTCGGTAATAAAAAAAGCAAAAACAGAAACAAAAAAGGCCAAAGAAGAATGTCATATTTGGAAGAGTTCTTGACTTCCTGCCAGTGGAACACTATATTTGGAACGCAGTTGGTTTAGGTCCCCCTGTCTTGGCTTTGGTGTGTTTTGCATTTCTTTTTAGCATCAGTCTGATCTCACGTTGCTGTTAGAGGCATGAAAAATAAAATGAAAATGGCTTGAGATTTAATATCTGCAGCAGCAGCAGTTCCAAAACATAAAAGCTAGTGTTTTATGTCCTGAAGATTTTATCATAATAGTGTTGAATAATAGATCGACTACAGCTTATAATAGCCTCCAACTGTAAAGTGACATGGCTTTAAATCAAAGGGGAAAAAAAGAGATGACATGGTCCATTTGTATAAGGGTTACTGGCAGTAACGATGTAGGACAAGGGCTCCATGAGTTCAGCCGGACTGTGTTTGGGGTCAGTACTGGAGTGGGTGGGGTTTGCGCTTTTTGGGGGTCCGGGGGGAGGGGGGGAAGGGGAGGTTTGAGCCAAATCGCTCTCTAGATAGCAGGAGTCTTGTCTCTAGGGAATGGAAGACTAAAAAAAAGAAAAAGGTTTGTTTTAACAAGAACATAGTGGCTCACTTTTCCCATAGGCCATGCCAAAATTTCAGCTAGTTGGGGGAACAGACCCTTTTATTAAACCCATCATGTATAAATGGTAAAAGTACGCAGGCAAAGGGGAATGAAGTCTGACATAAAGTTACATGTGTGAATGTGGGAGTTTTTTTTCTTTTGGCAGCTTACCAAATAGATAGACTATTCATTTCCTCTCTATATGTCTTTGGGCAACAGTTCTGTCTTAAACTGTCAAAAAGTTTCTTTGATAGTAGGACTATTACGCCTCATGCTTCTTAATGCTTTTCTTTACATGGCATTTATATATAAATATATAAGTTTTATACATTATTTCACTGATTCATTGGACTAGCAGTAGACCCATCAGTGACATAGGACTGAAATCAGAGAGCCTTATAGAGATCTAATGTGGGTTCTGAGCTCTGCCGCTTTAAGCACAAGCTGTATATGCTTTACTCCTTATGTCAGCGCAGCGGAGGTTTAAAAAGGAGCAGTTCACTGCCTCAGCTGACTCTACTGTAAGTCTGTAAAGGTTCAACCAAAATCCTGTGATGCTCAATGTGTAATATTCATTATTTGTAGTTGAATCACATTTATGTTCATAAGTTAAAGGGGAGATATATCACTAAGACTTGAGAATATATATTTTCAAAACAGTATCAGATCAAAAGCTAGAATCAGATGACATGTTCCAATTTTTGAAGTGAAAATAAGTCTCTTCTGCATATTTTAAAACATAATTGCAGTATATTGTTGGATGAAACAGCACACTTATTAGAACCAAGAGAACTTTCTATACTTTAGTCAAGCACATCAGAACCTTGAAAGTAAGTGGCTGTGGGGTTTTCTGGCTGTGGCACAGTTAAAGATCAGATCTGCTTACATATTTTAGGAAACTTTTTTGAGTAAACTTTGCCCTCAGCATTGCCTTCAAGTTTATTCTTAGAGATAAAGATGCCACATATGAATTTTTGTACATAAAATACGTGTGATATACCTCTTACAGCCTAAACAACCCACATATAATGTAAAGGTACTAGAAAGAACTTAATTACATGAAGTCCCTTTACATTATTCAAAGATTTATAGCTTTAATACAGTCATCACACTTTCACATCTCATTTACAAATGGAATATAGATTGTTGCTCACTGCCATTGTTCAAAGATTGTTTTTTGCCATTTTTCTCAAAAAAGCCAGTTCAAGCAACACACACGCTTCAAGTTCTCATTCACTCTAGTAGTGTTGCTTTTGGCAGCCTGTCTTAAATTTAGTTTTAGTCCAGTCTTTGCATCAAGCTGTCATTTTAGTTTTTAGTTGTCTTAGTTGCATCCTTACTCTTTTTAGTCTAGTCAAGTTTCAGTCGACTAAACGTCTGAGCATTTTAGTCTCATTTTAGTCAGAATTATCCACGACTATTTTCGTCTAGTTTTAGTCGATGAAAACTGATGACATTTTAGTCTAGTTTTAGTCAATGAAAGTTGTATTTTAACCCCTTTTTTCAGTAATGCAATTCTATTTAACCCAGTAAATATAGCATAAGTACCTAATAGACAAAATAATTTTTTAGTCAAAACCATTTCATAATTCAAACAAGGTTATCTTTTATTATATTATTGTTACCTTATAGACTCAAGAATACTGTACATCCGTTCCAGACATGGAAGACACTCTAATGAAAGAACATCACATTTGTCAAACTGGTAAAAGTCTTCACCTTCAGTATGTTGGCCTGAACTTTCCTGAATATTCTTTTTACACAACCAAATCAGAACAATTTAGGATCAGCTTTTTTTGCATGGAAATGGGAAAGGCTGCTTATCAAAATGCTGTGTGTGAGACTTTGTTTGTTTGTGTGTGTGTGTGTGTGTGTGTTATTTCTCTTTCCCTGGCACTCTATTGGCCCAATACTTTTGGCCACGCTAGATAGATTTAATTCACAGTGCCTCTCAATGGACAAAAGTATTGGGACGTAATGCCGTTCAGCTCTAACGTCGAGCATCCCAATACATTTTTTGTCCCCTCCCTATCATCCAGGAAATAATGTCTCGTTTTAGTCAACGGAAATCAAGAGACATTTAAGTATACTTTTTATTTTGTAAACCGCATTTTGTCTCGTTCTTATTTGTCAACATTACATGATATATTTCGTTATAGTTAACGTCACATGATCAGCATTTACGTTGCGTCTCGTCTCGCTTTTGTCACGTGATAAATGTTAGTTGACGATATTTAGTCATAATTTTCATTGATGAAAGCATCACTACTCCGGAGTTGCTTGTGTCTTTTTCTGGGTCCTCTGACGCAAGTGATGACACGGTGATTCTGAGACATTCATTTTTGATCAATCAATGCCCTGAACTATTTCAAGCTCCTCCCACAGGTCCCAGTTCAGCAGACTCGGTAACCAACTTTGGCTGGGGCATGTGACGAGTCATCAAAACCACTCACAGTTGCCTCGGTAAACTCAAACCAAAACCAGCCTCAAAACACAATCAAGAGAGGCCACCATCTGCTCTTTCTGGGAATGGAGTGATTGTCCCAAACAACCTATAATGAGTGGATGCGGAGTTTAGAGCCTATTGTTCAGTGCCTAAGGAGTTTGGGGGCTTTCACATGAATCATCGTGGGCTGTTTCAACACAGTGTGTGTACGCTTGTGCATGTGTGTGTTTACTCCAGTACATGTGCGTGTGTGGGTGTTAGAGGGATGGTCATGGTGCTGCTCAGCATCCGTCTCCCACACCCACTCGTGGGCGACGCACACATTTCTCAACCCACAGGAAGCGCGAGGTCCTCCAGCTGTGTGTGTGAGGCAAAAATCTGATACTGTTTAGTCTTTTTTTGGTTCTGTTTCTGGTCTTATTTCTTTCAAAGCTGTCGGGGTCTCTCTGGAGACTGTACACTAAGAGTAGTGACTGTTTTAGTGCCTGTTTGTGAGGATGGGGGGGAGGGGGAGGGCCGACCCCTTTCGAAGCTTCTTTCCCAAAACAGTTCCCGCCTTTTGAGCTGGGGCAGAACATCGTGCCAGATGTTTAAGTAAAACAAACTGTAGAATATGAGGATAATCCCACAGGAGATAGCATAGTTTAGCGGAGTGTAAGAGATCATACACTCACACATACACAAGTAGCCCATCCTCAGGGGGGGCCTTCTCATGAGAGAATTATGGATGCAGTCGCTTGGTCACGTTTGAGCGTGTTGGTGAGCGAGTGCAATGGTGGGAAGGGTCAAGCAGGCAAGCGGTTCCCATCACCACACACACACACGCACGCACACACACACACACACACACACACACACACACACACACACGCACACGCACACACACACACACACACACACACGCCTTGTCAAAGCCATGTGCTCTACGATTATGATTACCGACTGGTGTCTCTTGTGTATGAAAGTCGCTAAACAGACTGATATAAACACAGACAAGCTCATGACCCCTCACAGGAAACACAAAGCACTTAGTAACAGTTGCAGCCTACACTAAGTCTGAGTCCCAGATAACACACTGTATACCACAGACTGCACCAACAGATCCTCACTGCACGATCAAAACCTTGTATCTCCAGGCAGCTATTTTGTTGAGGAAGGAACTGTGTTTTTGACTTTTTACATTCTGGACCATTTCTATTGGTCCATTTTTCTTGACAGTGTAAACAGCCTCAGGCACATTCAAATTAGAATTCAAAAAAGAATCAGCAAACTTTATTAATCCCAGAGGAAATTGCTCATGTTACGACTGCACAGAGACAAAATAAAATAAAACATAAAGTCTGAATATAAAATAAACCGTGCTATGAACACACATGCGGGAGTACAGTATTATTGACGTAAGTGGTGACATTTCACATGGTAAGACTGTTGCACATAATAAGATACTGAATATATTGAAATGATTTGTAAACAAATTAAACATGACAAAAATAGAGATGTGTACATGACGTGTACATATTGGAGGTACATTATGTGTACATTATGGCAGAATGGAAGGCTGTGCCTTGGTCGAATGAAGACGTCAGCACATTTCTGTCATTAATCTCGGATTACAAGATTCAAAGGGAGCTAGATGGGGCAACCAGGAATGAGAGTGTTGTTCAAAGTGAGATGCTTCTCAGAATGTTTGGTCGCTACAGCAACCAGTTACATGAAGGCAATACTTTCATTGTAGTGGAAAACTGTAGGTCTGAAACCAAACTGAACAGGGTAGAACCGAACTGAACCGAACCGAGCTGGTACCAGTCAGTGGAGAACCCCCATTAGTCTTTCAATCATTGTTTGTTGTTCACTTCACCGCGTTGTATTATAGGATGGGGTAGAAGAAGAGGACTGCTATGGCTGCATAATGGAATATTTGGGCAGGGTAGTGTGTTATATTAGACAAATTCATGTTTGTCGAATTTACTTTTCTCCAGAACATAAGTAGTATGTGGTATGCTAATTGGAACACAGCCTAATCCTCTATTTATATTAAGAAGGTGCATGGACAATGGCAATCCAGATATTCTATAATCTTCAACATGGCCACAACCAGCACCAACTGCAGTGACCGCAGCAATTCAGCAGAACCTTCTGCCAGCAGTCCAGCTTTTTTCCAGCTGGAAAATTTTCCAGCTTTTGCCGTCAACCGCAGTGGTGTTTTTTTTTTGTGAGAGAGATTTGGACACCAAGACAGTCCACTCCCTGAATTACACAACAAATAGGTTGGAGACTTTTCTCAGCTTGGCACTGAAGTGGAGTCCCCCCTGACCATCAGAAGTGTTGAGACCCTCACTATTTTTAAACAGCGATTGCGGCTCACCTCCTCACTGAGCACTTTGGAGAACTGTTTGTTCTTGTTATAAATTAAATTCACTAACACAAACTTCACTAATGAATAATCTGATAGGGCCCTGGTGGAGTACATATTTCTCTGGTAGAACACAAGCTGCTCTTGATTTAGGATTACTAGTATGATGGGCTTAAAAACACAGATAAATGCTGTAAATAAAATTAAATAAATGAGTACCAAGCACCCTCCAGCCTACTTTGAGCAATCATCTCTTCTTAGATGCCCTTCTCTTCATTATTTTAGCCAGTGATAACATCACCATGGTAACGCCTCCATGGCTACATGCCATCACTGGTCCTTTATTATCTCATCTGTGATGTGGTGACTGAAGTCAGATCAATGGGGGCAGCTTGTGGCCTAATGGTCAGGGAGTTGCCCCTGCAATCAGAAGATCGTGAGTTTGAATCCCAAGACTACTAGTGGCACCACTGAGGTACCCTTGAGTAATGTACCGTCCCCATACACTGCTCCCCGGGCGCTGTGTTCCTGGCTGCCCGCTGCTTCACTTGGTGAATGTGTTAAATGCAGAGGAGGAATTTCACACTGTGTGGTGTGGTGTGTTCACATATAACAAATGGACACTTTACAAATCACAAGGTAAGATTTGCTTGTCTAAAGACTTATTTTGCAAGTTTGACCAAGTTACTGAGTATCAAATGTTTCAAGTGAGTTCCAGTTCTGCTACTGTCCTGCACAGTCCTGGACCTTTCTGCAGTACAGTGATGCTGGACAACATGTTTGTATGCAACCCTCAACAAAAGCCATTCTCTCTGTTTTCAAGAGCTTGCCAGGCCTTTGCATGGTTTCAGTATGTGTCTTCAAGTTTATGCCAACACTCAACAGTGATACTTTGTTAATGCCTGGAATCCCTGATACAGGTTGGCCATGGTGACACTTTTCAGCAAAGCCCTATGAATGGGAGCAGAGTGGACACCCCAAAGACCCCTTCCTGATACTGACGTCAATACATTCAGCTCTATAAACCCACAATCAGTCCTCATGGCTCTGCCAGCAACCAAACACTATTCTCCCCAATTCTCTCTCTTTCTCTTCCTCTCTCTCCTTCTCTCTGTTGTGCTTTCGCTTTGTGTCTCTCCTGCTTTCCCTGCTTTCCCTCTCCCCATCTTTCTTTCTCCTTCTCACATGCATGGCCTTTGTTTCTCTCTCTCTCTCTCTGTCTCTCTCTGTCTCTCTCGCTCTCTCTCACTGAATGGAATCCATTCAGAGCTCCTTTCATTTCCCTGCCTTTGCCGCTTGGCAGTGAATTTACCACCTTATTCATTTGCGCTTTATCCAAACATTATTTCTCCCTCCCCCTCTGAACTCTGAGAGGGCTTCACAGGGAGAATGTGACGGGTCTACCTCACCACCGCCACAGCTGACGCTAATGAAATTTAGAATAAGCATAGAAAACTCTATGCTTATTTATTTCATTTTCCATGTGTCGCCTTCTGCTTCTAAAGTAATGAGAAACTGTCAGTGATGTATTATTATCACTAACATAACGTTATCAACATTATCACTAACATAACGCCCGGTTCTCTTCGCGTCACTCCGATTGGTGTTGCGGGCTGTCGGCTGTGTGGAACATAAGCTAATAGGACTGAACCACATACAACAAAGATGGCAGCCCATTATCCATATGGAGGACATTTGTCAGTTTATTATTTATTACCCTTAAAAGCTTACCTTTATAAGCTTTTGGGCACTGCGGCAGACGTGTGGTCAGAACTCCCTGAGATATGCTAGCTGCATGGCTAGCTGCCACTGTCAACTCTGTTATGATGATGTTTCTTATTACCGTACTTAATGTTAGTTAGCTAGTAAATGGGGTCACACTATGCTTCTGAGAACAATTACAGCTAAACCCCAAGTTTAGTAGAGGGTTGAAATTGAACAATGATTTCATATTGGGGATGGTAAATTCACGTTTGAGGAAAATGCAGCGAAGATCATATTCAGGCTGCTATTAAAGGCATTTAATGCAATGCAACAAAACTGTATAGTTTACTCTTATTTCTGAGACAAATTCATCTTAATTACTTTCATCTAAATTTAGCCACACATTTATTCACATTAATTGCCTTTCAGTGAAGCAATCACATGGTGTCAGTGCAATGTAATGATGGCTTTCAACACTTGGGCGTGTTTGCTGAATATTACTAATACATAATATATAGTAAAACACATTACAGACACATAATAAATTTGCTGGCGAGGAACTCTCTTTACACTGGTGATGTTAATGGCGATGATGATGATGATGATGATGGTGATGATGATAACGATGATGATGATGACGATGGCAGTAACGCTTCCTCATAATATTAATGTACGGTGTCCAGGCAGGACTGAGTGTTACACGTTGCAGTCTTTACTGTACGCATGACCCCCATGCCTGTGTGCTCCATGGCTTGTCCCATGTGTATCAGAGATCATGGGAAAGGAACTGAAGATTATTCTGGGAACATAAACTGCATAACCCGGCCCCAAACCCTTCCCCCCTACCAGCAACACCTCCCATCCCGCCAAACAATTATAACACAAGTCCTCCTTCGCTGTACCCTTGTTTTTACCCCCAGTGAGGCACTGCTAGCATTTTATGAACTAATTGTGCATCCCAGGGTAGGAGAAACGATTCCAGAGTGACCATTGTGACAGCAACATTCTTTATTTAATGCACCCTTCAGTTTTACATCCTCATAAAACATCTTAAATCCTTCCTTCTCACAAATCAGTATACAGTGTATAAACATATGCGTATCACTTTTGGAACTAAATCTTGTATCTCTATTTTTGTTGACAAATATACGTATAAACAATGATACGTATATTTGTTCAGAACTGTCACAGTATTAATGTTGCACGGAGGATACATTACCAAAGAACTAAAGTTGGCAAAATGCTACCTGGGTGCTTTCTTTTTGGGGAGTGTTGGGCTAAAGCCACCCCTAATGCAAATGGTTTTATTCTAGTTATACTTTCATAATACAGAAGCTGTTCATTTTTGTTGCTAATTGTGACCTAATGCCTTTTTTATGAAGCCTACATAAACATATGACTTATGTGACAGGTTATGTTGTAACTAAAATAAAAACAAGCCTTGCCCATTTGGGCTTTTTTGTGGGCTTTTTCCCAAATATTCCAAACTGGCTCTGAACTGTGATGTCCAGACTTTGACAAACTGTGACTTCTGTGTACCATTAGACCTCTACACTGAAGAAATATTTTAAATAAATAAATAACTTAAAATTTACATACATGTATATATGTCCCAATACTTTTGGCCATATATATATACTGTATATATATGTTACTAATAGACCTGTTACTAATAGATGATGCAGCTCTATAGAAAACCGCATGTGCAGCAAATCGTTGTGTTCCACAGGACTTGTTTAGTCACCACTGAGGAGTTTTAGTACAGGACGTTTCCTGTGTTTTCATGTGTTATTTGTTGGTGCAGCTAGACTCTAGACTCTGAGTCAGTTGTTAGTCAGTTCATAGTTTTCATGTCCAGTTTAAAAGTTAAAAATAGTATCTGAAATCCGCAGCATCTTTTCAGAGTCAAGAGCATTTCTGTGATGTAACACTTTGCTATATTTTACCAATTCCTTTACAGGATTCCTCCTTTACTTTTTCGTCCCCCGGCTCCTCCTTGCTCTCTGTTCTTCCGCCCTCTCTGCTTTTCCCACCCTTGTGTCCTGGCCTGTGATCTGGTTTTAACTGTTTCCAGACGTCAACACCCCCATCTCTGATTGCTCCATTGCTGTCCACCCACAACAATCATCCCCCTCTCTCTCATTACTCCCTCTCTCCATTCTCCTTCCTCCCTCACATACTCTTTCTCTCATTCTCTATATCGCTCTCTCATCTTTATATCTTTCACTCTGTCTCTTTTTGTCTCCTCACTACACCCTCTCTTTCTCATCCTCCCCCTTTTTCTTTCTCTCTCTCTCTCTCCCTCTCCCTCTCCGGTGCTGTGTTTACTTACTGACACGCACATCCTGTTTTGTCATCTGCCCCCTTTGACCCCTATAAGTGACCTTTAATGCATGTAAAGCAGGAGAGGGGTCACCGTTGTTGTCCTAATTAGCCATACCCACCAGGCCTCAGTGTTTATTTCTCCAGAGAGGTGATGAGAGAGGTTCCCAAGCTTTTGCGTTTACCCCATACCAACAAGACACGTTCTCCAGTTAGTGTCCTGTGCACACACCAAAATAATCTCACAAACCTGCCGTGCCTCCACTTCATTTACTGCCTGCTGAAGAGAACGTTCGGAAATGTTTTGGGGGTGACATCGCAGAGTTTATTGTTTGCCAGGCCAGTGCATGCCAGACAATCCATGAGAAATGAGGAACAATGCAACAGTAACTAAGTGTGTGAAGCGCTTCTCTGTGTGTGTGCACTGGGGCATGGCCTGGACCCGCCGTTCCCCTGGTTCTGCGTGTACTCACTCTCTGCTTCCATCAACACACCACACTGTGTTGGGCAGTTCATGACATACAGGAAGGAGAAGCATTACAACACACTAAATTATTTTTTTTTTTTGCTGATGCTGTGACGTTCATTGCTGTTCAGTACTCTTTACTTCAGATCACTGAGGTCACTTGTGGTTCTGTGTGTTGGCAGACGCTTGGTTTTCGCAGCTGAATAGTTTTCTCTCTGTCTGCAGAAAAAAGGCCAGCCGCCACCAACCAGTCACCATGGAGAGAGTCTGTGTCGGCCTCTTCCCGCTGACCGCCCTCATAACAGGTACCAGACTAAACATCTACTGAAATATCATTGTGGTATAAGTCCCTCTAGCTCCACTAGACTCCATACAGTCCAGACCATGCAATGTTTAGCTAGATTTTCAAGACTTTACATATCTCATGATTCCATATCCATGACTTTTACACTTTGCAGTTTAAATTCTGCAAAAAACAAATCATACAGGAAACAGAGGTGGGTAAAGTACCCTAAGAGTTGCACACCAAAAAAGCAACTAGAGTGGGTGCAAAAAAGTACCAGGTCAAATGTCAAATAAATGTCAAATATTTGACAATTTAAGTTTGTTAAGTGCTTTTTTAGTTTACAAAGCTTAAAGCAAGAGGCATGAGCGGGTCGTCCAGGTTCTAACCCACGGAGCAGTATGAGACTACCAAAAAGAATTAGGAGCTTGTCATGAAGGAAGCAAGTCTTCACAAATATACTCAGAAAATTATAAAACCATCTAACTCTTATTCAAGTGCATAGAACTGAGTTAAAGTGACTCATTCTGTTGTTGTGATGCTATTATGATGCCACTGTACCATGTGTGCTCCATAATGTATAGTTATAATATCAATAGTTGCGTCCATAATAGCGGACGGGGCTCCGCTCTGGACTGTTGATTCTTTGTAAAGTGAGAGTTGTGCATTACATGTACTAGAAAAACCTGTTATTTATTCATTTTTTTGGTTAATATATATATATTTTTTATCAAAGTGATGATGGATAATTATTATTATTCAGGGTGTTTTCACACTTGGTCCGTTTCAGTATTTAAAAGCAAACTCAGATCGATTAGTCAGCATTTTTTGCGTATATGTGAACACGCCAAACGAAAACCTTTTAAACGAACCGAACTGAGACCACCTCAGGAGTCCGCGGCACGGTTCGGTCGCGCGTTTTGAACACAAAGCGCTCCGAGTTCGCTTCGACTGTTTTCGCCCTCTAGGCTTGCCGTAGGTAGATCACGTGGGAAACCATATATGTCTATGCGGGAAACAACCGAAAATAAAGAAATAAACTAAAAAATACGAATAAACGATCATAAAAAATAAAAACCCAATAAATACATAAATAAAGGGACTTAGATTCTTGTCAATATCAACGAGAGTATCAGAGATCTTTGTGGAAAATGTAGAGGTTTGGTAGAGCTTTTAACCATCTACTCTTATGAGGGGAAAAAAGCCTAAGAATGGTGAATGTGAAGGAACAGCGGCGGCAGGTTGGATAAGGAACTTAAAGTGTGAACAGAAAAAGATCTGAGCTGAAGTGGAGCAGAAAGAGAACCGAGTCCCCTTTCAAATGAACTCACACTGTGAACAGAAAAAGAACCGAGTTCCCTTTCGGTTGGTCCACTTTTTGGACCACTTCTAGAGGACTGAGTTCGGTTCCTTTTCCTTTATGGTGTTTTAACGTATAGTCCTCTTTAAAGGAACCGAACTCAGTCC
>JBBPCY010000130.1:3626963-3644585 GCA_037974405.1 Brachyalestes nurse
AGGTGATCACTAATCAGTCCCTCATAAAGCAGAATGAGGTGCTTGTGTAGGAATTTAACAGACACTGGCATGGAACGCTTGTCATACTCATAGCGACGCTGATTTAAAAATAAATTGCAGTGATCTCTTATTTTTTCTGGAGCTGTATATACATACCATTGTGATATATACCATGCCATTATGTAACTTTGTGTGTGTGTGTGTGTGTGTGTGTGTTAATGTGTGTTATAGGTCACCGAGTGGACCTCTCGCTGATTATTAGTGATTCTCCTCTCCTGAGCCACACCGACTTAGTGGGCTTCAGCTTCCAGGTGGCCAAAGGCATGGAGTTTCTGGCCTCTAAAAACGTAAGGGAACAGTTCTTAATATAAACTACATCTGATTTACTGCCACATGTTTGTTTAGACTGGACTCTGTGTGAAAGAGACGTGTCATTGTCTCTTAATTATCGCATACGATTTGAAAAACTGAAGATGTTATAGAAACGAAAGTTTTATGTGAAGTTTTAAAAGCGTGTTTTTCGGGACTGAAGTAGCTCACATGCCCCCAACGGCGTTGCTCATAACTGCTCTGTGGTCAGGAGCTCTAGCTCTCTCCTCTCTGGGCTTTACAGTGTGTTCATCGAGATCTGGCAGCAAGGAATGTGTTGATCTGCGAGGGGAAGCTGGTGAAAATCTGCGACTTCGGACTGGCCAGAGACATCATGCATGACAACAACTACATCTCCAAAGGCAGCGTGAGTGTCACCTTCAGAAACAGGGTTCTTCCATAGAGATGTGTTGTTCTAAAGACTTTTGTGACTCGTTGAGGGGCGGACTGGCAATCTGTACGTTCTGGAAAAGTCCAGAACGGCCATCTGGTGCACGGCCGTCAGCCCGAGCTGCGCATAAACCCCCAACCCACCCCCCACCCCCCCCCGTACTGCTAATCAGTATGAGTGTTGATTAAATATTCAATAAATATTTACATTGTATTTACTATTTACATGCATTGATTCTCTCAGACGTTCCTGCCCCTGAAATGGATGGCCCCTGAGAGCATCTTCCATAACCTCTACACCACACTAAGTGATGTCTGGTCTTATGGCATTTTGCTGTGGGAGATATTCACTCTGGGTGAGTTTCAAAGGGAGTTCATGTATTTATTATTATTATTGTTGTTGTTGTTGTTGTTACTGAGGTTATGTTAGGGTTTAGAGGTTAGATGTTGGTACAAACCTCAAACATGAAAAAGAGATGATTGCTAAAACACAATCACTTTATTTATTTATCTATTTATTTGTTTGTTTATTTATTTTTTTTATTTGCTATTCAACTTATTAATCTATCTAGATATCACTACTAACTGTTCATTTCTCCATTAAACTTTAATATAATAAGTAGACTATATTTAAGAATTCTTACGAAGATTTCATTCTCCCAGGAGGAACTCCGTACCCTGATCTGCCTATGAATGAGCTGTTCTATAATGCCCTGAAGAGAGGATATCGCATGGCCAAACCAATGCACGCCTCAGATGAAGTGTATGTCTGATCTTTTCATAATGCTGCTTTTAAATTGAAAATATCATACATTTAAATATAATGTACTGAACAAGTGCTTCCAAAATATGTAAACCATGAATACTTGTGCGTGAAAATAATTAAATCAGTGCAGTCTTGGGCAATATCCGTGTGTGATTTCTGAGTGAGTGCAGCAGTGTGTATTTGCCTCTTTCCCTCACAGTTATGAGGTGATGAGGAAGTGCTGGGATGAGAAGTTTGAAAAGAGGCCTGAGTTCTCTTTTCTTGTCCAGGCCATGGGGAACATGCTCTCGGATGCCTATAAAAAGGTTTCTGCTGCACTTTTTTCTGTTTCCTTGGCTTCACATTAAAAACACAAAACTTATCACGTAACTCACCGGATGCACATCAAAGTTCCTCTATGTGCACATAGAGAAATATCATTACTGGGTGAAATAATGTGCAATTCTTCTGGTACATGATTACTGTTTTGTCAATGCCTGCAACTCCAATACGTACCTATCTGTGTCTGTATATGTACGTCCTTACGTATATTTAAAAATCCACTTTGTGGATCCACTCAGTGTGTACATACATATACTTATCTAAGTCTAAATATACATATATGTACATATAAATTTTTTAATACACACGTCCGTATTTATATTTCTAGATTGTTTTTATAGTGTACTTTTTATACTGTACTGTTGGTATAGTTTTTATTCTATTGTTTTGGGGTTTTTTTTGCTGCTCTTACCTTTGTACTGTATATTTTCTGCATTGATAGTTGAAATTTCCCACTTGTGGGACTAATAATGGTTTATCTTATCTTATCTTGTCTTATATCAAGAGTCATCCTTTCTGGTCCAAGAGAGATTTTGTCTGATGATTTGATGATTTGATGATTCATGAGTCAACTCATCAGTTTAGGTTCGGCTGCTGTGTTAGAACAGCAGAATCACTAAACTGGACTGAACTGGAACCTGAAGACCCCTGTCTGTCTAATACATGTACTGATGATCAAAAGCAATTCAATACATTCGGTTGGTGATGAAAGCTCTGACCTTCTTTCTCTGCCTCTCTGCAGAAATACAACCAAGTCAACGACAGTTTCCTGAAGAGTGACCATCCGGCGTTGGTGCGCACTAAGCCCAGGGTGCCTTCTCCATTCCCAGTCACCCTCTCCTCCTCATCCCCTTCCTCCACATTCCCTCCAACCTCCACTCCCACTCCCAACCCCTGCTTGGATGGGGAGACAGCAACAGCCCCTTACAACGGTTACATCATCCCCCTCCCCGACCTCAAGCCGGAGGAAGTGTGCCAGGAGGTTGATCTGCCAGCGGAAATCCCCTCAAGGTAGGATGTCTTTCTGTCTGTGCTTAAATATAGGAGAAACCGCAGAAGATACAGGAAAGATGATGCACCAGTTCCCTATGAGGGACTCTTACTCAGACAGGGTAACTTCTGGTTTTCAGAGGAGAACAAATGGCCAGATAGGGAATAAAACACAGATAAAAAATGAGTTAATGTCGGTTGCAGAGTTTTTAAGACTTTGCCTAAAACAGTCTTTCCCAAATCTACCTCTGAGGAGCCACTGCCTGCCACAGTTTCAGCTATTCCCTACCCCAACAGTCCCAATCCCTGATTCACTGATGAGCAAACAAGATGGAACAGGGTAGGAAATATTGAATTTTTGCAAAGGAGTGGGTCCCAGTAGAAGGATTAAGTGTTGAAAGTGTTGAAAATTACTATTGTTCTTTTATTTTTTTTTAATTTCTTTTAATAGTATTATTATAATTATTATTTTTGTAATAATTATCTTTTCCTCCAACAGTTTTTAAAATATGGTTCCAACATCAAAACATCCTTTAATATCTGGTGTAGTGCGCGTGTATCCAGATTTGTGATTAGTCAGTCAGGGCCCGAGTATTGATTTTTGTGGTCAAGTGGCCTCTGTAATGTATGGGGAGAGAGAGCAGACAGTCGAGTCACCTTGAAAGAGTCTGTTGGAGCTGTTTTCGAGAGAGAGCAGTTCACTTCTCCCATTTTCAGCCCTCCTTAACCATTAATAGCCTGGTAAGAGACAGCGGTAAGAGTTAATGCCCCTCAGTGGTTCAGCAGTAAAATGTTGGGTGCTGAATGAAGAAAATCAGAAAAGGATTAAAAAAAGAAAAGGCTTTAATCCATGCTGTGAGTACTCAATTTTCAAACACTGATTTCATAGTAACCACACAATCACACTTCGCATTTTCTCACAGAAATGCAATTCATTTTGTTCTGCAACCCTTTATGTCACAGTGTAACCATGAAGGAACTTTTCGCAACTAATCTGAAAACTTACTTGGCAAAAGTAGAACATTTGTCTCAGTGCATTGTTGCATTTAAGCCATTGTGAAACAGCATCTCCGAGAGGCAGGAAGCTGAAAGATCTACTCTAAAAATGTTGATTTCTTTTAATGGTGTGGTTTCTCTGTGTAGCTCCCCTGGTTCTGAAGCAGAGACGGCTTCCCTGGAAACCCCCAGCACTGAGCCGGATCAAGAGGAGCTTCTGAAGGAGTGCTCCAAAACTCCAGATATACAGGACAGTTTCCTGTGACATAATGCAGCTTGCTGTCACATTGAAGTAAATGTCAGAATTGAATTCACAACAAGCAAAAAGCAAAAACACAACAAAAAGCAAAAAAACATCCTGACAGAAGCTACGTTAGATGTTTTGTAATTATCCAAGAAATGTTGGACAGGCCTGAAAACAGTCACATGAATTACGGATGGTCATTATCAAGCAGGAGTTATAATAATTCTAGCTGATATCTGAAACATTGGTTTAGTTTTGACAAATAGCTGGAGAGCAGTGAAAGGAAATCACAGTTTTTTATGTTCAGGCTATGATAGTAGTAGAAATCTTGAAAGCCAGCCTATAAAAAGTAAAATGTGCAAATGTGTAGAAAATGAAAGACAGGGCTAGAGGGGGCTGTTTCCTCCTTCTTTGTGAAATCAGGTTGAGGTACTATTTTTTTTACGCGAATGGTACGTTGCAATGTATTCTGACTGCCTAAACCAGAGCTACGAACTATACAGTTAGTTTTGAAAACGTGCTGAGAGTATTATTGGATTTTGTAGCATGGAAGATAGCTTGTCATTTTGTAGGCCTGATGACGTCTGTATTATTTTGTACTATTGCATTTATAGTCAAGCTACATAACAAAAACTGACAATTTAATGACGAGCATTAAATTGAGATACACGTTTTGAAAAATATTTTCTATTTCAGCATATTCTTTTCCTGTTGAGCAGAACATTATGTAAAAGAAGTTTGTATTTTATTTTACAAGTATATCGTTTTATTATATTTTGCATCTTAGAGAAGGGAATTTTGTACAAAAAAAAAGAAAGAAACTTGTAGCAAATTTGCACTTTACAGTCTCATGGAAATTTTTCAGATTATTTTTGACTTTTCACTTTTGTATTTCAGTGAAGGAAATCACAGTACATTACATCGACAGGAACAAATGATAAAAGATTGTATTATTGGTTGCAAAAGTTCATTTCCATGGAAATGTTGAGATGAGAGTGTTCTTTATTTCCTAAAGCATGGTTTTGAATTCTGACTGAAACGCTAGTGAAACTCAGCACAGGTTAAGGTACTAGAAACAGGGCAATTATGTGTGAGATTTTCTTCTTTTCTAAAAAAAATACGTTATATTTGTTTTACTTCTATAGATAACCTGTATTAGTGATGCATGGGGTGACCCATGACCCGCATGTAACTGTGGGTGACCCGGGAGTGTGGGCGGTTTTAGGGCAGACATTTTTAAAATATCCTGGGTGCGGGCGGGCGGGTCAAAAAGTTACAAAACGCATTTCATTATCGATCAAAAAGTGCTGTAAACGGGGTTTGAGATTTATTTTTTTCCTCGGGTCGGATATCAGGTCCTTATCCATGCGTATTTTTGCGGGTTGGGTGGATCTCCTGATGGGTCGAATTGGGGCGCGTGTTAAAAAAAGCCGACTCGTGCAACACTAACCTATATCCTTACTGCTTTCAGGTCAGTCTGAGTTACAGAACGCTGTGCCTGCTTGTTTCCTTTATACTGACACAGGTCTAGCTCCTCTCACCCCACACCCACCCTTAATCATTAGAACATAAACAGGTAAACTGACCTCAAGACAGGGTCTAGGACCAACTTCCTCCAGTGCCTCATTGTCCAGTCTAGCAATGTATTACCGTCCTCTACTTAAAAAGCCATTCCTTTTATGAACACACAGAACAATCTGTAGTACTTCGCCTTTGCTTTCTTTTGATCTCTCTAGAACTTACTGTAACCGTCTTTTTTTGTATATGAGCCAAACCGTATTTAGTGTCACTTCATAAATCACACTTTACATGAAGCACACACTCATACACGCTATGGTACCAAAGCTTTTACAATATGTATGTACAAGTGTATTTTTGTATAAATATTTTGTATGTTGTACTATTGTACTGAATGTGTAATATGTAAAAACTGTAATAAAGATTAGAAAAATATTACTCCTCTTTTTGAAGCATCCAAAAAAACTCTGGTGGGACTCAAACCCACAACCTTTGATTGGCTCCACACATGTGTCTAAAATTTCAGTGTGCTATCAGTTGCCCCACAGAACCTATCGTGTGATGAGACAAGCTTTCTCCATGGACCACCGTGCACCACATAACAACACTGAGCATTCGACAGAGTGCAACAGAAATAATACAAACAACACAGTAGATCAGTGGTTCCCAAACGAGTGGGATAACCTGTGTAGTTTGAATTGGGGAGGGGGCTCATTAATGTTCTTATCTCGAAAAGAGGGACCCTGCAGAGAAAGTTTGGGAACCACTGCAGTAGATGGAGACCACAGCAATGTAAGAGTAATGTAATATAACAATATAGTGTGTATGGGATGTAAACCTTCCAGAGTGACTACCATTGCACCATAAATATGATATTGCTCAGGAGGCAGCAGCATTGAACAAAGTGCAAGGAATTACATAAATAATAAACAAATTGACAACACAGCAGTGTAACAGTAGCGTGAATGAGACGTTATCTGAGACAGTACAATAAATATACAATACTATAATGTAACAATAGTGTGAACAACACACAATGGGCTCCTGTCATGTGGCCCCTTGAATTTAACTTGCCATACAAATTTTGTTATTTTTGGCAAAATGATTGTTAAGTTATTGCCTAAGATGTACCCCACTCCAGAGGGTGTTAGAGTGAAGGGACATGTCCACACAAATCTCTTATTCCATATCAGTCATGTCACATTATGTGCCCAGTGTGAGTGCACACTGTGATTGGCCAAATACTATACTGGCCAAATACTATACTGACCACTGTGCTGTCATAATTAGTAAATAAATTACTAGACACTGTTTTGAATATAGCTGTGTGTTCAAAAAGTTAATATACAGTCAATCTAGTAACTGAGCTAGTAGCTTAGACTGTATGTTTATATCTTCATTGTTCAAAAAAATCTTCAATATCACAGGTCTAGCTCCTCTCACCCCACACCCACCCTTAATAACTAGAACACAAACAGGTAAACTGACCTCAAGACAGTGTCTAAGATCAACTTCCTCCAGTGCCTCATTGTCCAGTCTAGCAATGTATTACCGTCCTCTACTTAAAAAGAAGTCCCTTTTATGAACACACAGAACAATCTGTAGTACTTCGCCTTTGCTTTCTTTTGATCTCTCTAGAACTTACTGTAACCGTCTTTTTTTGTATATGAGCCAAACCGTATTTAGTGTCACTTCATAAATCACACTTTACATGGAGCACACACTCATACACGCTATGGTACCAAAGCTTTTACAATATGTGTGTAAATGTGTATTTTTGGAAATAATATTTTGTATGTTGCACTATTCTACTGAATGTGTACAAATCTCCAAAATCAAGAGAATACAAGAGAAGTAAAGAAAAATGTTTTAATCCTGAGGTTAGTTAACAAAAACATCAGACATTTTGGAGCATTTCTGTTGGTTCAATTGATCATGAAAGTTTTACAAAATGTAAAGTGCAGCTGCTATTTAAATAATGAAAAATAATAATGATGTGATATTTCTACTACTTTCAGTATACTGCCCACCCCCCTGCAGACGTGTTATCTCTCAGACAGTATTCCTCTCACTGCCCCCAACTTTTATGTTGAAACTATTCTATCTAAAAAAAACCCCTCAAAAATCAATTAGTTGGGGAAAAAAAATTGCTGACGAAAAGCAAATGCAGCTATATTGCTTCATCTTTATTGAGAATTATAAAAGGCACAATTGACAGGCTGTGCACAAACAACCTCCAACGCTTGCTCTTTATGCACCATATCAGTCATGGGGTTCTCAAAACACTGGGGACAGTTGTGGAAGGGCTCACTGAGACATGGTGGGTTGCATCCACAGCAGATTCAGAGCTATCAAGGCCATTAGTCTCACTTGAATGGTGATGTGGAAAGCTAATAACCAAGAGAGACATGTGTTTCAGCTCTCTGTCTCATTTTGAGGACTGTTGAAAAGCAAACTAGTGGGTTCTGGAAGTCTGTGGATATAATCAGGAACAAATCTGCTGTTTGAGTTTTTTTAGTTTTCACCAAGACAACTTTACAGGTAGAGTGTGTGGTTGACTTTTTAATTTTTAACTTAGGCTCGATGCGTTCTGATCTATGCTTTGAATCCAAGTCAACAGAATTCTAATTATAGTTTTAAAAACCATATTTAAAAAAGTAGAGTGACTGCAGTTAAAATTTCACAATCGTGTCTTCCCCATAGAAAAATGAGAAGTTGATTCTAGAAGTGAAGCGAGGGGACGATCGCTTCTTATTTTCAGGGAAGACGCACGCCAGAGAAGATTGATAAAGCAACAGGGACAGCTCCGTCCGGCAGCGGCCAGAGATGTTTCTCCTGACCTGTATTCTGGGACTTTTGTCCTATCAGGCACAAGGTAACACTCACTCACCCACTCTCTGATTCTTCATCTGTAACTGAATTGGTCTTGGAATGTTTCTGTTGATCACAGGGAGATTATGTCATCTTCGTTATTATTGTTTCTGTACACTTTCTGTAGAATCTTGAACTAAACTTGCCTCTATAATATATTCAACAATTTATAATATGGAATGTATTAAGTCAGAAAAGTTCTACCGCACTGTTTATACAGACTACCTCTCTTGCCTAAGGAAATGTGTACATTACGGGCATACAATCATATTCAAATGTTCGGGCACCCCTGTTTAAATGATGTTCTGTTGATTTAAGTGAAAATAAGAACACACTTTTGTACATTTTTAAAATTTAAGCCACAATGTATATTTTTAAATTTAAGCCACAACATAAACTTTTTTGTTTAAATGCAAAATTGACTTTTTTTAACATATCAAGTTAAACAGATTAAATATAAAATAAGGCCTGTGCAAAAGCTTTGGCACATTTTTTGTTTTATATTTTGCTGATATGTAAAATAGATCTAAATTAGCATTGAGTTTGCTCCCTGTGGAAGATCTGTAAAGTCAATAAAATATATGAAAGTGAAACTTTGTCATAGCGAGTGAGACTGAAGAGTGATCACATGAAGCTGTACTAACACACTAAATTATAAACTGGTCACATCTGTGTTTGTTTATGAGTGAAGTGGGACGGACGTGCAGTTTTGGCACCTCAGATAACTGCAACGTTCCTCATTCATGTGTTTTCAGAAACACAGTCCTGTTTTTGAACCACTATTACTGCTTTATAACGGGAAGCTCTCTGCATAATTTGCTGCATCCAAATGCATTCAGAGGAGCCGATGTTTATTTGTGGTTGAAGTCAGAGACAAAGTGCCTGATTTGTCCAGTTGCATTCTCACTTCTGTTTTTAATACGGGTAGAAGTGTTGCTACGTACACCGAAATCACGGCTGTTTCACTGTATCAAAGGGTATCTGAGAGGTCATGCACTGGTGGCTGTACATTTATTTTGTCTTCACAATGAGCCCTACAGGGACGGCTGGTCACGATATTAGATGGAAGAACTCACACACTGTAGAACCATATTTGAAAGGCATTTAAATCATTATTAAAAGTATACACTGTAAAAAGTACAAGTCAGGGCTGAATGAGTCTTTTTGTTGTGCATATATCTGTGTGCGTGTGTGTGTGTGTGTGTGCGTGTGTGTATGTGCGTGTATGTGTGTTATAGTCTGAGTAAAGGAGCTGAGTAATTTCCCTTTGAACAAAAATATCAAATCCTAATTAACTTCCTGCGTTTCTACACTTCCTTTACGTCAACAGTGCGTGAATAATATCAGGTTTTAATGTACAACGTGATGTCACACCATAATATACATGGTCTACTATTAAGTACTGACCCTAGACTCACCTTTAGTATCTGCAAATCATTTTTTCATATCTTTTAAAACAACAAAGAAGGTTCTTTTGCTGTCTGTCTTGGTCTCAACTCTGTGTTGACCTGGACTTGAACCTTTTGGACTCGATTTGGAACTGACTAGTCCAGGACTTGAACTTGTCTTGGACGGAAGGAAGTCTTGACTACAGCTCTGTTAGGTAGCAAGTTAAGCAGAACAAGTTTATCTCATACTGGCCATCCCAGGGCTTGAACATCACAAGAGATTATTTAATAGTTTATGTTGCCTCATGATTTCATACAACGTAGAAGTAGAATATAGCTCTTTATCCCTGTTTTCCTGAACTCATTATAGGAATGTAAAATAAAGCTGAACCATGTTTTGTTTGGAGGTGGGTGAAAAACAAAGAGGACACTTGCATAAGTGCAGCTGGGTGACAAATAGTGCCATCAGGTTTCACAGAATTTTTTGCTTTGGTTTTATTTTATACATATTCTTTGGTCATATGATTAGGTTTCTGGAAATATACTATAATAGCTCAGTTCCATAGTAATATCTAGATCAAGTCCATCATCATCACCACCTTATAATGATGTAAACAAACTGCAGGTTTGTTCTGAAGAGATTTCCAGAGTTTTCTTTTGAATTAGACATTACTTTGCAAATGCTGTTAGTGAATAATTTGTACCATTTTTGTGTATTTTTGTGCACAATTCAGGTAAAGTTCAGAGGAAAATTTGGATACTAACAGACACTCAAAACCAAGAAGAGTTTTATAATCAAAACTAAACAGTTTTTATACATCAGAAAAGGTGGGGCAGGCTTGAGTCTAAGGAGAACTAAAATGGCCTCAGATAGGCACCAAGGAGCACACAGCAGTACATTTCTAAAGTTTTGTGTAAAGAAAGAAGAAGGTTCACTCTATCATATTCCTCCAATTCCGCTACTGAACTGTTGGCACAGACGCTGTTGAGTGTTATATTGCATACAGCAGCCAGGATGAATGTGTGAACTGAGATAGACAGATGAATGCTGAAAAACATGGAGAGAAAAACACAGAGAAGTGAGACAAAGAAATAGGATATTGGGGTTTTGCCTGATTCTGCAAAATGTTTCCTTGTGCTTTGTCGTTCTTGTCCGGCTTCTTTCCAGTTAACACTTTGCTTTCATTTCTCCTGAAATACCACAAGCACTTCATAACCATGTCATGCAACCAGAAACCAGAGAGGCATCTGCATTGACAATATTATCTATGACAATGAATGTTGTTGTCCTGGTGTAAAGATAAATGGACTGCAGTCTAAGTTGATGGCTCCCTTAAGATTAAAGAGTTTTTCCGACTGATTTGTTAAATCTATTTAGGCATAACTAACCAATAAAACATAACATAGCACTAGCATGTTAGCACTAGGACTAGACTAGTAAGTACAACTGAGCATAATTTAGCATAACTCAGACACTCACATACCACCAACAATCCCACTCCCTCACCCCACCCCCTTAAACAAAATGACCTGTTAAAAGACTGTTCTGTTTATTTTACTGCACATTCTCTGTCATGTTGCTGCTAAAACTGCACAATCATATTTAATGCTGTTCTGCATCTTTACACTGCTGCTAGAATACAGTACCTGTCAAAATACTGTATTTATCCTCACTGTAGCTGGTGTCAATTAGACAGAATGTTGTCTAGTCTTGTCTCATCTAGTTGTATTGTTGCTCTTGTGTTCTTTTGTCCTGTCTGCACTTGTGGTTGTGTGTTCCTCTCTTGTGTTGGTCCTGGAGGCCCATTGTTTCATTTGTATATGGTAGACATGACAATAAAAGCTACTTGACTTGATAACTGTGCATAAATAGAAAGTATAATTGAGATGACATGCAAGCTCATTTGCATGTGTCCATTCGTAAACTAAACCTGCCACCAATTAATAAGAACTTCACAGGTTTTTTGCTGGATATTATGCTCAATTTCTCACATTTTACACAGTGTTCAACTGGGACATCCACAAAAAACTTGTCTTGCCAATTCAATTCAGTCTGTCTTCCTTTGACTGACAGGGTGGACGCAGCCTGTGATAAAGACAAACATGGGACGTGTGGTCAGCACGGATGTGGTCATGAATGTGAGTTCTCGTCTCGTGCTGACTTGTGAGGGAGACGGTCCAGTGACGTGGATCCCTCGACTGTATAAACACAAACGATACATCAAGTCCAGTGGAAACCGCTCTACCTTCAGTGTGGGAAAAGCCACTGTGGATTTGACAGGCACTCACAAGTGTGCCTACAACAGCAGCATTGCCAACTTCTCATCTGTGCATTTATTTGTAAGAGGTGGGTGTAGTCCTGCTGAGGTGATGTTGACCATGTCTCAATTTCTATGCATTAATACATTAGAACATTACTAGTGTTTTAGCATAAATAACATCATGGCTTGGCCTGGATTTGGTCACTGCTAATCGTCCTAGCTGTGACCGTATTAATGAGAATACATGACCTGATGTGTTCTACTGCTCTTACACAGCAGTTTTATAAAGGAAAGAAAACCGTAAAGCAAAAAAAGCTTATATATCTTTTAAATGAGAATTCAAATGATTAAAAAAATCTGTACATTCAAGATGTAAACAAAGTCATTGAAACATTCTGACTTGTATTTCTTTACAGTGTAGATGACAGGAACCAGGGGTCCCATTTTGTGTCCAAAATGACCAGTTAATCTACTCCTATCTGATTTTTGTACATCTTGCATGTACTTCTGTACCATGAACATGTTTAAAAACTGCATTTTGGGCCAAAAACCCATATTAGAAGAATCACAAAACACTACATTGGTCAATACTTTTTTGTAATCATTGCATATGAGAATATAACTCAGTATGATGTAACTTTTAGAGGCATTGCAAGTCTTTAAATGTGTGGTTCCTATCAATAATTGTGATTCTCTAAAATGACACATCTCACATCAAAACATTCTGAATATATTTGTTTATATCATGTATAACAGTAAAGCAGCAATTATCTGAGGTCAAAGGAATGACGCAGAAAGAATGGTCAGAGGTGTGGTGAAAGAATGGTCAGAGGTGTGGTGAAAAGAATGGTCAGAACCTACAGTTGTATGAAATGAAGTTCATGACATAAAGTTTCTGACCTACAGATCCAAACGTTCTCTTTGTAACTTCTGACCGGAGTGTGGTAATGAAGGAGAGAGAGAACGCTGTCCTGTCCTGCCTCCTCACTGACCCTGCCGCCACTGACATCCAGTTGCGAATGGACAACGGGACGGCTCTCCCCCCTGGCATGAATGTGACCTATGATCCCAAGAAAGGGATGCAAATCTGGAATGCCCAGCCTTGGTACAACGCCGACTATGTCTGCATCGGCAAAATAAGAGGAGTGAGGAAGACATCTGCAGTCTTCAGTCTCAACATCATGCGGAGTGAGTTCTTGTGGCTGTCAGTGCTCTTTTACTGATAAACTCCACTGACTTAAAATGAGGCTGTTTGGTTGTTCTTCACTCTGGTGCTGTGAAAGGGTAACTCTCTGGGTAGTACTCTTAGTTTTTTACAGGCAAACATACAGGTACATTACAGGCACATACAAATGTTTGAACCTCCCAGGTCATTTTACCCGTTTTGTTGAAATGAAAATTTTCTCTACAAAGAACACATTTAACTATGGCATTTTTAGTGCACATCTACTGTGTATTTTATTTTTACCTTAATTTAAAGCTAAGAAAAAATAAAACATAAAATAGAAAAAATAAAAATGTGCCATAACTTTGAACTTTTAAGATTTTATATTCAGCAAATAAGCAATAATTGTGCATAAAGATCTGAGGAAGCCTTTAGAAGATGTGTACTTATAATCACAGTTCTCACAAAACATGTACCCAAACTTTTGCATTCAACTGTGTGTAGCTTGCTGTGACAGCAAAGTCAACACTCTTTCTGTGTGGTTGTTCTACAGGAGCACGCTTTCCACCGTACGTCTTCTTGAAGAGTAGCGAGTATGTGCGACTTGTTGGTGAGAGACTAGAGATCAGCTGTTCTACACACAACCTAAACTTCAACTACAACGTCACCTGGAGCCACTCCTCTAGAGAGCAGGTAACGCTCTTCACTTTCACCCACATTGGCGGCATGTGAAACATCCTGTGTGTTTCAGTGCTCTGTGTCTGAACTCAAACTGAAACGGAAAACCTGGAACCTGAAAATGACTAAGACTGGAATCAGAGCAATTCTAGGTTTGAGGGTGTTGTGAAAAAGCTTATTGGTGTTTGTACCTTGGTTGAATAGCAGATGTTGATTTCTGTATAGCTTTTCTGGCTTGAAGAACAGTTGTGGACTACATGAGCACTAGTGTACGTCACTCTGGATAAGAGCGTCTGCTAAAAGCCATTATCTGCTCTGATTTCTTTATAGTCATGCAAACCTGAAACGCACCAAAAGCATAAACTGCTTTTTTTTATTAACAGTTACCGGACCCAGAGGAGAAATCTAAATCGAAGGTTGATGGGTTGGAAATTGTGAGTACTCTGACCATTCCTAAAGTGATCCTGTCCGACTCAGGTAACATCACCTGTACGGGAATTAATGAAGCTGGAATTAACCGTTCTACCACACAACTACTTGTAGTTGGTAAGAGCTTACATTTGCATTTTGTGTATGCTACACAGTTCCACAAATACATACTTCCATTCATTTCCATTCAATGGGAAACAAACTTTTAAGCAAGTGCTAAGTTTCAACTGCCTGTCCTTCACACCATCCTAATAATTATGTTATAGAAAAACGTTTGTGACGTTAAAATAATCTCTTTTTCAAAGACAGTAGCAAGTAAATGTGATATAATTTCATTCCCATGGATAAGATTAAAACTTGTTTTGTTTTTCATGACCATTGGTCTGTTTTCCATATGAGATAAGATAAGACTACTCACAAAAAGTTAGGGATATTCAGCTTTCGGGTGAAACGTCAGGATGAACCTAAACTGCACTATAACCTTTACAGGTGAATTTAATGTGACCTTCCCTAAACGTTTGAATTCACAACTGTCCTGCTGTTCAGTGTTTCAGTACTTTTTACTCAACTTGCTAACAAGGAGCTTAACAGCAAAATTCACAGGTGTTTGATCCATGAATCGACCAGAACAGTCCTCCTCATCATGCTGTTCACATTTTGACATCATGAGACCAAGACGACACCTAACAATTGATCAACAGTACCTCGCCATTGCGAGGCTTCAAACAGGATGTTCTCAGGCAGAAGTGGCCACTGAGCTTAGAGTGTCATCAGCAGGTTGCAACAGAGACTGGAAGAGTCACAGAAAGGCATAAAAGTGGACGTCCTTTGGCCACATCCCACACTGATGACCGCTTCATTTTGAACAGTGCTCTGCGGAACTAGATGATGAATGCCACTCAACTCCAGGCACATTTAAGAGAGGTGAGAGGGAACCTAAGTGTCGCGTCAGACCATTCGAAATGGTTTACATCAGCGTGGTCTGCGTGCTAGACGACCTGCAAGGGTACCTGACCACACCACTAGGCACAGGCAGCATTTATGCTTGACGAGGAACCAGTGGTCCTCAGTGCTGTTCTCTGATGAAAGTTGATTCATGTTGAGCAGTGATGTTGGAGAAGTCAGGGAGAGCAATATGCATCAGCCAGATGAGCCTGTGGTGGTGATACAGTGTGGGCAGGGGTGTCTAGTCAATACAGAACTGCCCACCACTTTGTGAATGGTACCGTGATAAGCCCATACTACCTGAATAACATCATTAATCCAGTCATTGTGCCCCTTCATGAACAGCACAGGCCTAATTTCATCTTCATGGACGCCAATGCTCCAGCTCATTGAGGTCGCATCATTAGTGAATGGCTGCTGGAGACTGGGGTACCGCGAATGGAGTGCCCTGCACTTTCTATGGGATCAGCTGAGTCGTAACTCTGTACCGCAGGACCTCGATGACCTGAGGGCCGCCCTTCAAGAAGAGTGGGCTGTCGAGCTGTAATTTATGCTTAGGGGCACATGACACATTATTGAGATAATGGCTTTTTTTGTTGTGGTATACTCGCCACTGTTGGCTTTTGTTTCAATAAATTCTTTGAGATGAGGAAATCACCATTGCATGCTTCTACTTAAATGCCCTACTTTCATGATATAATATCACTGTAGTATAAACTTTTCACGTTTTCCATAAATTTCACCCAAAAGCCAAATATCCCTAACTTTTTGTGAGTAGTGTATGTATCAAAGTAATAAAAAGAGTTTATTGTTTTTGTTCCCAGAAAAACCTTACCTCAGACTCACCCCAAAACTGCCATCCAGACTGAGTCATGAGGGTCTGTCTGTTAACGCTCCTGAGGGAGAAGATGTAGAGTTGGGGGTCCTCATTGACGCATATCCAGCTCTAAAATTCCAGGGCTGGGAGTTTCCCAATACCTCGGAACCAGAAGAAAGGTTCTTTACCCATAATTACAGGTCAGTCGACAAACTCATATTCCATCTTCAAGCAGTAAAATAAGAAAAGTAACGTACATTTTCTTAATTTTACAGTCTTCTTTTTCTGAAATGATTTGGACCTCACAGGGTTCGTACAGTAATTTGTCTAGGGTTCCTACTGTAATAGAACAAAGGCTATTGTTTTACATTTAAGTAGTTTTCAAAATTGAAAATAAGTACGGAAAGAGGAATATATGTCAACAAATATACATAAAATATATGTTATAATGAAATACCAAAATTTTATTTAATAGGCATGAAGCAGTGTTGCTTCTAAAGAGACTGAACAGCAGAGATCAGGGAAAATATACCTTCTATGCAAACAGCAGCATGGCTAATGCGTCCATTACGTTCCGCATCCAGATGTATCGTAAGTAATGATTGTGGGCATTGAGTTTGATTGTGTTTAATCAGTTTCCTCAAAACTCCTCCTTGTTACGATTTAATGAAGCTTTATTTCAGTTGCTTTTTTTATTCACTTCAGCAATCAAAACTGAACATATATAAATTAGATATCAAGCGTTGTTTAAGATTTAATATTCTTGTTAACAGAGAAGCCAGTTGTTTTGCTGAGACAGACCAATGGAAGCTCCATAACATGCACGTCATTTGGCTACCCAGCTCCCGAACTCCTCTGGTACCAGTGCCCAGGGACCAGGCTAACGTACGTGACTGATCAACTACATTTGTTTATGTTTTGTAAATAAATACACAAATTGCATCATATGAATATATAGATATAATATCCTGAGCTATATGTTTACATCAGATAAGTATAAAAGATGAAGATCAACTAAAAAGCCAGAAAAGCAAATGAAATTCATAATTATAGTATACAGCTCCAGAAAAGAAAATAAGAGACCACAGCAAAAATGTTCAGTTTCTCAGGTTTTTTTATAGGTGGTTTTATCTTTTATAAATATGGAACTGAACAACTTAGCCTTAGTTTTAAAGAACTGCTGACAATATTTCTCCCAATTTCCAAATAAAAATATTGTTCTTTAAAGCATCACTTTAAAGAAAATGACAAAACATCAAAATAAGAGAAATGATGCAGTGCTTTCAGAACTTGAATAATTCAAAGAAAACAAAACATCTTTTTCACTCTTAAACAAAATGGCAATAATTGCCTTTGACATACTTCTAGTAGTGTTTTACCATCCAACTGGTCTCACTTTGAGAGGAGAGTGTTGATTACAGCAGTGTTTTTATACTTTTCCTCATTAAATAAGATGTGATTCAGGTGATCACTA
>JBBPCY010000130.1:3669279-3689573 GCA_037974405.1 Brachyalestes nurse
TTCAGTAACGTGATTGTGCTCCAAGTGTTGAAACAAATTGGTGGTGTTACCTTTGGGCGTCGCAACTGTTTTTCTACGTCTGACTTTATTTTGTTTGATGTCATCCTTACTGAAGCCAAAATGTGTCCAAATGATGGAGACTGCGTTTCTTTGGTACAAGCTGCTCTTGTTGCTCAGTTAATTCTAATAAAATGTTCATACACTATGATAATATTGAATTTTAAACTCATATAATTAAGTTAGAAAACACGTTTTAACTTGCATATCTTATCTTGTATACATGGAATGAATGCTGTAGACTCAAATGGCACTTTTTATGGACTGTCCTTCTTGTTGTTACTGTAACCTTGCATCTTTTTTTTCTTGGGGTTTAGTAACATCTGACTCATCTATGACATTCTTGGCCTTCAGAGAAAGTCTTAATGGTTATTTCTGGGAAATAAGAAAATAGAGTTTTGATTTTTATTAGAAATTGCATGTATTAGTTATAGACTTCAGAACATCAGGGCATCAGAGTGATGCCACTGCCATGTTGAGAACATGGTGCTGAGAACGGCCCACCACCCTCAGGATGTCTGGTCAGTGGAAGTCCTGCGGTTGCTGACAGATTGTGCAGCAACAGATGGGCCGCAGTGAGCTGTTTATGTGTCTCCGCTCAGCTCTTCTTGTTGTTGCTGTAACCTTGCAATTTCCTTCAGGATTAATGAAGTTTCTCTCTATCTGTCTAGACAGACAGAAACCTGGCTAATTAAACTGACTAATATGAGTAAAATTATATTTGGTCTGTTTGCTAAAGACACTTGTCAACAGGTCTACAGGAACTGCTGTACTGTGGTTGTACAGCTGGTGGCCTGGTGGTTAGGGAGTTGACCCTGCAATCAGAAGGTTGTGGGTTTGAATCCCAGGACTGCTAGTGGCACCACTGAGGGACCTTTGAGTAAGATACCATCCCCACACTCTGCTCCCCGGGTGCTGTGTTCCTGTCTGCCTGCTGGTGAATGGGTTAAACTCGGTACTGTGGTGTTCCAGTGTATTTCAGTCCTGTATCAGAGTTTCTGTCGTCCCCAAACCACGTCCATGGAGTCGAACCGGCGGAAAGTTTTTCTCTCAGAGCTGCTTTTGTTATTGTGGTCTTTTATTATTTATAGTCTTGTTTGAGTTTTTCGTTTTTTATCAACATTTATCCGTGGGATGAAAAACTAACCCAGAGAACTTGTTACTGATGTCCTGGATCACCTTCACGTTTCTCTCAGAGTTAAAGATAAATTTGTTAGAGTCACAGAAAACTCCCATTGAAATTTTCTTCAGCCCATACAGACAATCGTGCTTGTACTTTATCGACTTCCAATGGAGTTCCCAGTTTGTGTCTCCATTGTTGTTTTTTTGTGGCCTCTTTCCATGTCGTGATGACATTTCAACCAATCAGAAAGCAGAGATGCCGTCAGCTCATCTCTGGCCCACTTTCGAGCTGCTCGGGTTCGGCTCGGGTACAGGTTGTTTTATTTGTAATGGAAAAACAGTTGTTCTGGGTACAGTGCCAGTGGAGAAGCACCAGAAAAGGCCACACGTCAGAAAATCAGGTCCGCATCTGTGAGAAACCATTTATGTATCCCGGATGAAACCTTCATATATTCAAAGACGATCGCTGGTGTATAAGAATCTTTGGAGGCTAGGTTCGTATTCTTGCCTGCAGATTTGTTCGCCTGTATGAAGCTCTTGTCTAGCTGGAGTAACGCGGAGGAGCGCCTCTGCCTATGCCAGAGCCGAGACTGAACTTGATTGCCTGCCTGTCGCACAGTGAGTCGTGGAAGGGAAGGAAAAAAAGGAAGAAAAACTACGGCTGAAAAAAAATCACACCTTCTGCCTAGCAGGCCTCGGCTGGATGGAATGTAAAGCGTATGCATTGAGTTCGCCGTGTTCCACCAGCCGTTGGGCTCATGCATAATTGGGAATGAGCAGATTCGGCACGCCAGCTGAATTTTTCATGCCCCCGGGTTCAGTGGGATGCGCTTGAACCTGAGGTGGCGTGATAATGTTAAGTTGTGGGCTGTACAAGCTTGCTGATAGCGAGATGGGTGGGATGCGATTAAGCGAGTACAATGACACAATGAAACACACACTTAGACACACACACCAGGACTTTAATGAAACTCATATTTTCTACAGTGCTTTTTTTGCTCCATGATTTGACACTAAAAAGAGGTTGGTATTCCAGGGGTGTAACAGTATTTGATTTGATAATGATTTCTTCTTAGAACGAAGAATAAAAAGGCCATCATTTATTTTTGGTTTCATTTTTTCGCCACATCCAAAAACAAATCCTGACAACTTCCTGATAGGACTTCAGGATTCTGCACTTATACAGTAAATTAACTACCAGCATAAGTAGGAACTGACTGTGGAATCTACCAATGAATTCCAATGTGTGGGACCACTTTTATGAGAACACTGTGTCTCTAGGCCAGGGGTGGGCAACTCCGGTCCTGGAGGGCTGTGATCCAGCACGTTTTGGTGATTTCCCTTTTCAGAAACACCTGGTTCACCTCACCAGCTGATTGTCAGGTTTAGTGAATGTGTTTGAGGAGAGCTACCATCAAACTGTGCTGGACACCGGCCCTCCAGGACCGGAGTTGCCCACCCCTGGGTTAGTGTGTGGCCCCTGCAACCAGTTTGTGAGTTTCCCAATACTGCTTGTGTCATCACTGAGGTATCCCTGAGCAAGGTATCGTCCCCACACAATTCTTCCCGGGTGCCCCTCATTGGTGGTAGCCCACTGCTTCACTTGGTGAATGGGTTAAATGCACAGAAAGTAGTTCATACTGTGTGCTGGACCATGGAGCAATGGAATAAGGATGGCTGGGTGCATGTTTATTGATTACCTTGGGAAAAGCTGGCACCAGAATGCACTACTGAGGTAAGGCAAGCTGGTGGAGACAGTGTGATGCTCCTTGATAAAACCTCGCAATTATGTGTATGCATTCAAGTGGATATTAATTTGACACCTAAACATTGTTTCAGAATACAATGTTTCATGGCAGCAGTATTCCACAATGACAATGGCACCCTGCCGCACTGTAAAAATTGTTCAGGAATGGCTTGAAGAACATGACAAAGAGTTGGCCTACAACATCTCAATCTGATTTGTGGAGGCTCCAACTCGCACCTTAAAAGACTTAAAGGATCTACTGCTAACTTCTTGACATCAGCCATAGCACATCTTCAGAGGTATTGTGGAATCCAGGCCTTGAGTAAACCGTATACAGTAATCCCCCAGTTTTATGCGGATCAGGAGTTGCGGCTTCAGTCACGCGCAGATTTTTTTGAGAACTGAACTCAGTTTTATGCGGAAATCCCCACAATAACCCCGAAGCTGCAAATATACTCCGCCTTTTTGTAGCAATAAATATAGTTTTCTGGATGTTTTCACACAAGGGGACTCTGTAGCCGACCTGGGAGCACTTTTTTCAAATCCCACACCAGGCTTGAGCCCCCACCCTCCAAGTGCGATTTCTCCGCGGTGCAAGCACTCAGATGCTTCAAACTCCACAGTTCGACTGATCTACTGGAGACCTTTCCAACGAGCCCTCATTTGCATTTTTAGCTTGAGTAGATCAGGGGTTATTCCCCAAAAACCATTCACCTCGCCGCTGTGTCCCAATACTTCTGTTCTCTGAAAATAGCATAATTTATCATGACAACAACTTTATATATTGTCATATCACTCCTAAATGTCTATAAAGTAGCTGGTTTACCGGAAAGCAGTTTTTCCAAACAATAAAAAATCCCAGCTATATATTTCCTCCAGAATATATGAATATTCTCACAGTTCTTTGCCAACAGTAAATTATTTGGGAAAAGCACATCACTCTAGCACTGAGAACACAAGCCAAAAACTCCTCTTACCATGCATGCAACCAGGCAAGGCATTGCTCAAGGTTCAGTAAGCAAGTAAGCAAATAAGTAAGTAAGTAAAGCTTATTGTCATCTCAGCCATAAACATATAGTACACAGTGAGACGAAGTATCGTCCTCCCGGACCATAGGTGTAACATAGAACACAACAGAACAGTAGCACTCAGACAGATCAACAGTGAGGGTAACAAGGGGGGATTACATTTAACCTATATATGTATAAATATATCCAAGTTCACAAATACTTCACTTAAAAATTAATTACTATAAAATACTAAAAGGGGACACATAGGGAGCCAATAACAATACAGTACTGTGTACAGAATTGTAGTATAGATATAAACATTCTAATATATATATCTACACATAAATATCAATACATATTTGTATATCTATACATATACATGCATACACACACACATCCATATACCCACACATACACATATACATACACTCTTAGAAAGGATGTGTTAAAACTGACACAAACTGTATTAAATTACTTACACATTAATGGGTGAGTTCTTTAGTGCAAGTTATACTTCTTTGTACATCAGTTAATGTTATATTAGAGCAAGAGTACATCTTTGCAGCAAACGTAGCTGCATGATGGCTAACAGAGAATACATCCTCAGACTTAGCAAGACACAACTCCACACAATCTGATGTTGGGGCAGATGTGAAATGAATGGTGTAAGTAGGATTCGCTTTGTCCTCTATACAGTTATCTGATATATATTTCGGAGAAGAAATATTTAGTAAGCTTTCCTGTGTTGAATGTTCTCTTGCAAGATGCTTAGAATAGGAATTGATGTTATGGTATGTACGTTGACAGCCATTTTGGCCACAAATTATGGTGTAGTTCTGTCCATCAGATAGGGTACATGAGTACAAGAGTACATGACAAGCTGATTTAAGATAAAACCTGAAGATTGCTAATGAACTCCAAAACTTTAGCTCGCCTTGCAATCTTAGACATTGGTAGGTCATATACATACTCCAGAAAGATGAAAACTGATGTCAGCTGGGAAGGATACACAAGGTTGAAGACCCAGTAAAACTTGAACAGTTTATCCAAGGCACAAGTTAGGCTCTCATCTTCCAATGGAATTACAACTCTGTCATTTCTGGCAACAATGGCAAACTGGTGAGCTCCATCGGTCAGGTTTCCAATGCAGACTACTTATGGTTGCTGGCCCTTTGTGGCGTTGTCACCAGAATCACAGAGGGAGAATATGCTGGTTCCACACTGTAAAGAATAATGAAGAAAAAGAGGTGGTGAGAACTGTATCATTATCAAACGAGGGGAACAAATCGAATATAAAAGGAGTAGAGAGAGTTACTGTACAGAAGCTAAATCCAGAAGCTCAAATAAATTTAAAAATTACTTTTTTCATGCTGCACAAGTTCATGTTAAGGAGCTCTTACTAAATTACCCACCAAGATAGAAGATTTGAATAAAAACCATCATTAAAAAATTACCAGTACAATGTCCAGCAGATATGAAATTGCAGATTTGACACTGCAGTGGCTTGACACAGCACGTCTTCCTGAAGTTGGTGGAAGCAAGTGTGTTAGGATCTGCAGCACGGTGTAGCACGTCTTATCTTTTTAATGCAAAAGGCAAAAGACATGAAGATGATTCCACAGAATGAATGAAAGATTTTACTTATTCCTTGAATGTTGAAATAATGTTGCCTATCAAGTTGTTAACCATAAAAATGAGTTGAACTGAATTGAAAAATTCAAACTCAAACTCATTTAAAGATGGCAGGTTAGTTTTATATAAAAGCAGCCTTTTGCAAATTGGAATTGAAATTTATAATTATTACTTACTGTCATTACAGTTTGTAATTTGGTGTAACAAAGAGGTTACACTTCCTTTCTCCAAAGCAGCAGTACTTTCCAGTTTTGGCATAACTGTTAACTCCCATTTTCGGATCAACATCTCTCCCTTTCCATCAAACATCTTTCCAAATTCTGCATCTAGCTAATGTTTTGTATACAGCAACAGAAGGAAAGGTGTTTCTAACAATTAGAACTTCAATATTGCTGACTATCTATTATACTACACTCAACCCTCGATTTAACGGACAAAAAGGTGGAAACATTGGTCTGCTGTTGGTCTGCTGTAGTGGCTAATATCCACAAAAAATCACAAAAAATGATACTTAATATTATTCTCAGAAAGAGAGACTATATGGTGATATATTATTTTTATTGTGAGTGGAACGCTGGCTGTTACTGATCAACCAATATATGACATTTCTCTGTAATAAAGGGTAAGATTGAATGAAATGGAGTTTTGTGAGTAATATTGCGAATGCCAGTACAACAGCTCATCACATTCGTGCGCACTTCTTTTATTTAATGAAATCGCAGCCTTTTGCGGTTACATAATCGCTTAGCCAGAAAACCCAATTGTAATTAGATTAATTGTGCAGCACTAGTTAGGGACCCATAACTGGTACTAGAACAAACATCTTGAAATAATGTAGTTCATAGTGCATGACACCTTTCCAAACTTACAATCCGTGCTCTGCCACAAGATCACCAACACTGAGAGTGATTAACTTTTTCCTGCCTTCTGTAGATAGCAGACCAGTACACTGATATTCAGCCATCACATCAGATGCTTTTTTTGTCCAAAAAAAAGTCAACATACTCACAGTCAACATAATCATTGAAGTCCTTGTTATATTTCAAAAAATGTTCTAACTGAACAGAATGCGAAAATTCTGAGTAACCGTTTGCCAAAAGTTGAGAGGCATCACTGATATGGAAAATCTTTTTGCATGTTTCTGTACTGTCTTTATAAATACTGACAAGCACAGTTTTTGTTATTTGTCCTGTGGCAAAATTCCCAGATTCATCTTCAGACTGGTCCATTTTCTGGTCCTGAATAATAAAAAGAGAAAATTATAATCATTAACAAAAAGGCGGGAAAATGTCTGCCTCAGGATACCGAATACCAAGTTACATTGTCATATCCAAACTAAGTTCTACGAAAAATGGCTTACAACCACTTAAAACATATCAATTAAAGTTCATTTATCTTAATATTTTAAAAGCAATACTTTCTGTGCATGTGCTATTTTTTTTCCTTTGTGTTTGCTGTTTTGTTTTTTTTACCTGTCGTATCTGGCATCTTAGCAAGCAGAATGTGAATCTGGGTGCCTTGATGTGTCAGACACCTTCACTTTGCCAAGGGGGGCTTACAGTATATGCCCCTCTTGCTATCTGGGCTTCTTAGATATTTATTCATTCATTTGATTAAAAATTATGCCAAAGCAGACAGGAGAAGGGGAACAACAAACAACAAACAAAAAAGTTAAAATGTTCAATTAATCGAGATTTTGATTTTAGGCCAAATCGCCCAGACCTACTTAGAAATCAAAGTTATTGCCCTAAATAACGGTGCCGATATTAAGATCCATGCAGTGTTAATAAAGTGATTTCTCACTTTATTCTGACGCCGATAGGTTTAACTAAGCCTGAAGGGGACATGCACAAGCTGTGACTCCTTCAGTCACAGATTTCAAGCCATACGCTATCATAATTGCTTATCCACAAAGTCGTAGGGGATGCTGGAGTTTGACCCAGCGGTCACAGGGCAAAAGTAGGGGAAACACCCTGGACACATCGCTAGTCCATCACAGGACAGACACACAGACACATTCATGCACACACACTCAAACCTAGGAGCAATTTAGTATCTCTAATTTGCTTGACATGCATGTCTTTGGTTTGGAGAAACTGGAGAACTGGAGAAAGAGTACTTGGTGGAAACTGACACGGACATGAGCAGAACATACAAACTCCACACAGAAAGGACCCTCAACCACCCTCACTGAGATTCCAATCCAGAACAGCTGCATATTCAAATTAAAGTTAAAGTGGCCGTGACTAATGTCTGTGTTAATCACCCGTGATATGTTCAGTTACATGAGGTTACCATTCACCATGTAAAGAAATACATTTTTTCAAAATGTACTGAAAACATTTTAAATATTAACAGTTTAAAAACAAAAGGTTTTGGGTTGAAAGTCTGACAAAATTGACACCTTCAGAAGTATAAAAAAGTTTAAGAAAGTAAGAAAGTAGTTTTGACTTACAGGAGGCACCCACTTGCCACCGAGGTGCTGTCCACATTCAGGACACTGTGGAGGTTTATGGCGAGTCACGTAAGAGAAAGAACATCCAGGAGTGCTGCAACTGCCTCGACCTCTCCTAGTGTACTTTATAGACTAAACACAAAGAGTTTTGAAAATTAAATTAAACAACCAGAGAAACTATGAGTTACCCATTTTTTATCAGACAGGTTTAAAGATATTATCAGCATCTGCGACAACCTATGATAACTGGAAATGCACAATAACACCAGTACGACATACAACAGCAGATAACTGGTTACAATTGCTGCACTGATATCAGAATAAACATTTTCATGTTGCTATATCCTCAAATATTACTAACAAGTTTGAAGGAGGGTTTAGTGTCAGGTTTCACACGGTTCATCACAGGGAGCATCATAATGGGAGTGGCAGCAGGAAAGACTTTGTTTTCCATCAGCTCCTAAAGAAAACAGAGCAAAAGTCAGAAATGGAAATATTGTGCAGAAGGTAACTGCAATACTGAAGTCACTCTTGCACCAATTCAATTCTGTAATTGATTTTTTTCATAAATATAAATCAACAGATGAGGACAAATCAAGACACTCAAGTCACATGCTAAGAGACTTATGATTACTCAAATTAGCACTTAATTTATTTACAATCTAAGTAAAATAAAGAGTAAAATGCCCGATTAAAGCAATAACGCAAAATTGTACCATGTGCAGTGTGCATTGCAGTGCATTCTTTAAGTAATATAGCTGGTTTGGCTAAATTGCTAATAATTTGAGTCTAAGAGACTCAAGACCTGACTCAAGATCTTAATTCATCCTCACACTTTGGAGACTTGAGAGTTGATGCCGGTTTATATAAAGTGACTTGTGAACATCTCTGCATCCCAGTGACACTATAAACCGTTAAATTACTACGTACAATCTGGTAGTTTTACTCTAACTTCACAGGAAAGAGAAGAAATGTGTAAAAAGATGTGTTTCATTTGGACATTTGGACAATTCCTGTTGGTCTATGCAATGCTCGCTGTGTCAACTGGTATTTTCAAATTATGCCAAAACGAACAAAGGAAAATAAGAAAAGCTAAAGACAGCAACAAAATGTAAATATTGGATAAGTTTTACCTGACTGGGTATGATGGCAACCAGGTGGGTTGTGTCCACTTTTACTGGGGGCATCACAGCATTGCTCTCAAGCCCCTCATCTACTGCAAGGCCAACACCACCATAAGCCTCGCCCACCCCCCTGCCTTCATCTTCTTTCAGCAGCACGGTGGTCCTATGGTGACCATCTTGCGCAAAAGCCACCGGTCTTCCAGCTGAGGCCGAATACTGGGAGACAGTTCCCTGGAGGGCTGCAGATCTACTCAAATGTGTAGTTTTGTCTTCTCCAAGAGCTTCTATTGCAATACATTGTTCCACCAGCTCCACCTCACTGCCCAGAGTCAAGGGAGACACCAGGGATTCCTGCCCAGAGGTCTGAGAAGGTTCCTCCCCTAGAGAATCAACCCCACTTTCCATGCACACTTCTGGCCTGTCCTCTCCCACTGAACTCTTCGGGAGAATTATGTAGTTGGCCCTTGGGAGGATTTTGCGGAAGCCTGGAACGTCTTGGGAAGATGTTGTTGACTGTGTGGTCTATTGAGAACAAGAAAACACAGAGCACAAAAAGCATCATCAAAAATGCATCTCACCCCAACCACTGACTGTTTTCACTTCTTTCATCAGGCAGGCGTTACAGAAAACTCCGCACCCACACCAGGCAGCTCAGGGAGAGCTTCTTCCTTGAGGCTGTAACCCTGCTGAACTAGCATCACAGCTCGAAGTGCTACTGAACATGCTGTGCTTTACATCTGCACTATACTGCCAATAATGCATATACAACTACTGTGCATATCTTGTATATAAAATACTACCTCCACTCAATAAATCACCTTACTGTCACTATGCACTTCACCTCTCACAAATAATTGTATTGTATTCATTATTCATATACACTAATCTGTGTGTTTACAGATTAGTTATATAATCTGGTGTTGCCCCTGCGATCAGAAGGTTATGGGTTTAAATCCCAGGACTGGTAGTGGCACCACTGAGATACCCTTGAGCAAGATACCATCCCCACGCACCACGCTGCTGGCTGCTCATGGCTTCATTTGTTGAATGAGTTAAGTGCAGAGGAAGAAATTCACACTGTTCACACTGTGTGCTAAGCTGTGGTGTGTTCACACATGACTGTAAGGGGCCACTTTACATTACTTAACTGCTATCTGACACAGTACCACCTTGTTGTTATACCCGGCCTTCAAATAGTCCTCTCCACCTCATGCACAATGTATATGTACACACGGTAGTTACAGTATTACTACGCTGCTGTATTTCCTCCATCTTTCTCTAAACTTTACTTGTACATTATACTATTCTTCTGCACACCTGGTAAGATGCTAACTGCATTTTGTTGACTTGTACCTGTACACTGCACAATGAAAATAAAAGTTTAATCTAATCTTGTCAAATCTAATCTAAAGATTCATAAGGTTTGAAAAGGTCAGCAAACAAACACTAGTAACGGTGTAAAATGACTGCATTTCATTGGAATCAAACTTATTGGCAAAAACAACGGCTATGATTTACCGGGTCCACTCCTTCTTTCTCCATCTTGGCCCTCTCCAGGTAGTAGCCTTTGTCCGCCACATTGAGCCTCTTCCAGCTGTCGCTGATGCGCTTGTTGATCTCAGACTGAGGCATATCTGGATGCTCCTGCTGCAGACTCTGATGCACATCAAAGTAGTACAACAGGTAGGCAGACCTGCAGGAGACACAAAGTTATTCAGTCTTATAGAGGGGAATTTCAGTTAAGGGAACAGTCTGCTGAGAAATTTGATTTACTCATTTTTTTCCCCCCATTTCCCAAATGGAGTCAGTCAGTCAAGTTTTATTATCTACAATTTTACACCAGAGCTGTAAGGCTAAAGCAGAAGTAACTGGGCATGCCTGTCTATGTGGCTCTTTACCATTAACTGGTGTTTTCTTTCGTGCAAGGCATTAATCAGGAATGGCTAATATAGTCAGTTACCTTGGTTTTTTGGGTTTGTCTGCATGTTCTCCACTGCTTTTACTCCTCTTCTTCTTCTTGGATGAGGGGAGGTCCACAACAGTGTAACAGCTCTCAACCTCCTCTATCACCTTCACTTCTGTCTCTTCATAAATGGCATCCATCATTGGGATAGCCTTATAAGAATACAGGTGGAGAGGGTTCATGCGCAACAAAGTTTTTGGATGTAGTTCTAGTTAAGCAGTTTCTGTGATCAGAAGCTGTTAGACTATGGTATGCAGTAAAGTAACTGAAGAAAAGTTATGCTGGTTCTCAAACAAGTCTTATGGGACCCACAAACAGTTCAGATCGTTTCCAATTCACCTCAAAACTGACTGGCCAAAACATCTGTAGATGTAGTAGTAGCGGTGGTTAGTTTTGCATTCTGTAGCTAAAACGTTGATTGGATGAGTTCTGTGTGAAAGAACAAGACTGGCCCAAACAGAGCTCTGACCTCAACCCCATCCAACACTGGAACGGCGATTCCGAGCCTGACTTCATAAATGCTCTACAGAATGAATGGGCACAAATTCCCACAGAAGAGTGGAAACTGTTTTGGCTGCAAAGGGGGACCAACTCAACCTTAAATTTATTAAGAGGTGTGTCCCAATACTTTTGTCCATATAGTGTACCTGCAACTGGATTGCAAGAGAGACAATATAAACAACAGCATGAGGGCTAAATAAAAACAGGGGACACAGCTGGTGGCCTGGTGGTTAGGGAGTTACCCCTGTGATCGGAAGGCTGTGGGTTCAAATTCCACAGCCAGTGGCACCACAGAGTTACCATTCAGCACAAACTGCTCCCCAGGCGCTGGATCGGTGGCAGCCCACTGCTTCACTTGGTGAATGGATTAAATACAGAGAAAAAAAATTATACTGCCCACACTGTGTGCGGTGGTGTGGTATGTTTATGCGTGACTATAAGGGGCCACTTTTCTTTAATGCTCACACATTAACAGGCCTGTACAGCGCATCCATATCACTGCACACACATTTTTGCCCTCATAGCACACAGGGACCAGGAGACTGTCCTGTGTGTGGACCGGTGTGTGTGAGTGGGTGTATATAGATATGTCATCGGGTTCACAGGCAAGCGTTTTACCCACTGGGCTGTGTATGTGTGAGTATTTATATGTGTATGTGTGTGTATACAGTATATGTAAAGTACAATTTTGTCATACATGAATACACCACAGCACTCAGTGTGAACAGTACAAAATTGTTTCTCTGCATTTAACCCATTTACCCCAGTAAAGGAGTGGACAGCCAGGAACACAGCACCCAGGGAGTAGTGTGGGTATGGTACCTTGCTCAAGGGTGCCTTAGTGGTGACACTAGCAGTCCTGGGATTCAACCCCACGACCTTCTGATCACAGGGCCAACTCCCCAACCACTAGGCCACCAGCTGCTGTGTGTACTGTATACGTGTGTGCATAGGAGAATATACATATGGGTTTGTTTGATCTCAGAGTCTCTATACTGAGGCGGGGTGTGTGTGTGTGTGTGTGTGTTTGGTTGATCTCAGAGTCTCTATACTGAGGAGGGGTGTGTGTGTATGGTTGATCTCTGACTCTCTATGCTGAGGAATTGTGTGTGTGTGTGTGTGTGTGTGTGTGTGTGTGTGTATGGTTGATCTCAGAGTCCCCATACTGAGGAGTCTGAGTAACGACTGACCAATGAGAGCCAGTCTTACTGAAACCTTACCTCCACAACGGCTCGGATCCGTCCAAAACCTCTCAGCCTGCTCCAGACCGCCTCTCCCTGAACCCCCGCTACATTATGTCCCGACCCGCCGCTCGAAGGAGCAGATCTCAACAGCAGAAAGACTCTTTTACTGCTCGTTCCTCCTCCTGCTTCATGTGAAATGGCGCTCTGTTGCTAAGGCCAGCAACCAATCACGCGCGCCGATGAATGAACACCAGCCAATCAGAAGCCAGCTTTTAAACACGGGGTTCCTTTTCTAGCATGCTACAGAAATTTTCATTTTTTTTAATTTTTCAATTTTGAAGCTCATGGATATTAGTTTATTTATTTACATTTTATTATAGTATAATAAATGATACGAAGTTAAACGTTGGAGTGAAAAGTTATGTGAAAGCTAAAAAAAGTGTAACATTTAAAGACATTTAACTACCAAAAATAAACAGGTAATAAAAAATTAGAAAATAAACAGATGTAAAAAATGTACAATGAATAATATATTAAAGATGCCAAAACATAAAGAAAGGAATGCGCTGGTAAAAGTTGTATGGAGGTTTTTAAATAATTATTTTCAACATTGCATGACATTTATCCAGCAAAGATAACATGTATCGAGTGATAAAAAAAATGAGAAAATAAACATGAATTTAATGTATTTTTATAAACAATAAAACAATACATTAAACATGGCAAAAAATAGAGGAATGTGCTGGTGAAAGTTGTGTGATTTCTTTAAAAAATAGACATTTAAATACATTTAACTAGTAAAGATAACGTGTATCAAACGATAAAAATAAGAAATTACTGTGAATAAAGTACAATAAAAACAAATAAAAACATTTAAAATGCCAAAAAATAAAATTAGGGGAATGCGCTACTGAAAGTTTTTAATTCATTTTAAACATTTAAAGACATTTAAATAGCAAAAAAACGTTTATCAAGTGGGAAAAATGAGAAAATAAACACGTGAAAATTTTACAAAAAATAAATACATTTAAGATCCCAAATAAATATAGGTTAGGCAGGAGCAAATGTGTTCCTATTGATGACCCATGCTAGGCCTGACGAGTCGAGCACAGATGTAATCTGATGCCTTTACATGAGCCAGAATGTCGAACGACAAGGTGAGAGAACAGAAACTGCGCTTAATTACATAAATCTTACTGCTGAATTGTGTGTAATAAGTCTTGACTGATTACTGTCATTCAGATGTGTAGATTGTTAACAGCCGTGTGCCGTTGTGTACCCCTTAATTCTGGCTTGACTTTCCCCCGTTCACATTTAGAGACTCCTGGAATAGTTTCAGCTTCTAGAAAAAAAACACTCAGTTCTCCATTTTACACGGTATCAGTTTTCCCTCCCGGGAAGATACAGAAGTCATTGTTTAATATGTATGTTTTGTGGTTGGGTTGTTTCTTAACATAGCTGTTTCATTACTGCTGTCTCAACTTTCACATACTGGATTGAGTCTCTTCATATGACCAAGAGGCTATCATTTTTCCATTTTTCTTTATTTTAAAGAGGGATTTAATGTATGTATGTATGTACACATATATGATATAATTCTGACTCATTTAGGGTGGTCTGATGTAAAATGGCGGTAGAGATATTTACTGTCACCATAGTTTGGTAGTTTGTCTCTGCAAACCTGCTCAGCAAACTGGGCACCTGGGCACCTCTGGTATTGAATTTGAATGGTTTTCTCTTGTTTGTAGGATCCCCTGGGTAAGCTGAAGGATCTAGCCGACCTCAAGGATCAACTTCAGGAAATCCAAAAGAGAGTGGAGTCTGAAGTGCAGGCTGGGCTCCCACAGGTACGGTCTTCATTCTGGCTTAAAATGTAATTCAGTAAAGTGGCCATTTTTGTCACACACCAACACACCACAAAATATAGTATGAGCAATGTGTACCTTGCTCAAGGGTACTTCAGTGGTGCCGCTGACAGGCCTTGGATTCAAACCCACAACCTTCTGATCACACTGGCAACTCCCTAATCACTATACCACCAACTGCCCTTTCTATGAATAAATGGAAGCTAGTAGTCACCTGTCAGCATGAGGTCATTTTTATAATGCTGATCTGTGTCTGCTGGCTTTCATTCCTCATGCTTAACTTTATGAACTGAAATATTCCTCTAAGAGTCACTTTAGTTTGAGTTCATACGTATTCAATTTATGTGTTGTACTGAAGACAAACGGTTCACATTTTCTCATTTCCTTTAGGGGAGCTCACTGTTGGCTTCTCCGTTCCTGAAGGGATTCCTGGCGGGATATGTGGTGTCCAAACTCCGCTCCTCTGCTGTTTTGGGAGTTGCCTTGGGAACCCTTACAGGCATCTTTATCGCCCAGAACTATCAGGTGCCCAACATTGAGACTACCATTAAGGACTATCTGAACTCCTTGAAAAAAGGCCCTAGTAATTAACACCACAAGGGAGAGGAAGATCTGGCATCAGCCTGATTAGAGTCACTGCTGGGGAGTAACAGACTCTGTTGCTGCTGTTTTTTTCATGCCCTCTCCTTGACACCGTACTTGACTGGGGAAGTTGAGAGTGAGCAGGTACTGAATGTGAGAAACACAGTGACTCAAGATTAGTTACACCGGTGAGGGTTTTATTCATGTAGATGCTTTTAGTTCATTTCTTGTTTTGAAGCTGATAGAATTTTCTGTTAATTGTTAAACTGCACTGAGAGCAGGCAGAACTCAGTGTTTTATTTTCTGAGTTTGTTACGAAATACAGTCACAAGGGGACTACAGGGATTTGTCGGCTTGCCTTAAAAGTATTGTTCTGTGTTGCTTTTTATTACGCATAGATGCACCATATATGAACTGCAGGGCTAATCAGTTAAAACAGTTCCTCCCAAAGAGAAAAACAGCATCGCACACTCCTAAGCATGATGGAGTAATGTCATAGAATAACCACTGTTCTTTCCTTGAAGAGCATTTTCTCTAAAGACCCATGCTTGTAAAACCTTCTTCAAAGTTTTTTAAATCTTAGTAGAAGAGGTTCTGTACCAGGTACAACTTCCAAGGCAAGAACGATTTGGAAACCTTTATTTTTAAGAATGTAGATGATTTTTGACTTAATTTAAACAATGATAGTCATTGAAAATGTCAATTCTAGTGAAACACGTTATCCTCAAGGTAGGCAGTGGTTCCGCAACATTCGCTGGGCTGTTCTCCTGATGCTGCTGGTTCTCATCTATGGCTCTCATGCTCCCCTCATTGCTCTGACTAAAACAGATGGTCGAGTTCCCTTTAGTCCTTCATCCTGTGTGGTTCTAATTGAGTTCAGCAAGCTGCTGGTCTCTCTTAGCATTCTTCTCACAACAGGGAACATCCAAGCACTCTCACCGTCTGTGTCCTGGGCCAATGTGGCTCCCTATTCTGTTCCCGCTCTCCTGTACTCCTTCAACAACAATCTGGTGGTCTTTATGCAGGCCTACATGGACCCCAGCTCGTTCCAGGTACTCAGCAACCTCAAAATTGCTGCTACTGCCCTGCTCTACACCTCTTGCCTGGGGAAGAGGCTGAGGGTGAAGCAGTGGCTGGGCCTGGGCTTCCTCATGGGGGCTGGGGTGTGTCATAGCTACAGCAGTCTAGATTGGGACATGTCAAATGAAGATAAACTGAGCTCCAGGATTCATATCACAACATGGGGCCTACTGATGATGCTTGCATACTGCTTCATATCAGGCCTTGCCGCAGTTTACACCGAGAGGGTGTTAAAAACCCAGGGGCTTCCCCTCAGCCTACAGAATTTGTTCCTTTATGTATTTGGTGTGGCCATAAATTTAGCATCACACATCTACAGCAGCAGTGGAGAGCATGCGTTTCTTGAAGGCTACTCCACAGTGGTGTGGCTCATCATAGCCGGACAGGCAGTTAATGGCCTGCTGATGTCTGTAGTAATGAAGCACGGAACTGGAATCACCCGACTCTTCGTCATCTCTTCGGCCATGCTGGTGAACAGCGTCCTCTCCTGGGGACTGCTTGGACTGCAGCTTACACCTTTCTTCCTCTTGCCTGTTCTGATGATCGGTGTGGCTGTGTATCTGTATTACAGGTGACTGATCAACAGTTAGAGCCAAGAAGAGAAAGCCAGTGGCCTACACTAAACCAGCATAGGCCATATACTTTCTCACTGAATAATAATGTGTCTGTTTCTTTTAAAGTATGTTACTTTTAAGTTTATTTAGGTCTACTCTTACTTCCCAGAAATGAATCTTGAACATATTTGGTTGGCCATAGTATTTTTATTATTAGCTCTCATGTTGCTAATAATGACAGTATCAAAGCCAAACTAACACAAATATGTATCAATACATTCTTCATATATTTCTATGGGATTTTTTTGGTTTGTTTTTTGTGCAGACGCCTTTGCAGCCTTTGTCTTTGTTTGTGTCGCTAGAGATCCATTTCTGCTTTTGCCTTTGCCATCTCATGAATAGAAAATTATTTCTTAAAGAATCAATGCCTCATATTGTTTTATATATGTTTTACATTATGGCCAAACAATGCAAAATGACCCATAGTGTGTATATCAAAAGTATTTGATGTGATATATTAATAAATGTAATGAACCTTTACCTTTTGTCTTGTCTGGGTCTGTTTACTTTATCTGAACCTTTGGGTTTATGCTGTTTACATTAACATCATTGCCTTTTAGTGGAATTTTTTGTATTATATTACCAACTCTTTGTCACAGTAGCAAGTAATGCAAGTGGTTTTTGTGGGAGACCCCATCACTCCTTCTGCTTGCTGCGGTCAGACTGGGCCTTCAGGTCAGCCAGTGCTATGGAAAATAAAAAGTTAAAGGTGATGTGTTAGTCTAGAAGGGTCTCGTAAGTAGACATTTGTCCAATTTTCTTTCCACAAGATTTTTTGGGGGAATTTGTGTTCATTTAATCTGTAGAGCATTTATGAGGTCAGGCACTGATGCTGGACAAGAATGTCTAAGTTCATCTTAAAGGTGTTGGATGGGGTTGAGGTCAGGTCTCTGTGTGGGCCCGTCAAGTTCTTCCCCACTGAACTCATCCAACCATGTCTTTGTGGAGCTGCTTTGTGGACTGCGTCACAGTCATGCTGGAATAGAAAAGGTTCTTCCACAAAATGTACCCACAAAGTTAGAGGCATGGCTTTGACCCAAATGTCTTGGTCTAAGATTAAGTTCTTCACTGGAAGTAAGGGGCCTAGCCCAAACTCTGAAAAACGAGAGTGTCCTAATGCTATTGTCCACATAGTGTATTTCAGTAAACTGATGTGTGAATAGTGAATAGGTTTAATTTAGAAGAAAAGCTCTGCTTTCTTTTAGTTGTGTTCTTTTTATGTGAAAGGCCTGAGAGATGTTAGATGACCAGTGCTACCTTTGCGGAGCTGCTTGTTGTCTGCCTGTAGTTGCTGGTTTTGGGTGGACACATGGATGGCGTCCTGAATGGCCTCCAGGAGTATAGTCCTGTACCTGCTCTCTGACAGCCTCTTCTGCTCCTCCAGCACTTCCCGGAATGTCCGAAACACCTTTGAAGTGAGAGTGAGAAGGGGAGATCATACAGTCCAACTTGAGGAAAAAGAAGTATTTGTTAGAAGGTGTTTTAAGTCTTTTACTGAGGATTTATGAGGATTGGGGTGTGAAAATTCTTTTTTTTCATGATATGAGCCCTTTAATGAAAAGTTGGAGCTTTCTCCCACCTGCAGGCTCTCCTCCCTGATGGAGTGCACCTCCTGCTGGTGTAATCTGTTCAGGGCCTCCAGGCCTGCCTCGGCCTGCTGGTTCTCCCTGCGCAGAGCCTCCATCTGCAGCACCAGAATCTGCCTTTCCCTGCTCAGGTACATCACCTCACCCTCAACTCCCTCTGGCTGAGAAAGACAGACCCAAAGAAAACACAATCATTCAGCTCAGGCCAGTTATTTCATCTTTATGCATATACTGAACTGAATATTTAAAAAGAATGTGTTTGTACTTGGCATGTGGTGCAACAGTCATCTAAACGTAACTATATAAACAGGGCAGTGACATGGCAGTAAATGATGAGCACAGAAAGTGGAAATGTGTCTTAAATAAGAGCCAGAGAACAAATAAAAGTGCAGTGTTTGGACCCTTTCAAAGCAGAGGTCTGTACAGACAGAATGAGACAGAAAAGCATGTCTTTAGAAACAGTCAGGCTTTATTTTCACTATGTCTTTTCCAAATGTAAGAAAAATGTCATGGTCGCACTGACATAAAACAGCTGAACGCAAACCCTGGTCAGAATAGCTGTGTGGGCAGGGAGAAGAGGTTTCAGCACAGTCCCCATTATTACTGTTCTCAAGGAAAAGACATACACAGGTAAAAGTTGTAAAGTGAATAACAGATTCTATGTGCGCTAATGGTATAAATAGCTCTTTATGGTTTGGGTGATAATTCTGTGTGACATGGAGTGACCTGCTCTTTCTGCAGTTCTCTCTCCATCTTCAGGAGCTCCTCCTGTATCAGTGTCCCATGGTCTTCCTTCAGCTTCCTCCTCTGCTCCAGCAGCTTACAGTACTCTGATTGTGACCACTCCTCAAGCTGACAGAGGTCATTTGCAATGGATTAGCAATGTGAAGCTTATACTATCTATACTGAAAGACGTAATGAACAGTTTTCCAAATCCAGTTACATACTGATGTAGGACTGTTTCTGGTCTGATTTGATTCTTTGAGTGCCTCCTTCTGTCTTTCCTCTTCTCTGTGAAGTTCTTCTTTGAGATTCTTGATGCGCTCCACTCTTTCCTGGTGTCTCTCTACACTGGCTCTTCCCTCTGCCATTAAAACCACAATATCTACCAGCTTTACCATCACCACCACCACCACCACCACCCCACCACCATCATCACTTTTATCATAATCAGCAGTATCATTGCTTCATCATTGTCACCACAATAATCATTATTAAGATAATCAAAAGCATCACTATTAACATCACTATGGCTATCAGCATCATCTTTGCCACCATGATCATTGTCACCACCATCATGAACATCACCATAAATGTGATCACCATCATAATCATAGCTACCTTTACCACCACCACCACCATCATTATCGTTACTATCAATACTATCAACCACCATTGCCACTATCAACATTACCATAATCATTGTCACCACTATAATCTTCTTTATTAACTTCTTTATTAATCAAAAGCATCACTATCAGCATCACCTTTGCCCCATGATCATTGTCACCACCATCATGAAGATCGGCATCATCACCACCATCATCTTTGTTACCAATAATCATCACATCATCATTAACATTACCACCATCTTCATCACCACCATCAACATCACCATTATCAGCACCCCTGATGTTAATACTTTGTACAACCAATACTTTGTACTATAAAAAAGCACCTAATCTTTTCCCATAATGTTTCACAAGATGGGAGAATACAGAAAGAGGGATCTTTGACCATTCCTCTTTGCACAATCTCTCTAAATCATCCAG
>JBBPCY010000130.1:3689673-3703146 GCA_037974405.1 Brachyalestes nurse
CTATAATCTATGAAAGTGTAACGTTTTGAATGGAATTATGGAAATAAATCAACTTTTCCATGATATTCAAATTTTTTTGTGATATGTATGTATGTATGTATGTATACTTTTACTGTTGTCCTATTTGCCTTCAGTATTCAAAAACTAGAACATTTCTATTCTTGTTATTGAGCGATACTTTATTGATGGTGTTATTGAGATGAAATGTGTTTAACTGGCCAACATAAGCTACATACCACAAATAGAAACTTCAGAGCTGTTTGTGCAGTCTTTGGCCAAAGTCATGATCCCCCATGACCTCCTTATTCAGTCACTCTGCTGAACTTTGTGTGTCTCAGATGTGTATGCCTCCAGCATTACCTGAGAACTCTTCTTTTTATAGCCCTCAGTATGTACGTGTCCCTTACATAATCTTCTGTGACCTCCAGCTACCCTGAGTGAGGCTGAACAAGGAGAGAGAGGGAGAGGGAGGGCTTGCTTATATCTCTTTTTAATATTTTAGAACTGGCCCATATTGCACATATAATGTAGATGGCCTGGCATTGAAGAGATTTCTGATGGTCCACAGAAGACTGGACTAAAGAAATGTGATCTCTTGCTGAAAGAGATATGAAATTGGATTTTGGCATTTTCACAGGGCACATATAATGTGAATGCAAAATTTTCGGAACTCCTGCCTAGTGTTTTGTTGTTTTTAATAAATACATATCCTCTACAGGAATCTCACCTCAGTACATCTTAATGCACAACTACTGTTTATTTGCTGAATTATTTACATAAATTGGAAAAAATAAACATGAAAGTGGACTGTGCAAAAGTTATGACATTTGCTTTTGTTTTCATATATTTTTTTATGTTACACTTAGCAAATAAATAGAAAGTGTGAACCAAATGTGTAGGATGAGGCTGATCAATCAAAATAACTCTCAATTGATTTGCAGTGTCTCTATCCTCTTAGACAATGGTTACTAATCTGAAATGAGTCCTCCAGTCACTTCACAACTTACACTTGATCCAGCCAGTCCAGGACTTCTGGAACTTGATCCAGCCAGTCCAGGATTTCTGGTACTTGATCCAGCCAGTCCAGGATTTCTGAAGAAGTTCGTTTGTTGCAACATGTGTGGCAGATTAGGGCTCTGACTGGACTCTGCAGGAAAGTGGAGCTTCAGGACCAGGATTGGTGACCACTGCTATAAGGACACAAAACTATCTCACAAATTCAAGAGTTTACTCTTCAAGTCTGTACTGCTCTCTTGCTTGCCTTGTAGAGAACATGGCAGAGAGTGACTCATCTGTCTGTACAGTTGGTTCTCAATTTGCTGAGTCTAACATAAAATATATGAAAACATAAGCAAATGTCACTTTTGCACAGTCCACATTTTGTTTTTTGTTTTTTTTCAAATTATGTAAAAAATTCAGCAAATAAACAGTAGTTGTGCATTAAACTATGCAGAAGTGAGGTCAGTCTTGCTATCTGACTATCTCTGTTGATCAGTGCCATTGGTTTTATAGCACTGAACTCTCAAAACAGTATTCTTTCTAATGAGATGTTAATATTCTGTATTCCCATTGTTATATCCTTCTCTGTGTAACTGTGGACGGGCTGTTTGTCCTATAACAGTCTTAACTTCACCTAAAGAACAGCAGGACTTCTGTTTTCCTCCGTGAATGTGTGGTTTTCAGCATTATTTTCAGCCCTGTTTTTTGAGATCTTTCCCATAGATCTGAGTGCAGGTGCCCCTTAAGTCACCGTTTATATTGAAACCTTGTCCAGCTGAGGTGGAGGTCCATGCTTGAATAATGAGCCCCCATACAAAGTCACTTAGGCTGTGTTTACATTGCAGGCCCTGCTGTTCAATTCAGTTTTTGCTCAGAGCCAATTATCTCATTGGCTTGATGGTTCATATTCATATTTGTAATTGACCCATATCTCTTATTAGTGTGAATGGCCCTGTACCTTGGAATGAGCCACATGTGCACATCTTAATTCATGCGTGTCACAACTAGCAGCACAAACGTACTTTTCAGAGATCATTAGCTCTGAATGGTGCTCAGCTGTTCATGATTAGAGCAGAAGGTGGAAGAGAGGCCAAATGCTTTAATGCTTCTGCAGCATTTACTGGCCGAAACTTCAAGTTAACCACTGCAGCCACACTGCGAACAGGGATGATGCAATATATTTATGCGCCGCCAAAAGAAACCCAACAGACTCTGAACTGTCCGGTCTTCAGATTGTATAGCCTCAAATCAGATATGTATCTAATCAAGGACCACATATGAAAGTGGCTCAGATATAATTTGACCCAGTTTACAGGTAGCCATTTTCATGCTTCTTAACTAATAGCATTATACACTGACCAGACGTAACATCAAAACCCTTGTAGCACCAAAACAGCTCTGACTGCTTAGAGTCATTAACTCCACAAGATCTCTGAAATAGTGCTGTGGTATCTGCCACCAAGACGTTAGCAGCAGATCCTTTAATAAATGTAAGTTGCGGGTGGGGTCTCCATGGATCAAACACATCCCGCAGATGCAAGATCGGGTTGAGATCTGGGGAGCCTGAAGGCCAAATCTACTCCTTTACTTCTTTGTCTTGTTACTCAAACTATTGCTGAAAAATGTTTGGAGAGGTGGAGGATGCATAACTATGGTAGAAGAGGTCACTGGCACTAGGGATATCGTTGGTGTGAAGGGGTGCACTTGGTCTTCAGCAGTGTTTAGGCAGGTTGGACATGTCTAACTAACATCCAGACTCAAAGTTTCCCAGCAGAACATTCCCCGGCGCATCATCCTGCCTCTGCCTCTTGTAAACATTGACTGACTGTGTACGGAAATGTTCAGTGCTGTACAAAAGTTTAAATGGACAGAAAAACAAGGAGAAACTTTGGCAGTTGTATCGCATAGCTAAGGTATACGTTTTGTAATTACCTTATACTTGTATGTCCCTAATAAGTGCAGAACTTGTAAGTGCCTAAAACCATGGTAATATACTTGTTTGCCTGTACCTCCCACAATAGCCTCATAGTAATTGGACAAGCTGAAGACGCATTTGAGTATCAAGTGAAAGAATGTGGAAATGATCTTTCAGGTTATAATCCAGACACTGGTCACATGAAACAGCCAGGTATTCAGCCACTGAGTCTTTGTGTTAAAAGTTCATGTTTGACATGAAGGCAAAAATCAGATCTGTGCGATTTCAATCTTTGATCTTTGTTTCTCATCATCAGGATTGAAAATGAGGGACAACTAGGCCTGCTTAGCATTTCTCTACAAGCTACAGAGCACGGCAGGATATTAATTGCTTAATTGTGCCGTGCAGTTCCATCTGCACTTGTTATGTTTCTCTGATCATTTATTCAGTTTATTCCTTTGTACGTATGTAGTTGTCTCTCTTGTGGAGCCTTTCTCTCCATCTTTCTTTTTCTGTCTGTCTTCCTCCTCTCTCTCACTCATCTCGATTCTCTGTTATTGCCCCATCTCTCTCGCTTTCTTTCTCTCTCTCTTTCTATTTCTCCCTCCCTCTTGCTCTCTCTCTTTCTCTGCCCCCTCTCTCTGTCTGTCTGTCTCTCTCTCTGTCTCTGTCTCTCTCTCTGTCTCTGTCTCTCTCTCTCTCTGCTCCCCTCCTCTGTCTGTCTCTCTATCTCTCTCTCTGCTCCCCCCCTCTGTCTGTCTGTCTTTCTCTGTCTCTCTGTCGCTGTCTCTCTGTCTCTCTGTCTCTCTGTCTCTCTGTCTCTCTCTCTCTCTCTCTCTCTTTTTCTTTATCTTTCTCTTTCTCCCTCCCTCTTGCTCGCTCTGTCTCTGTCTGTCTCTGTCTCTCTCTCTGTCTCTGTCTGTCTGTCTCTCTCTTTCACTCTGCCTCCCTCGTGCTCTCTCTTTCTCTGCTCCCCCCTCTCTCTGTGTTTTACTCTCTCTGTCTGTTTCTCTCTCTCCCTCTCTCCCTCTCTGTCTCTCTCTCTGTCTCTGTCTGTCTCTCTCTCTTTCGCTCTCCCTCTCTCTTGCTCTCTCTTTCTCTGTTGTCCCCCTTTCTGTATCTCTCTCTCTGTAATTGACTAATAATTCATATTTCTCGCAGTGGCTGCAGTGTTTTGTAGCTACTTTTTCAAAAAACGTTCATGTATTATTGAGCTCGTTCAAAAGGCAGGTTTGAATAATAGATGTTGGAGCAAGTCGTGTCATGACTTATCCACCTCCTCCGGTCTTTTCCCTTCCTTCTATTTTTGTTTGGCTCCCATTAAAGTTTCATCAGGTTGTTTTTCTCTCTTTGTTGTGGGGAGCACAGCAAGGCAGCGTGTAGTGGTCAGAGATTTGTCTTTAAAAATTAAACTGTGTGTTTGTGTTCTGTGTTTTGTGCAGTATCAGTGTAAATGACCAAAATAGCCTTCAGCTACTCAGACAGATGTAAACATCTGTTCACCCAGAGTTTCTGGCTACATCGAAGACATTTAATCTCTCTCTTTTCTTCTTGCTCCCCTTTTTTGTACTTCACTTTGTCCTCCTTTTTCCTTGGTGTCCACTCTGATGTCTCGTATCTTCATTTGCATGAGAGAGAGTGTTAACCTTCAGCGTGAAATAAAGCATGTACAGGTATGTAGTAGATGAGGTGAACTACTATGTTGGTTCTCTTCCTTTCATCTTACCTCTTTCCTCCACTCTGTCCTCCTTTCCTCTGTAATTCTGAGATCATTTTAATAGCCCCTCTCCTGCTCTCTCCAGTACGTCTAATTACTGAGTAAAATATTTATCACCAGATTTTCTACATTTAACAGAATCTCTCTCTCTCTCTCTCTCTCTCCCCCTCTCTCTCAGTTCCTCTCGCTCACTCTCTTCTTCTTCTCACTATTACTGTTTTGATCCCCTTCTTTCTCTTTCTTTGCTCTTAATTCTAACTTCCCTGTAGTTTGCACCACTTTCTTTCTCTCATTTTCTCTCTTTCCCTTTCCCTTTCTTTCCTATATTGTTCCACTTTTTTTTATCTTTCTCACTCACTCTCTGTGCCTCTGTTTTCCTTTTTTTGCTCCACTTTCTCTTTCTTTTTTCTCTCTTCCTCTCTTATTTCTGTGTCTCTCTCTTTGTGTGAACACTGTACGTTCTGCTGCCCCTTCGTTAGAATCAGATCAATCATGTATAGGCAGTGTGTCCAATTAGGAACTGCTGCTCTGCTGTGGGGTGTGTGTTTGTGTGTGTGAGGTGGGCAGAGTCTCGCAGGGTGTTGTTATCTGTTATTAAGCCTCTTCTCTCTAGTGTTGGCCATCATGAAACGGAGTAGAGTAATCATGCCTTCTCCTTGTTCAGAGTGGGAGGCGACTGCTTCGGTGCTGAGAAAGGCAACTGAGGCCACACAGTACAGCACATTATTACATCTACATCGCTGCTGTGTAAACACTTCGCCAGCAATAGCATTGGAGCCACTTTAGGGAATTGTAAAGGTATTTATGTGCACATTGAGTTTATTCTAAATGGTGACTCATTTTTCATCTACACCTAAAAAGGGTCAGACTTCCTTTGTGAATTCATAAGAGACTTTTTGTGCACTGTTCTGAAATCCCTGCTATAGAAAGTAGGACGAATCTCCTACAGGTAGACTGTAGAATAGGCATCATTTATATAGGACTAGTGTTCCCTCAAATGCGCATATAATAATCTAGGGTTTGCAATTTAAAATCTACTTATTTACTTATTTTCACTCATTTACTCATACTTTTTACTCAAACGTCTGCTTTTCTAGAATAAACTAGGACATACCGTGTTAATGGAGCACAGTGATGCTGGATGTATTTAATGACCCTTATTTATGAGGGCACTTTAGATCAAGGCCATAGGTCTGCAGTTGCAACAAACAATGGATGAATAATCAAATAAACCAGCTGTAATTGGAAATAATTGTGCTTCATTGTAACAGGCCTTTAACAAGAAGGTCCCTGTTCATGAGTGCCAGTCGTGCACAGCTGATGCCATCTCTACATGTTGATTATAAGAGTACAGGACTAGTTTATATACATAGTATACAAGAATATTTATGGAATATATGCACAAATCACTACATGATTAAAATGATTTGATTAAAATGTGCATTCTTAATGATCTGACTTGATTACATTGCAGTTTAAACTGAGAATCTGTGTGTCATTATAAAGTCGTATTGATTATGAATGTACTTACAAGACAGAGCTTTTATCTACATTTAAGAGCTTCACTGAAAGAAAGGAAACCCACACCAGCAGGATCTCCCAAATGCATATATGTTTTGAGTTATAAATGTATGTATAGTAAAATGTTTGCCGTCATCATGTATGTGATTAATTTATGAATTGTCAAAATAGTCCCAAGCTTGATTTAACACCTATTTCTGTAAAATTTCTTTCGCACCTATTTTCTGATGAGAGAAATGAGTGGTAATTGTCAGTGAGAATAGATAATATTAGTCTTTTAATTGGACAACCCATCACTGGGACGAATGTCTGGAATTTAGAAATCTTTTTCAGGGTATGTTTTGATTGCAGTTTTGATACTGGCTCAGTTAAAAAGCTTCACATGGCATAAAGACAGTGTTCTGTTTCCTTTCCTGTCCAACTGTCAGACCTGCGGTGGTGTTCCTTTGTTGTTGTTTCCTCTCTTGAATAATAAGCATGAAGAGTGGTGGAACAGACAGTAAATCGCAGAGGATTCGGCGTCGCTCCGTGAAAAGGCATCTTGGCTGAATACAGCAGGCTGTCTCTGTGAAATGTAACAAGCTGCAATGCTCTGATACCCTGACCTCCCTGTTTTTTTCCCCCCCTTTTTCCTGATGACTCCATCATCTTTCTCATGGGATTCCAGGGGCCTGTTTTTGTTTTCGTTGTTTTTCGTCCCCTTCAACCCTGCCTAATCAGAAGCTGAAGTCTTTGTGGCGTCCTGTGAAGATGAAACGACAAGAGTGGAGCACTTGAGACTCTAATACACTGACGCTCGAAGCAGCAGCCCATTAAAAACCAGCATCATTACGCTTCATTACGCTGGAGGATCATCTGGGACATCATGCAGGTGATTTCCAAGCACACCCAAATTTTGTTTGGGACTCTGAGCCAAAGTGCTTGGGTGACACTGGGGTGAGGTTACTGAGGACATTTGGACTTGAGTTCTTGGCAAAACTGTGCCATCTCTTGGTGCTTCTTCGTGGATGCAGACTTTATTTAGCCTCACCCAGCTGTCATGATTGATAACTCTTTCTTTGTGGCTTTTCCTAGCTTAAATAATGGACTGACTGTTAAGATCTTAAGTATTTACCACCACATTTATGGCTAAACCAATTAGTTGGACAGATGGACAGATAGAGTGTCAACTATTCAATGTATTTTATTTGGATATTCCTTGGATATTTAGTTGTAGAAAATGTCCCTTATTATCTAACACCTACTTGGCTCTGGGTAGTTTGAGTTTGTGACTATAAAACACAGGACAGCCACCAAGTGCACATTATAACATGCCATTGGTGGGAATAAGTGAACGAGACATAGTTTGTTTTGGCTTTAAACGTAGAATCTTTGTAAATATTTGACATGACTAAAACAATTATATTTACTTTATATAATTCAGTCAAATAACACTCATGTGCAGAAATATGTTCTTGTTTGGGGTAACTGGACTGTTTTTCAGAAGCCAGACTTCACACTGACAAGCTAAGGCACCAGATGTGTGTGTTAATAGTTATGTAATATATGCACAAATCGTCATAGTTAATGGTAGATTCTTTAAAGCCAAACCAGACATTTTTTTTTACGTGTTGTTTTTTGTTTTTTTTTTCCACGCTGTGTTGGCTCTAAAAACACACAAAGCAAGCACGTTTCCAATACTTTTTTATTCATAGACTATATAAATAAAATTATTTTTATTAGGCGATCAGAAGTGGTAGGTAGCTGACTTTTTAGCCATTTATGGCTCCTGCATAATTATGCAATGTCAATTTTGCGCCTTTAACCACGCAGCCTGTTTATAAAGAGAGTATGAGATAATAGATATGGAAAATAATGAGTGTCCTAAATATAACCCTAAATACCTGCTTTTAGTTAATAAACCGGTTTATAACACCATTAACTTTTGCTTGATTTGATATTTTTGCTGCATGTCCTCACATTTAGGAGACAGGTCCGTTGGTGTTTAATACAGCTTTGGTCTATTTTTTCCCAGATGATTGGAACCATAGAAACAGTCCAAAATTGCTTGAAGAAATAGTCTTGTTTTAACTAGTATAGAAGGTTAAGGACTTCTGATCCTAAGATGATTCCTTGTATCTTAAAAGATAATGCATAAAAAAATGGAATATTTAGTTCAAATGAAGAAGGACTGAATTCCTTTTCTGAGCACAGCTGATGGCCCTGATGGATCGACAGTCAGTATTATTACTTGTTTAATGTTGGCCAGTCTTGTGGTCGGCGAAATGAGGTCGATATCTCTGATCTCGCGCTTGATCTATTTTGGCATGTAGCGAGTAATTTGATCCAGCTGACCTGGGTATTCTGCTGCTGGGACGCTTTGCTTTCCGAAAAAGGAGTGCTATAGAATATCTCGGTCTGGAAACTGTAACTGAGCAAGTATAAGGACCAATAACATGTCCCTGCTTTTTGTGTGTGTGTGTCTTTATGACTGACAGGCACATAAGTCTGCCCCTTTCTGATTTACACTTCAGCAGCACACCAACTTCACTGCGGGGGTTTTGCAGACATTTTCAAAACAGCGGACTTCATTATTGACTTGTCTCCCAGTTTTAGATTGAAATTGAATTCTAGCTCTCATTTAATTTGTCCTCTAGCGACTACGCTCGAATGTGTCATTCCGAATAGGACCCAGGCCCGCTCTCAGCCGGGGCGTCGATAGCTGGAGTGCACTGCAGATATGACAGCTTGGCCTGTCCCAACCCCCAGAGCTGCCAAAAATGATAAATTACCCTCCGGCCCTCCTTTCTGCTCCCTCATTGGTTAGCTCTGGGGGAGTTCAACCAATTTGTTCCATTGAAATATCCAGTTGGTAAACACAACAGCAGTGGTCTGTGTGTGTGTGCGTGTGTGCGCCTGTAGGTGTATCTGGGGGTGCATGCAAGACGTGAAAGCGTATGCATACACTTTCGGCTGGGGGTGTGTGTGGGTGTGTGTGACAGTGAGAGAGAGAGAGTGAGAAATTGTGTGTGAGTATGGATCAGTGCGTGAGCAATTGAGCTTGTTAATGTGTGTGCGCATGTGTGTGAAAGACCAGTGTAATGTATCGCCTGAAGTGTTGGTTTTAATTTGTTCATCATGGCCCTGTCTGTCACAGTTCCGTCTCCAGTCGCTCATGCCATCCCCAGTGGGAGAGAAAGCCCTCTCTCTCAGGACGGTGGTGGTCCGGCAGTGAGGAAATTGGGCTTTGACTGAAAGGACCCTTGGGCGCGACTCTGAGAGTCTGTCCCCAGTTAATTTGGGCGGTCTTTAGTAACACCGTTGTGAGTCAAAAGGTGCATATCACTGGCGCAGACCTTTCTTTTATTGGCTTTCAGTGTGTCTCCTATCTTCCTTTCATTCCTCCTTCCTTCCTTTCTTGCTGTCTTTTTATTTCTGTCTGTCTTTTTTGCCTTTTGGCCTCTATTTCCATCTCTTTCTGTCTATCATGTGTCTTTCACACTGTTTCTTTCTTTCTTTTTGTCTTTCATTGTCTTCCAGTCTGTCTCTTTCCATCTCTTTTCTTCGTTCTTTGTTTTTCAATCTCAGTCTGTCTCTCTTTCTGTTGTCTTTGTCTCTTTTGTCAGTCTTTTAACGACTCGTGGTCTCTTTCTCTCTCTGCCTCTTTTGACTTAGTTTGTCTCTTTTCTCTCTGTCTTTTTCATTTGTTGTCCTTTGGTCTCTCTCGTACATTTCACTTCTGTCTTTCACTTTCTATGTCATTCTCATTCTGCCACACCCCCACTCTCTTTATATGCTTGTTCAGGTTCTTACTGCTGTTCTCTCTTGGAGAATTGTTACTCTGTGGAATTTCAGAATTAGCTGACAGTTCTTTTTTTGGAACCTCCATTAGTGGAGCAGTAATTGAGGACTTTCCACTATAGAATGTCACAGCTTGGAACATTCAGAACATTTTCTCTTTTCTGTGTTTGTGTCCCTCTTCTGAATCTTGCATGTTAATTGTGTGTGTGTGTGTGTGTGTGTGTGTGTGTGTGTGTGTGTGTGTGTGTGTGTGCGCGCGCGTGTGTGCGCGCGCGCTGATAGGAATTTCCATAGGGAGCGGTAACGAGGTAATTCCATCACTGGGGGATGGTGGAAATTGGTTTTGAAAGTCAATTTGAAATCAGAACTACAGGAAACACAAAACACATTCCCACTTTCCTGACCTTCATAGTTGTGAAATGAGTTTATGGAAAAAGTTAAATTAGTGTAAATAGGCAAAAAATTTATACACATTTTTTATTTAATATTTGAGACTGGTAGTAGCGTGATGTGATTGATTTCTGAGCTGTTACAAGCCTGGAGGAAGGAAAGCTGAAGGACAGATTGTTTCTTTTTTCAGGGCAATCTTGCACCAGTGGATTGATTCAGGATCATTACTCATCACATGGCTAACACTGGTTACAAAGAGAAAAAAGAGATGGATCTGATGGTTAGTTCAGAAAGTATGCTGTTTTATGTACAGTGGTCCTTGAAAGTTTGTGAACTCTTTAGGATGTTCTGTATGCAAGTTGGACGACAATACAGCTTTTAACACAAGTCCTATAGGTAGATGGGTTTCCTTACAGGAACTGTTTAATTCGGGTCCTTCCTCAACATGTCTACTGGGTTAAGAACTTGCTTTTCTTTAACCGTTTATTGGTAGAACGACTTGTGTACTTAGGCTCACTGTCTTGGTCCGTGACCCTTGTTCTCTTGAGTTTCATTTTGATAGATATTTCATGTCCTGGTGTTTTCATTTAAAATATGCTGGTATAATGTAAAATTCAATGTTCCATCAATAATGGCAGGCCATCCAGCAAAACATGCCCAGACCATGATACTACCACCACCATGTTTCACAAGTGGAATCTGGTTCTCATGCTAGAAGGTCCTTATGCAGTGTTATACTTTCTTTAAACATAACACCCAAGGCAACTCATGGGCCATCAGAGCAGTGAAGCGTGCAGATGCTTAGAAAATTCACAGCCACTTCCAAGATGCTGTGGACACATGGCGCATGTGGCAGGACATCTGGACCTTCACCGGCTACAGGACATCTTCACCTGCCTGTGACGGTGAGGCCTTCATTCCAGATGCCCTGAGTCACTTCTACGCATGGTTTGAGGCACGAAACTGTATGGCAGCAAGGAAGACCATCCCTCCCCCCAGCAATCCGGTGCTTTGCCTGACCACAGCTGATGTGAGGAGCGCTCTTCTCAGAGTTAACGCATGGAGGGCCGCCAGATAGCATTAGGACTGGCCTGAATAGCATTTCTTAGGCCTCAAATACTCATCAGTGTTTCTGAATAATTTTTTTCACAAACTACTACTGTTTACACATATTTTATCGCAGTCTTTCGTTTACTCCCTTTGTGGTTTGTTTTTAAATGACAACATTGCTGTTTTTGCTAGTTTCCCACATACATCCTTTTCCACAAAGATACAGTGGGAAATATTACATTTTGCTGCAAGTTAACACACAGATAAGGAGTTTGATTGGATTTTTACTGACTTGATAGCAGCGATGATAAAGAAGTACGTTTAAGACATACGGTACTGTGCAGATGTCTTGAGCCAAATCTTCTCATATTTTTCTTCAAAAGAGATTTTCTTGTATTTCTTATGTGGTTTTGAGGTATAGTTCTCTAGGTTTCCTGAAGGACTTTAAAGGGTTCTCATTTTCAGTCCAAACCCTGTTTCTGAAAAGTGTTTTTAGGATGTTAAGCCACACAGGGACCTAAGTATGAATCATTCAAGCCTATCAAAGCCATCTAAATTAAGGCCTGAACCAGTGAAGAAACAGGTGCAAATGATTCCAGATGATCAGGTGATGATCAGTATACTGGTGGTGCTGAATGCTGAGTGGCTGGAACACCTTTATCGAGTCACCTTGTATCTTTAGGCACTTTGTAGTCTGTCGCAGTAAAACATTTGTTCCCATTCCTTTAATTCTACTCTATATCTATTCTAAATCTACTCAGTATGCCAAAGATAAAACAGATTGACAGGCATGCAATATTATTTTTGCCCCAAGGAGGTGATTCAATGCAAAACATAAAGAAATGAAGGACATTTCATTTATTTTACTCATTACTGAATCTCTTGAAATCTTTGTTTAGTGTGATATTTTTAGTGTCATTTAAGCTGAAGGGAGGAGCCAGGCTTTTGTTCCATTGCTGATGTTGTGATTAGGGGTGTTGAAATTAATCACATAATCAATGAATCGCAATGCAGGCGTGGACGATGATGTAGTGGCAAGACATAATGGATTATATCATGATGACATTGCTTGATTTTAAAAATCTAGTTAAAAAGTAGCACTGCAGAATGGCTAGGCCTATACTACTTATTATGTTTACAATTTAATGCTATGGGCACAATGTCTATATTCTTTGTTTCTGTTTACAATTTAGTATAATGGTCACAATTTTTGTTAAAAAAAAATGGGAGCTTACATCTCACGGCTTGTATTTGAAAACATAAAAATGTGAAGTAATGTATAAAATTGATGGAATGCGTCGAGAGGCATCGAGATATCAAATCGAATCGCATCTAATCGTTGACATGATAATCATAATCAAATCGTGAGACCTGTGAAGGTTCACACCTGTAGTTGTGATCCAGGTTCTTTACCATTGCTTTGCCTGTGTTTTTTCCAGTCTACCTTAAATAGTGTAGCAGTCAGTGTGCTACTATTTCTTAAATATGAAATGTTTCTGTGCATGTCCCTTAGCAATGTGGATGACCACACTAATACCTCCCAAACACTTCTACCTGCTATTTAGAAAAAGTTCCATAGTGAACGGGCCAGGCTGGGAACAAGTTTCTTTAGACTCCTATATTTGACCGTGGCATGATCCTGAAGAAGCGTCGTTTTGTTTCGCTTTGTACTGTTAAGATGGCTGAAGTAAGATGGCTGGCACTTTTGCGTGTTGTCAATGACCTCCTGATGGCAGCAGACCATGGGTTACTAAATATTCTTATCCTGCATTCGACACTGTAAATCATACAAAACTTATCTCCCGTCTTTCATCTATTGGTATCATAGACATTGCCCTTCAGTGGTTTAGGTCTTATCTAACAAATAGACAACAGTTTATCACTATGGGTTCATATAAATCTTCCATCTCTTCTGTCATGTCAGGGGTCCCTCAGGGATAGTCCTTGGACCCCTCCTCTTCCTTGTCTACATCTTGCCCCTTGGCCAGATTATACATAGCCATGGTCTCAACTTCCACTGTTATGCTGATGATATTCAGTTATATGTCAGTACACACTCCCCCTCAGTCTCTCCACCCAACTCTCTAGCAGCTTGCATCAC
>JBBPCY010000130.1:3735170-3748928 GCA_037974405.1 Brachyalestes nurse
CCATCCCACCTCACAGGTGTGCCACATCAAGATGCTGATCTGACATCATGAGTAGTGCACAGGTGTACCTTATACTGAGTGTATATATGCTATATATACTTTTGTTATAAATATTTTTACTTGAAAGAAAAAAAAAAAAATATATATATATATATATATATATATATATATACCGAATTGACATTGTAATTATGTTGTGTATATATTTTTTTGAAATACTGCCAATACTAGATATAAGCCTCCATTACTTATTAGCTTCATAGTTACAGAGTAAAACTAAAAAAGCAAACTCATGTTTTGAAGTTGATTTTTTGCCAAACAAGCTAGTACTAGAAGCACAATATGCAGTCCTCATTTCTGTAACATGCCAAGCAGATTTATGAGGAGTTAGTTGGAATGTACTTCAAACATCCAATGTAGTTTAACATGAAGAAAACAGGTTTAATAGTTCTAAGCACAATAATCATTACCATAATTGATCTTAACATATGCCATTACTTTTATATTGTTTTTAAAACATTCAGTGGTGATAAGAATGTTAAAGAATTAGGATATTCATCTTGAACCAAAATGAAACAATCATTTTGAAAGCGCTATTAAACATAATGTTCAACATGCATCAGCATAATGAGATACTGGTGTGGGAAGTCAGTGATTAATGTACCAGAATGTCCATTAAAACAGTGTCTGTTCACTGAATTGGTTTATCTGTCAGAATCTGTTGGCTGGGTGAAAATCAACACTAAATATAGTGCAGTGTTGGCAAACTACAGCAAATTCTTTTAGCAAACGAGATGTTTCAGCAGAATGATGATGTGAAATACTGGTGCTCTAAAAACATCCATACATTTATGTGGACAAAACAGTATTCTGTATTAAATGGGAACTACAGTGATTTAAAATGTTTTGAAATAAATTGAACGATTATGATCAGAGGTCAGAATTGACCAAAGGAGTTGTAATAGGAACAAGATTTCTGAGGAGTTTAACCTCTATAAAAGCTGCCTTCATGAAAGTTACTTCATAAAACGGCAATAAATACATTGCTTTAAGATTTGTATAGCGTACGTTTTATATTATACTGTTGTGTTGTATAGTTTTCATTCTAGGTTATTCTACTTCTACTTTCTTCTTTTGTTCTGTCCACTTTTCCGCTATAACAACTCAAATTTCCCACCTGTGGGACTAACAAAGGGTTATCTTGTCTTATCTTATTTTAAGATAAATCTTAAACCTATTTTTAAATCCAAAGAAAATGTATTTCACCATTATTGGCAAACATATAAAACCTAGGTTCACCTGTCATTTTGAATTTAAAAAGCTATATTTGCATTATAGACATCACAACCCTGGTTCCTATCACCACCACTGTAAGGAAATCAGGGAAGGTTTTCTGCAGTCTCCCATCAAACAACTGAATGGCTTTGTTTACAAATTCCTCTTTCATGTATTGTTATTAAAAATTATGAGTGAAAATGATGATAAACAAATTTGACTGCCAGCAATAGTCTAAAGAAAATTTGCCCTTCTAGTTATGTGTGAATACAATGTGAAACTGTTTCACTGCATTTAACCCATTCATCAAGTGAAGCAGTGGGCAGCCAGTGACACAGCACACAGGGAGCAGTGTGTGGGGATGGTACCTTGCTGGAGGATCCCTCAGTGGTAGGGGTGTAACGATATATCGCGGCACGATATATCGCGATACAAAAATGTCATGGTATGTATCGTCGAGTGTTGGCGATACCAATGCGATATGACGGCAGTTTAACCCTTTAAGCGCCAGGTGTTTTTTTTGACCTGGATTTTGACATCAATATTTCAAAAGCTTGTAGTTTAAAAAGGGTTAAAGATAGAGACTTATTGTAAATTAGTAAAATGTTGGGTTTGACCCAAAGTTTATGTGGAGTATAAATGTACTTATGTAATTTGCATATTATGACATCATTATAACGTTTATACACCAACAGGCTCAGCCACCATTATCATCGCTATTTCCAGCCCTATTCAGATCCAGATCACCCCTGCTGCCTCTCCTATGTCTCCCAGCTCAGAAAATAACATTCAGTTGTTGTTTTGAATACAGAAGGTTTTTTATTAAACCTTGAAATGTGTATTGTATGTACAACAAAGAAAGTTATTGAAATTTGTTAATGTTTTTGAAATAAATCTGTTATTTGAATTTCAGTTTCATTTTTAAATTTTGTTCAAAATATCGTGATACATATCGTATTGTGAACCCAGTATCGAGATACATACCGTATCGTGACCTGGGCATATCGTTACACCCCTAGCCCCAGAATATGAAACCGTCTGATAGGAGAGGACATTCTGACAGTATCTCTTTATTGTTATGATAACTTAATCTTTATACACTTCCCCAGGTATATTATGGATATCATCAAAACTAACACTGAACAACCTCATATATTATAAACATTTAGACCAAACAGAATTTATTGGAGAATTTATTTATTCCTGTTCCTTCTTAAATTGTTTATTTTTCAAATGATTAATTAAAATATTATATTTTTCATAGCCCTTGTAAAATGCGATCGTACCGTTTTACTGGTGCATTTTGTTTGGGTCCAAAAATATTGAAAATTCATACTTCGTGCTATGTCAAGTATTGTCAAACTCTTCAAATATTGTGATGTATTTTAGTCATAAAGCCTTACCCGTTGTCTTTTATGTGTCTTTCTTTTCCAGTCGCAGGTCTTTCTGAAAGAATACTACAGGGAACATAACATTGAGCTCTCTAAGCTGTTGTACCGGATGGGACAGCCTCTGCCCAGTTGGCTCAAAGATGAGCTCCTCAATAGCAGGTAGCATTGAGCCTCATGCCCCCCTTGTGTGACAATGGTATGGTCTTCAGCACCACTCCTTCATCTGATACTTAACAAACCATTCATATTGTTTGGAATGGGACTGCACTGAAGATTACCTGCCAGAATGAGGAGCACAGAATCTCTGGAATCTCTTGAAATATCCAGGGTTCACTGTTGGAAAGGCCGAGGATAAAGAAATAGCCAAACCTCCCCCATGGGGTAGAATGATCCATTTGGGCAAGAAGTGGTAGATCCTTCTGGTACATCATAATGGATCTGAGTGTACTGGGTTTGCAGTGACATGCCTCACTTTGTCTCCATGAGTGGAAGATGAAGATGCAGCAGATTCCTTTTGTAGGCTGATTGTGGTTGAGAAAAGAACTTGGTCTTGCGATCCATTGACCAAAACAACAAATACGACGATGAAGGGACGGATGGACTGCTGTTTCATCACCTTCCTGCTTCTGGGTTTATCATGAGGAGGTGGAGCCAGCGTGTGTTTTGTATAATGTAACTGCATTGTGCTCTATACCATACGAACCACTTACAAAGCCTTCACACAGCATGATATCAAGGCATTGACAGTGCCATCAACACTAATAATGAATGTATCATAATGTTATATAAAGCCTGCCAGTTATTGATTTTTTTAAATAAGTATTTATGAACTAGTATTTCCTCCCACCTAATTCTTTCCATCCTGACTACAGTAGAATAACCTGTGTCTCACCATTCTCTCTCCTGGTTCATTATTAGGTTTAAAGATGCTTTAATTGGTGAGATTTTCTTAAGTTAAGAGTAAACTCCTCAACTGTGAAAATCCCAGATTTAACCACAATTCAGTTTTGATTCAATTCTTTTGGTGCAGTTCAGGATTATTTATTACCTCCTTTATTGAATGTTGTTAGAATTACTTATAATTAATGATATAATCAATAACATGTTATAGTCCTAACATGCCAAAATCAGTTCAGTTTAATGTTTGTGTTAGTGTGGGGGTTGTGGTATTTGTTTACAGACAGTAAACTAAATTCATTTTAAGTGCCATAGCTACAGCTTCAGACCCTGGTTGAATGTGGATGATTTTTAAGTACCTTCTTTTGTTTGTTTTGTTTCATTGTACAATTTTGGATGTAACCCTGCAAACATTTTAACATGATCAAGAGGAAAAACAGCGACAGAGTGATGGATGCAAGGCTACCAGATGAGCTTGAGTTTATATGAGTAATATAGTAGACATTTTCCTGCTTGGAAAGATGCACAAACACGATAATCTCCGAAGTCGAAACTTGTTAATGTAACAATTTTATTATGAATTAATTGAGGACTTCGAAACCAAGCAAAAAGCAGACATGACAGTGATAAATAATCTAAAATGAGAATGTACCACTGATGCTTCCATTGCACATACACAGCATAACTCAATTACCCCTTTTGCATCAGTTAGAAGGCATCCATGTAATGTAGTGGGTTTCAGATTAAAAAAACAGAATCTTTAATGGCTCTTTCCTTTCAGTGATTCTCTTTTTCCTCTCCTCCTCCATGAGCAGTGGAAATAAGAGTATCCTCGTTTTAATCTGAGCTTCCAAAGTGATTCTGGCATTAATTGGAGATGTACAGGAATTGGAGGCTTATAGGAAAATTCTTTTTTTTTTTTTTTTGCTCTATAGCTGCATGAGTGTTCTCATCGAAAATGTATTTGCCTTCTTTTCTGTAAACAAAGTGTTTTTTCCCTTCCTGTGCCTGTTTTTATTCATTTTTCTTCCTTTATGCCCACTGATTTCTAAAAAAATTTTAACGGATCTGTGTTATGCAATTACTTTTCCAACATTATGAACATTAGAATTGTGCTTAAACTATTCTAGATGTTAGTGGGGTTGCATGAGGAGACACTGTTGCTCCCCTGCTATATCGTATGTGTTGTTAGCGCTTTGGGAAACATCCCTGGCCTTCGAATTTTGTTTGTTGATTGGACAGACACTGCATATTAATGACTTGTTATCAGTGGTCATGAAAGCACAGGCTTTTACAGTGTACATATGATTTCAGCTGTGATTTTATGATTTGTTTTGGTCGAATGAGGAGAGTGGTAATTGTCCGATAAAACCACTAATCTAGATTATTCAGGTCGAGTGCAGCTGAATTGCTTGTTCACATGATAATATGAACATGTTTTGGGTTTTTTATTTGTTTTTTTTTATTTCTATTTATTTTATTAATTTGTTTTATGTATTTTATTACTGTTTTTCACACTCACAGGCCACTTTATTAGGTACATCTACAATGTATCTACAGTCCTTGTTCATTTTCTCAGCTCCACTTGCTATAAAAGTGCACTCTGATGTTTACAGTCACAGACTAATTCATCTTTTTGTGCATAATCAATTGATCAGTTTATGTAGAGAAACAGATGGACTGCAGTAATTGTAAACATCAGAGTGCACCAGATGAAGTGGACTGTGAGTCGAGATACATGGCAGGTGGCCCTAATAAAGTGACCAGTGAGTGTACTGAATAATGTTAAGAGCTTCTGAACTCTAAAGGTTGAGCACAGTGGCCTGGCTGTGGTGCCACTATGCTGCTGTTTTAACAGAAAGTGTAATAAATAGGCTGCAATAACTACTACACCTTTCCGCAGTTACAGCGTGTTCTCTCTGGCGTTTGAGTCGTTGGAGGTGTGTTTTGCTCTAAGCTCTTTTCTCTGAGGCTCATGGTTGTAAGGTAAGAATGCTGTTAAAAAAATTACTGAATAAAAGTTGTAATTTTAAATATAAATTTGTACCCCAAAATACATTTAGAAAAGGAGATAAAACGCCACCACCCACCTGAACATGGTATGGATTGAATATGGTGAAATGAGGTATTAAAGACTGCTAAGGTACCCTGAGCAAGATGCTGTCCCCACACTCTGCTCTCCGGGCGCTGTGTTCCTGGCTGCCTGCTGCTTCACTTGGTGAATGGGTTTAAATACAGAGGAAGAATTTTGTGCGGTTTACACTGTGTGCTGTGGTGTGTTCACGTATGACAGAATGGTCACTTTCACTAAATAAAGGGCAAAATAATATTCTTTGAAGTTTTGAAGGCATAAGAATGTGGAACTTTTCTTTGTCTCTGCTCACTATAGTCTTTAATTGTGAACTAGATATCACAGACGCGTTTTCCTTCCAGATTTCTGAGTTTCTGAGCCAAACAGTATGAGGGTGGGTCTCTGAGTTGAGCTTTTACTCTTGAAGATAGGATTAATGAAATAAGAGGTGAAATATGGTATTATTGGTTAATATTTTTCTTGTGTGAAGTGATGTAAACAAAATATGTTTTATAAGCAAGCTGAAGTTACTACAGTTCATTATAAGTTTACAGGACAAACAAGAAGTTGGTTTGTGATGAGAATTTAGCACTTTATATACCCAGTTTTACATTAGTTTTATTATTTGTTAATATGTTATTACATTTTTAGTTCACTTTAATTGGCACTTTTAGTCTGTTACTGCTGCCCTCTAGTGCCTGTAGATATTAACTACACTGATCAGACAACTCACCCCTTTATTCTTTCATGTTGCCAGAACATTAAACCCTCATATTTTGCTGTTGCTTTTCCACCTAGCGACCATTTCAGTACATCAAAAAAGGACAAAATCAGGGAGTGTGACTGAGATCGTTAATAACTGAAACTGAAGCTTTGGACAAACTTAACCATTTTTCTCATCAAACCAAGCTGGATTAACTCTGATTCAGTGTCTCTGATTTGATTTTTTTTATTTATTTATTTTTGGTAGATATGTATCTCATATTTTCAGCGCCCACGCGGTGTCGTGTAAACCAGTTACTAAATAGAGTGTTCTGAAGTTTTCTTCCTCTCTGAAAGAGGCAGTTTGTGCCTCATTACTATGGATGAACAACAGTGTGCAACTTTCCCACAAGATTTTATTGCTGTCACTGCATGAATCATTTTTAAGCAATACTGACACTTCCATACATTTCTGACATACTGCGTTCCGTCATTGGCTTTTTGCCCTTCAGTAATACTGCAATGGAGTGTGTGTGTGTGTGTGTGAGAGAGAGAGAGAGAGAGAGAAAACAGAAATCCAATTCTAAGTGTCAATGCCTGATAGATCTCTGAAATTATGTTTTTAATGATCAGGAAAGAACATGATCAGTATGCAATAATATTCACTCACTGTGACTCTACTCTAAAAGAAAAGAAAGGCTCTAAATCTAAAGGATTTCTTTCCCAATATGAACATTTGGTTTCTATGAAGGTTTGCATGGAGTGTAGAAATGTTATATTTTATTATAACATTACTGTTGATAAGTTTAAGGAATGTGACTAATTTGTCAAACTTGACTAACCGCCAGCGTTCAGTTTGCCAACAGTGGGATGATCGGCGTTGGTGTGATGGTGGTTCAACGTTGTAATATCCACTTCCAGTACCATCGTCATTCATGGGACCTCTGGGATGCTGCTAGGCAACAGGGAAAGCACCGTTGCCGTGGTTGCTTGTAGTTGACAATCATAAATTATGCAAAAGACTTCAGAACTTCTGAGCATTTGATTTAAATGAAAAATGAATGAATGCTTATTATCTCATAAGTTGGAGTGTGTGTTCTTTGCTCGTATCCAGTTCCCCGCAGTGTGGAGGCCTGGTAACAGAAATGTCATGTGTAGGCTGTAGTGATTCATACCGGAGTCACTTCTTCATGGGAGTGGGCAGTTCATCCCCAGATCCTTCATAAATTCGAGGCCAAATTATCAGTCCTATCAGTATTGATCACACTCAAAAACAATTTCTGAACAGCTTTGTGTTGAAGACAGCACCTCTACGTATCTGCATGCTGTCTGTGTTAAATAAGATTTATGACACACTGCTTGTGTGGATACCACAAAACATGTATTCAGTAACTGGACACACGAGTAAAAAGTAACCCAAAATAGCACTGCTGTTGTGCCATTGATAACTTCTTGACTGTAATTGCTGCATATTAAACTGTAAGAATAGACATAAGAGGGCCTGAGGGGTACAATGGACATCTTTTTATAATATTCTGATCTGTAAGTGTGTTATTACAGGTTCTTCATTTTTGATAATCTACGCTTGATATCATGATTATTTAGAAAATTCCCCGTTCCTGTTGCCTCTGCTGTACCTCCACAGTTCTCTAGTGCTGCTTCTCTCCTGAGCAGCACAAATCAGCTCCTCACCAGGCTAAGGTTGTAGCAGATATTTAAGAAGTGTTTTTTCTTCGTATTTTCTAGTTTAGAATCAGAAACATTTTTGATCCTGGAGGAAATTGCTTATGCTATTACTACACAGATGCACAGAGAATGATATAATTGATAGTATAAAGTCATAATGAAACTCTAAGGAAAATACCCAGCCATGACTTGAACTATGCATGTGATAAATAAAGAATCTTGAATCTTGAGATTAAAACCTGTGTTTTAACAGATTACTTCACCTGTCTGAACTGCTTTATGTACTTTGTGTATTTTCATTTCATATTCACTTTTCACCTTCAGGGATGAAACGTTCTCTGCCTGCTTCTACTCGTTCCTGCGTCTCCTCGGGATCAGAGTGTGACATTACTGAGAGAGTGTGAAAGCAGAGCTGATCTGCGTGTTTTACAGTCTGTGGTGAAACTGCAGCTTGTTTAATATCACAGTTCACCAAATCCAAAAAGCATTTGCCTGATGCCTGGATTAAATATATTTAAGATACTACATTTACAGCTTTAGAACATACTGAGTCATTTTCTCCATCTTTTTCAATCAGTCTGTCCTCCCATTACATTAGCTAAGGGTTGGAACATTTTTTCTCTTTTGGGCCTCCTTCAAATTTAGTCATATATATCTCCTTTTTGAGGCATTTTTTAAGGATGGTGTCAAAATATGCAGAGTTGATGTTAAATTGGTGCAGTATTGGATGCAGGCCAATATTGGTTTAACAGTTGTAAAATTCTAATTTATATGTATCCCCTAAACATTCAACAAGCATTTATCTAAAGTATTTAAGACTTTTTATGCAATTGATTACTGGCCTTTTATATTCTAAATAAACACATACTTGTCCATTATGCTTCACTGGACATTGGCCCAAGGAGCAGGACTTAAGAGGTCACCCTGTTTAGAGAAAAGCATTTCTGATAAGACTGATTTGGAGACAGTAGACCGTGATGGAGACAGTACTGCCCTCTGGGGGTGGTATTAAACACCGCTGTTGGCCAGACCTGAAGACCAGCACTGCTGTCGGCAGTCACGGGGAGCTAAGGCAGACATTAAACCAGCAGCTCTTTATGCATATCCAGTTTGGCTTGTTTGTATATTTGCCTGAATGTTAAGTACTTTTAATATTCTTTTGCCCCTTTCTTTATTAAAAAAAGTTTTTTGACGATCTGTTGCCAGGCAACAGAGGCAAACACAGCAGTAACTTCCTTTCTCTCTCTCTCTCTCTCTGTCTCTCTCTCTCTCTCTCTCTCTCTCTCTGTTTTGTCTATCTGTGTTCTCTCTCTATATATATGTGTTCTCTCTGTCTCTCTGTTTTCTCTATCTGTGTTCTCTCTCTCTATCTGTGTTCTCTCTATCTGTGTTCTCTCTCTCTCTCTCTCTCTCACTCTCACTCTCACTCTCACTCTGTGTGTGATCCATCTTTTTGAAAAGCTCCTACCTCCTCCCCCTTGAACCAGGAATCTCAAGTCCTCTTCTTCTCTTAACTGTGTGTGTGTGTGTGTGTGTGAGGGGGTGTCTTTATTAAAGGCCGGAGGGGTTCACCACCACACTTTAGGAAAGAAAAGAAATTGGCACATTCCTTCGGGGCAGCATGTGCAGGAATTTGTTTGGGCTACTCTTGGCATGTTCAGCATTTATAGCAAAGTCCAATACAGTTACCATAGCATTACTTTTACTACATGAGTCAGTTTTTTAAAGAGGCATGAGAGTTGTGTGACAAACCTCTGAAATAGATGTTTAATTGCATTTTAGGAATGCAGCACAGTAGCAAATGAGTATCAGTACAACAGGTTCAGAAATTGAGGCCTAAACCCCTAAGGATGAACCCAAAATGATTTGATGTAATGATAATGTTTTATTTGCATTTGTGCAGCACAATAAAAATATACATCACTAAAAACACTAAGACCAGTATAAAAGCACTATGTTAACATAAAGAGAATTTAATGTCTAAATAACAGCCAAAGCCACTAAAGCTGCTGCACATTCTTTAAGCGTCACTTTTTTTGTGTGATAAGCTGGTATGTGAGAAGTTGTGTGTGAGATGCTTTAGAGGGTTAGGGGTGTCTCTGCCCCCCTCTTTTTTGCTGGTTTCCGTGGTCACGCTGTCGTATACACACACACACACACTTTTTTCTCCCTCAGCATACACACTTCAGCCATGGCAGCCGGAGTGAAGGGCACTTCCATGGATCCTCAGCTGTCTGAAGCCCTTGAGTCTGAGCCCTCCTCCGGGCTTGAACAGAACCAATACGAGACTCCAGACGAAGACAGAGAGCATGACATCCAGATTCAGGCCAGGAGTGCAGAGGATGAAGACGAGGAGGACGAAGATGAAGGAGGAAACTCCGGGATGGAGTCAGAGCCCAAGAACCAGGATCATTCTTCTGAAGACTGGGTCGAGGAGCGGTTTCGAATTGACCGGAAGAAACTAGAGACCATGCTTTATGGTGAGCATGTATATCTGTGAAAAATTTAGATTTAACTGTGCACTGACAGGAGCTCCCTAAAGAAGTAGGATTACACAAAATATTGTTCATAATTTCACACAATGAGCCCTTTAATGCGTAATCAAATATTTCCTTGCACACTGTGAGTATCTGAGTAGCTTCAGTTGGTTCATAGTAGACACTGTTGCTGTTGAGGCTAAAAGTTCACAGAATCCAAGAAACAAGTAAATAATAGTAAAACATAATGCAAGCCAAGCCTTAACTTTATAACAGAACAACTCTTCTTAACACTTTTTTTTACAAATTGATCATTAGAAATGTGTAAATAAAATCTTGTTGCATTAATGCCAGATTGTAATTATAACAGATTTTGAGGTTGTAACATCCCCCCCCCACCAACACTGAAATATGCTCAAAATCCCACCCCCATATATTGATTTAAAAAATGATATTGGTATCAACAGACAGCATTGCACCAGCACTGAAACAAATTCATCGCTTCACTGCTGAATGTTCCCCCCGTGTTGACCCTACAGCCTTGCATTCTCGCAGTTTAAAAAAAAAAAGACTGTGAAAAATATTTTGATTCTTGTTTTGAAATCCATGTGATCTAAGAAATCTAAATCATTGTCAAAATATTTTGGTCTGTAAGTGCACATGATCCAACATATGTAATCTGGGTCATAATGTATGGAAGCACATTCTCACCACAAACAAATGACCTGTCTGTTTCTTTCTCTGTTTCTGGCATCAGTGTGTTAAAATTTTAACTTTATCAAATAATGACATAACTTACTGTTAAGTAACAATCAAGTTAATATTTTGAGACAGTAAGTGATTTTGGGATACAAAAGTCATCATTTTGTGATACCAAGACACTATAATGAAAAAAAGTTTTTTTTTTTTGAGGTAAAAAAGAGATTTTTGAGCGATGCTGTAGCTCAGTCATTCCCAAACCAGTACTGGAGGACCCCCAGCCCTCCCAACACACCTGATTCAACTAATCAGTTAATCACGCAGCAGTTCTTGAGTTGAACTGTAGGTGTAAACACTAAAACGTGCAGGGCAGGGGGTTCTCTGGTTTGGGAGCTACTGTATTACCATTATAGGAACTGTAAATGGTAACTTTAAAAGGATACATTTCTAAACAACTGATTGGATTATCCAAGGAACCTTTGCGTTTTATGGTGGTTCTTAAAATTTGAACAATTTTCTTCAGACTCTCCCATCTCATTTGCAGACATGGATCTTTAAAGGACCATCTGTTGAAAGGTTGTTTAGGGAAACAAAAATGATTCATCTCTGATGTCACACAAACAATCTCTTCTAGTGCCCCAATTTTAAAAGTGTACTGCTGTCAGAAACTGCTGCTGGGTTTCCATAAAAATGGGCTCTTTTTCCAGATAAGAGCTTTTGACATGAGAATGCAGATACACTGCAAGACATGAGGCGGCTGCGATACACAGAGATAGAATCTCAAGGTGTTATTTAGTGCATGTCATGCAGCCCAAACTAAACTTTTAATCCATCATTAGTTTTTGGAGTATGAGTGGAGCTGCCCCCGCTGCTGTGTGATTGATGCTGTCATTTAAAGGCACTCAGTGCCTTCATGAAAAGGCCTGACATTCTGCAGTCGTGTCGTGGCCATGCAGCGTTATTGCTGGGAGATTGCCCTGAGCAAACGATGGCTGTTCTGTGCTAATGCTACTGTTTAGGCTCCCCTGCAGGCTGTGATTCGGCCTGCGTCAGGGCAGGGGATGGCAGCATTGTTTCAGAGAAGCGAGCGCCAGTGTTATCGTAGGGAAGCAGCTTCGTGACTGATGAGGGGATTCGAGTTTTGAAGGAGTGTTTCAGTCTCGCATGCTGGGACAGAGACATCCCTGCAGCTCCTTTGATGTTCAGAGAGAAAAGCTGTGTGTGTGTGTGTGTGTGTGTGAGAGAGAAAAGAACAGAAGTTAGCGTGATCACTCGAATGTTGAGTAGGCTGATGCTGCTGGAGTGTTATCTTAGCTGAACTGACACACAGGGCATTGATAGGTTTGTGCTGCACTGAGTGTGTGTGGTGTCTTAGGATTAGCTTCAGTGATGGATGCTGTGACTTTATCACTTGTTTTCCTGAAAGTTTGTGAAAGAGCGTGTGTGTCTGTGTGTGTGTTCAATGGGGGATGTTTTGCGTCAGCATTGTCACTGGTTAAATGCCTTTGCGGTTTGACGCTGTTTCTCAGAACTGGCTTTTGGCTCACTTTTTACCCAGAAAGACAGACACACACACACAGCTAGCCACTAGTTGTGTCATTCCTAGAGGCAGGGCAGCGTAACCCATGGAGATGAGAAAGGGGGAGAAGAAAGGAGAGGGGTGTTCACCCTAACCCTGTAAATGTCAGTGCGGAGCTATGCCCTTTCATTGTGTTTAACTTTAACCCCAGAACATACACACACAGTCACACAGTGCTTGTATTTCAACTCGTCGTGTAAATCTTAGTGTTGACTTCTCCGTTCTCCTCCACATTACAACCCATTTCACAGAAGGCAGAACACAGAACAATGCATTAACCCTCGCAGACACACAAACACACAGGCATTATACACAGGTTATAAGGTGACAAATCAACCGCCTTAAAGTGAAACCCCTGCATTTTTCAGCATAATGTCTGCCTGTCGCATCTGCACCACAAACAATTTATACATTTACACATTTTCACTAACAGAAAACACACTCACTCAAAAGAAAAAGTAAAATGGGCATCTGCCTCAGTACCTTCCCACTGAAATTTCGAATTTTAAATGTGAATAAATTGACCAAATCCAGCAGATACTGCGGTTAGAACTTAGGTTAAAAATTATTCCTTCAATGCTTTATGACTTCAGTTATGAACTTATTTATCTGAAAAGTATTATTCAGTATGTTTGTTTGATGTGTATATCCTTTGCAGGCCCTGCAGATGGGACCAGCCTGTCTGGAGAGGAGTTTTTTGAGAAGGTGAGTGTAAATAGAGAGATGGATGAAAAAATCCATCTCTCTCTAAACAAAAAAAGAAATTTAAAGTTCCCATATCCTACATGTATGATATATTGATTTGGGTAAATGATAAATGCCAGATAGGCAGGCATGGGTAAATAAATCAGTGAACTGAAAACAGTGAATATATATATATATATATATATATATATATATATATATTAGGGCTGGGATTTTCACGCGTTGCTTAGATTCCTTCATCCCAAAGAAAATTACCGCTTTGAGCCCTGTCACTAG
>JBBPCY010000130.1:3756351-3767508 GCA_037974405.1 Brachyalestes nurse
TAATCAATTTTGGAATAAGGCTGTAACATAACAAAATGTGGAAAAAGTAATGCGCTGTGAATACTTTCCGGATGCACGGTATACGTCTGCACTGTTTAATGCCTCTAAAAGCTATTATTATTTAAATGCTTACAAATGTGGCGCCTCATGCCTTTTAGATTGTTTTATGATAGTTCTGAGGTGAGCTTTTGGCCTAGATGAAAAATAGCCCTTATAGGGAACATAACCAATAGGAACAGGAGCGCTCATCTCTCATTTGCCCAAAACATACATCATAATATGGGTGTAAATTGCCTCAAACTAAAGTAACACATTTTCCCAACCCAGCCTTTTTAAAATGGTGTAATCTGTTTCATGACATACATTGTTGCACACTATTTATGTCTTTCCAGCATCATCTAACCTTTAATCGTTGGTCCCTGTAGAAGGCCACCAGTGTCCTCATGGAGCTCCTCTTGGGCAGAGAGGCAGCAGCTGTTGCCGGGGTAACAGGGGTTATGGTCAGTACCCAGCTGGACGTGACCTCTCAGCAACATCTCTTTCTGCTGGGCCAGAATGGAGCCAACTTCCTTGGTGTGATGCACCAAACACACACACAGATTGTACTGCCTGACCTCACTGCCCCACAGCACACACCTTCTCTGCTCATCCAGGGCACTAGCGACGGTGTGTGTCTCGCACGGCAACAGCTCATGGTGAGTTTGCTTGCGTGTATGATAGTGATATATACCCTCTGTCAGCACTGAAGTTGAAAATGTTAGGTTTGTTTCAGCATTTGTCTTTAACCCTGTCTTACTTAAAGGGGACATATTATACAAAACTCACTTTTTGCATCCTTTTGTATTTCCATTTGTGTCTCTACTGATCCTATAAACACATCCATCTGTTTTCTGTGAATCAATAGAAAGATTTTGGTGTCAGGAATGTGCCGCTTAGACAGCTACCCTATTGTGACGTAATAATAAGAAAATTTGCACGGAACCACCCCTCATCTGTCGAGCCCACACCCACTAGATTAGTTGTAGATCCGCCATTTTTGTCTGCTAGTTTTACCAACATTCATAACACATGTAGTGTTGTGTTGTTGGCTGCAAAGAACAACACAAATCCCTACACTTTCTCCAAGCCAAAGAAAACCGAAGAACTGACAGGGGGGTCTCAGATTGAGATTTGGAGGTCAAGTCAGCAACTTGAACTCTTCATCTTGTTCCTCAAACCATTCCTGAACAGTTTTGAAGTGTGGCGGGCTACATTATACTGTTAAAAGAGACCACTGCTTTTGGGGAATGCCGTTGCCATGAAGAGGTGTACTTGGTCTGCAACAATGTTTTTCCATGACCCAGTTCTGATGCTCATAGGCCCATTACTTGGCAGTGTGCAGGGGTTAGCATGGATACTCTGACCAGTCTTTGGCTACACAACCCCATAAGCATCAAGTTTTGATGTTCTGACACCTTTCTATCACAGCCAGCATGAACCTTTTCAGCAATTTATGCTACAGTAACTCTTCTGTAGGATAAGAACAGATGGACCAGCCTTCCCTCTCCATGCATATCACTGAGCCTTGGGCACCCATGACCCTGTCGCCAGTTCACCGGTTCTCCGGTTGTCTTTTCTTTGATCACTTTCGGTAGTACAAACCACTGCTTACTGAGAGCACCACAAGAGCTGCTGTTTTGAAAATGTTCTGACCCAGTCTTCAAGCCATCACAACTTGACTCTTTTTAAGATCATGCAGATTATTATGCTTGCCAATATTTAACACATCAGCTTTACTTGCTGCCTAATTTATCCCTCCCTTTGACAATCAATGCTTTTAATATTGTAACTCATCATTGTATAACCAATAGGTTATCATTTTGTAGTTGGGTGACCTGTTTCAAATAAGAATACAGTGTGTCCAAAGTGGCATGATGGGGAAAGCATACAGAATTACTAGTAAAATACGCTGATGGGTAACTGTGTTTCATCTTCTGTTTGGACTGGCCTGATTTCCTCTGTGTCTCTGCTCATGCAGGACTGCCTGCCAGTATGTTTGATGTTCGAAATGAAAGAGGAGGGCGAGTCAGACCCCCGTAAACTGGCACAGATGATGCAGAGTCTGGGAGTCTTCATCAGCGTCAAACCAAAAGCCAAACAGACTGCTAAGGTACTACGTAATGCAATTCTGGCTAGACTGTGGCACTGCTACAGTGCTGAGGCAAATTCTCAGCTCACAGGAATATGAGGCTAACACATAGTTTTGACCAGTTATGTGTATATAAAATTTGACCATGATTGCTATGTCACGTATAATCTTTCTCTTTTCAAGTTTTTATTTTTAATCAAGAGTTCATCCTTTAGGACATTCCTGTCACAACTTGTCTTGTCATTATGCCTTACACTCATGTAACATGCTTCATCTCTACAGTAGTTTGATACACAGTGAACTACTATTCCCAGCATGTTGACGTGATAGTTAAAAGCAATTGCATTTCCCAGTCAGTGGTGGTGAAGGGATTGGAGAGGAACATAGCGAGTCTATATGAGGCCAGACGTCTCCTGCTGGGTCTGGAATCCTGCGAAGTCTCAATGATGGCTAAAAACTCCAATGAGGTCTCCATGGCAACCAAGACCTCTGTGGACCCTCTGCTGGCCAATAACGGCATTACAGGCTACTGGTTCAACATGCTAATGCAACAGCTTCACCTCAGTGAGACAGGTGCGTAGGTGCATGTGGGTGTAAAGTGAGCAAAGCTGACTTTTGTGGATTAATGTGGTTGTGTGTTTCCTTTCCCTTTTGATGCTGTTGCACAATCTTAGTTGCTATTCCCACACCAGATTCAGTGCCTAGCACCACCCTGCTGAAGCCACGCCCCTCTCCCCCACCTGGATTGGCTGGTCCTCCAGATGAGGCACGACTGGGACTGAGAGGAATGGACAATAAGCTAGAAAAGGTGTGAATAATGAAAAGTCCTTATGTGCGCTCAAGCCTCGCTAAAACATCCTAACTGGAGGTTAATGTGGTTACATAATTGGTGGAAATTTGTCCATAATTACCTTCAGTTGAAACCTTTATTAAACAGTTCATTGAAATGGCTAGAGTATTCCTTCAGGATATTCACACTTAGACTGGCCTTTCTCTGGGTAATTGCGAGTCTATTATGCACATTCCTTCTAATGATCAGACAGTTGATCATTATTTAAGCATGTAATATTATCAAAACCCCTCAAGTGTTCCATTAGATTTATACACATTTGCAAAAGAAAATGTAAAGTACAACACAGAAACAACCTGAATATCATTTAAGGAGGACTCAATGGACAATTTATTTGTATTTGCACATTCTATCAGCTTCCATTATTATATTTTAGGTGCACTTTATACGTATATGACAGTTTAGTCGTCTTCTTCTTTTTCTTTTTCTGCCAAAATGTTATTTTCAGGATTGGTGTGCTTTTATGCAGCTTTTTGTTCGGTGGTTTTCAATCAGCTTTTGTAAAATTATTATCTCCTACTGGAATGAATGGACGAACAGAGTGTAAAAACATATCAGAATGATACAAATACACTGCCGCCACCCTGTCAAAGATTTGAATTACAAGCGGCATCCATCCAGCAACTCCTTAGCAACCATTAGTGATACCATAGCAACTTATTAGCATCATCCCAGCAACCACCTGGGATACAACAGTAACCCTAAATCTAGTGACACTCCAGTAACCATCAGAGATACCATAGCAACTGGGGAACTGCTTAAGCTGCACAATCACCCTGCATTTTCTTCAGGAAATGCACTTTTCTAGTTACAGATTGTAGTTAATCTCTGCATCATCTGCTAACCCCACTTGACCCCATTCATCAGTGGTCAGGACCTCCACAGCACCTCCACTGTGCAGGTACCTTTTGTGTGGTGGATCACTCAGTGGCACTAATATCAGTGGTGATCCTACTGGGGTCCTGACCAGTGATGGACGGGGTAAAGGCAGGTTAATAAATCTTACAAGGAAATACATGGACCACAATCTATACTTGTTGAATTTAGAAACATGTTATTCCATATTAAAATTTCTCTCTCTTTACCAAGACATTTTTTAATGGTATACAAAGGACCACATTTATTAAGGATAAAGTTATTAAGCTTTGGTATATCATCCTGTTTTTTATATTTTATTTAACATTTAAACACATTTAAAATATGTCTATTTCTTTTGAGGGGAAACATTTTTGAGTAAAATGACCATTATTACTTAGTTACCATGGTAAGGGGAGTGATGGTGGACTAAAGCTCACTGTTGACAGATAGAATAACCCTTTTCAGCCAGTCTGTTGTGTGGCCAGAATTGACTGTTGGAAAAGAAATGATCATGAAAATCTTTTGATTTCAGATTCCAGAGAGTGAGGACCCATCAACAAATGAAGAAAGTAATCTTTCTGAATTACAGACACATGAGGCCACTGAGGTAAAAGAGGTAGCTGTTAAGCCTGCAGTGTCAGTCAGGAGAAACAGCCAATCAGAGACTGCCAGAGACTTTTCTCAAGAGTTACGCCAGCCAATGACCTCACAGACCTCTCCAAGGTAAACCTAGACCATTTTTTTTAGAAATGGCATAGAGCTTTGACTTTGTATATTGTATGTATATACTTTCAGAATCAGAAAACTTTACACCTTTACTGCACAGACACAGACACACAGAGACAGGAACAATATGTTTCATACACTATGCTATATACACAAATGCTGGGTATAAATACTATCGATAAGTAAGTTACTGCTGAGTGAATTACTAATCGCACAAATGGTGGTTAGGAGTCTGTTATTGAAAAAAATTGTACAACTATAGTTATTGTACAAAGGTTATTGTAACTGTAGAGAGGTTTAGTTCTTAAAATGCAACTCATAAATAATAGCTTACATTTACTGTGTATGTTCAATACGCAAAAAAATAACCACACCACAGTTTTTGTTCTCTGCAAATGTTTATACGCTACTGTTCAAAAGTTTGGAGTCACTTTTCATGTTCACGAAACAACAATAACCACTTACATGATTGAGATACTTTAAACTAAACAATAAATTACTTTAAAATACTGTATTCTGTATTTCAGGGAGACAGGCTAATGTCTAATGATAAATGTAAGCTTATATTCTTATAATATTACGTTGGACTCTCTAAAACAAATAACCCTAACTTATTATATAAATGTGTAAGTAAATATGTACTTGTACAACATGATGGGTTCTACGGTATAAACACCGAAGCCACATTTTTGAAGGGTAGTATATGTTATTCGATTTTTTATTTTTATAACATTGTGATTCTGACTCAGAATCCTAATATAACAGTCTCACTTTCTGCTTTCTCAGTGCAAAACTGGATTACTTATTTCAGTTACTTATTTAGAAAAATATATGCCCTTCATAACCCTTTTATGAAAGGGTAATTGTTACTTGTAACAGCACTTACCACAGTGATGGATCAGTCCCTCACAGCTTGGGAGGACATCATGCAGGGCAGTTATAACTTGACATTTGCCAGTGTGAACTGCTTGAGTCTGGTTCTGCCACAGACCTGCAGTTACTCAAGAGCTTCTGTTGTGCTTCTTATTTTTGTAAGTATGAGATTTTATGATATGGGGTAATTTTTGTGTGATTACTGAATCATTCTTCATGACTGCGCGTTCAATTCCATACCAAGAAAATGGTTAGAAAAGCTCGCCGAAATAAGAACCACAATAACAACAGTAATATTAACCACAGTAGCATAATAGATTCTGAAAATTATAATCTTTTTTTATACGGCACTTTTTGTTATAGTACTTTTCTATTATGGCCCAAATGAAATAATAGCACAATAAAAACTACTTATTAAAAGACCCACAAAACTGTAGTGTGTGTGCAAGTCTATGAAAAGCAATGTAACATTAACATGTTGGATCTTAATAGAGCTATTCCCATTTGTCATTACCAGAAAAGGTCCTGGAACAATCTCCATTTGAATGTGTGCATTTTTCTTTATAGGTGTGCTAATCCTGCAGCCTGTTTGTTTGTGTGTGTGTGTGTGTGTGTGTGTGTGTGTGTGTGTGTGTGTGTGTGTGTGCGCGCATGCGTGCGTGTGTGCGTTGCAGGTCGTTGAGGATGGAAGTGGACAGTGTGTATTTTAACAGGGACCGACGCTGCAGTCTTAGAATCTTTCCCTCTCTAGATTCAAGCAGTAGTGAGGTAATGTCAGTTAAAGAACTGTCCACACACACACACACACACACGCAAACATGCTATGATTAAAAATGTGTGATATGCTTATTCATAATAACCCCCTTTAGAATTGGGTTAAGGTATCTAGTGTATAATCAGAATTTTAATTATACTAAAATGCCCGCCCACATTTATTCACTTCAGGATGTAAAACGAACACATTGAAAAAGAATGGCTGCATTTCATGACGCCTTTAATCTGGAGGCCATAGTCTAACAGCTCCCAGAGAGCAGAGTAAAGAAATGAGGAAAACGAGCGAGGAGTGAATGTGTAGCTCAGACAGTGATTCGGAGGTTACAGACGGCGACTGTTCTGATCTGATAATGATGGACTGAAATGTGCTGATCAAACAGACGCTCTCAGTAATGAACAAGGTCGCAGTCAATGCGGCTCCACAAAGCAGCCACTGCCAACCTGCTGCCATTTTTCTTGCAGGATCATGACTATGAGAAGAAGAGACTGCTAGCAACTCAAGGTCGGTTTTCTTATTTTCCTTCCTTTCCTTCATTCTATCCTTCCTTTCTTCCTTTAGAAAGAAAACTGCTCTGACATGTTGCCATGGTGATAAGTCATCGCCTACCCCGTGGCCCTGTTGACCAACATTTTTTTTATTTAGTTTGCATACTCGAGTCGAATTGCCAGATTGCCTTTTAACGGAAATGAGCTATAATTCTGCTCTGGGTAAGACGGGTCATCAGAAACCAAAAGTGACTTTGCGTCGGCCTTGTATTAACCATGAATGATCAAATTTCCACTTTTTTGTATGCATTAATCTCTGTGGCAGAAATGGGTATTCGGTGGCCTGTGATTGGACGGCCCATGCGCGGTCCTGTTTGTAGGATCACAGCTGAATCTATTTGGCATTCATCACGGTGACTAGGCCACAAAATACATTAAAGGTCCACTACGTGCCAGCGAGGTGATATAGGGGACCCATTTAAGCGTCAGGCTGAGCCAAAGAGGTGATAGAGGGGACCCATTTTAGTGTGACATGCTGCCAGAGTTATAATAGAGTGAGATAGTACCGCCTACTAAAATATGCACACATACACACACGCGCACACACACACACACACACACACACGTACAAATGCACAAAGAGACTAAACTCAAAGACTTCATACATGCCCATAGTTTCTCATGTGAAGTACCGCACACACCTACACACAGACACTCACACAGACTCCCAGGTGTGTGAGTGTTTGTCCATCATTCAGAGTGAGTCATTTGGAGGCTGCTGTGTGCCAAATGTGATGGTGCACCCAGAGAGGAGCTTAATGGAAGTGTGAGTTGCAGAGTTTGAATGAACCATCTGCCACACACACACACACACACACACACACACACACACACACACAGGTCCACAATGCTGTGCTCCTAGAAACTCACATTTATCAGAGATTACAGCACATTTTTCTCTTATTAAGATGTTTAATTAGGTTTCAGGTGTTTAATAATGCAGAGGGATTCAGACAGAAGGCTCTCTAATTGCTAAACACACACACACACACACACACACACACACACAGCAATTAGAAATGCTGCTCAGTGCCACTGTAAATCTGGGCTTTTGTTTTGGATTTAATTCACCGTTTTAATGACTTGGTGTGTGTGTGTGTGTGTGTTTGTGTCCACAATTTGCAGCCATGCAGAAGAAGCCAGTGGTGACAGAGGTGCGGACCCCCACTGACACCTGGAGTGGTCTGGGTTTCTCTAAGTCGATGCCTGCTGAGGCCGTGAAGGAGCTCCACAGTGTCAGCCGCCGCTGTTATAGATCCTACCTCAATAATCAGCAGGTACACATTGTAACTACATTGTGCAATCTTACAGGTGTTTCAGGGCCTCAGTGCACTACATGTTGTACTTGTATAACAGTGTATGTAACAAATAAAGAATCTAAAATCTTAAATCTTGCCTATATAAAAGCACTACTGTCGCACATATGCCATATGCCATACGTTGCTGTACACACTTGCAAAGTGAAGCCTCTCGGCCATGATATTGATGCTCTCTCCTTGCGATCAGAAATGTAAACATATTCACATAAAAAAGCAGCTGAGGTCCATTTTCCTACAACAAAACTCAGTTAATGGGTATTTGTTACAAGACATTTCATATGAAAATATCAGTGTAAAAGTTTTATTACGTGACTAATAAACCCTAATCTAGGCCATCTGATCAATAATTTCAGTGGGATGGATGTAATTGTTGAGTACAAACTCATTGTAGTATCCATGCTTTTTTGATGTATCTGAAAAAGATGAATGAAAAAAATCAATGCATTTTTAAATAGATTTTGGACAGAGCCTGCAACCCAAAGCTACAGGGAATGTAGGAGTGCGCTCATTTATGTTGTAACAAACTGCATTAATACTGAGGGAAAACTGGAATGTATTCTGTGGGATTCACTGAAAAACTGCAAAATCAAATAAAAATTACATGCATGTCTTGTAAATCTGCCAGATTAGACTAAATCTAATGTGGGTTAAAGTGAAGAACAGCTTAGGTAGCTTGCTGCTAGTAAGGAGAAGCTAACAAAAATTAGCATCACTGCAGTGATAGAAACAGAATAAAACAGACATTTCAAAAGTATAATGGATTATAATAATAAGACATCAGATTATCTGCTTTGCATACAAAATACTTTCTATTCTGATGTGTGCCCTGTATATTACTGCTCTCTGAACAAGGTTCAAGGTCAGCAAGCACTTTTATGTATTAATGTTCCATATCATCACTGTTGGAACAAAACCCTCCACACCACATTTCAAAATACCAACTGCCATTTACACTGTTTCATGGCGATCAGGCCAACAGAAATGGTCCAGTAATATCTCATTAACTTACATTGACTTTTAAGAATATTTTTTTCTCCTGTAAAGCTGCTGTTTTTTGAGAAATTAGATTTTAACCCAACACCATTAGTCAAAAATGTGCTCTTTAAGTTTTATTTTTTATTTACGTTTTCTTTAAGGTGTAACTTTAAGAAAACGTTAATAAAACCCAATTACTCACCAAAATAAATGCTTGATTGCTGATAAAATCGAAACTGACAGCTGCTGTGTTCTCGCAAAGTCAGGAAATGTATGAAAATAAGCTCATGCTTGCATGCTGCTTTGCTCCCATTTGTTTCTCAGAAAGGAATGATCATTCCCTTCACCTCCTCATTATTCATTAACCTTAAGCAGCAGCCAGGCCGCATGTCTCCCGGCCTGCTGAGGGCAGCTGCAGCTGAAGCAGCACTGACACTGTAACATTTCGCTTGAATTTACTGAGGTTAAAGGAGCTCCCTTCCTCGGAGGATTTGTTTTAGTGTTTAAGGCCACGGGTCTCCACCTGGAGAGGGACTGCACAGTGTGAGAGTGGTTTGTGCTAATGACCTGAATATTTTGAAGGAGGGCGTAGACATGCACAGTAAGAATAATAATAATAATAATGATGATAATAATAATAATAATAAAATATGAAATATAAAATGCAATTGTCCTGTGGTGTGGCAAATCTGACTGAGTAGCACCGAATTCCAATTACTCAGTTATCGCTTTTTAGCGCGAAAGAGAGAGAGAGAGAGAGAGAGAGAGAGAGAGAGAGAGAGAGAGAGAGAGAGAGGCAGAGAGACAGAGAATGAAAGAGAGACAGAGAGAGAGAGAGGGAGAGAGAAAGAGAGAAAATCACATAATGTCACATTTATTCCACCATTCCCCTCATCCTTGCCTGCCGTCCATCGTTTTAAGTAAGGCTCAGAATGACTAAAGCTCACAGCAGCCTTGTATTGGTGCGAGTTATTTAAAGAGCTTTTTTTTCTTTATCTCGGTAGGATAGTGAATACATTACAATAAATACAAATGGACTACAGTCTATTAGCACTAGAGTGGGTGGTTAGGATGTGAATTGTTGAGGCTATTGAGCTCCGTGCCAAATTACACTTGTAGGACATTTGATATGGTGGCTTTCTGTTTTTCCAGTGAACAGATTGAGTGTGTTACGAGCCTAAATGGTATTGGTGCTTCTGGAGCATCAGATGAATGGCCTTTGATGAGTAAGGCCCCACATAAGAATGCAATAAGAGAACGCATTTGATCTGTGTGTATGTGTGTGTGTGTGTGTGTGTGTGTGTGTGTGTGTGTGTGTGTGTGTGTGTGTGTGTGTGTGTTCTCTGCAGTCGTGGGGCTCTCAGAGCAGTAAGGAGAGAGTTGCTGGTAATGGGAGTGACTCTGAGAACTGGAGAGAGAGACGAGGGTCTGTGCCTTCATCATCCATGTCGTCGTCGTCCTCTTCTTCATCTTCACCCACATCCTGCTGCTCCTCATCCTCCTCCTCAGCCATGACTGCGTTCAGCTCCTCCTCCAAAATATGTATGTGTGTCCAGTGTATGTGTTTTCAGGTTATTATAAAAAGCTTGTAACTACGCTAACTGGCCACTCACCACCATAGGACTGCCATTTACTTGATATTACTAGGGGATATATATTTCGAAGCACTAACAAGATATGAGATCAGTGGCATGAGACGCAGTAATGTTGCAGGGGTTTTAAACAATTACTACACTTACTGACCACTCCTGTGTTCATACACAGAGAGCTGATCTTTTTTCTTAGAGTGTGTATTACAGACCTTCATCAGAGCTCAGTTTCTGATTACAGCACACTGTTGGCTGGATATTTTGATTAGATTGCTACAGCTGAACCAGTCTAAAAATAATACCATGTTAGTGACACTTCAAATAATGTCTTCAGTGGTCCTTTTTTTATTGATGAATGGCTGATGTCTTGTGGCTGATAACTTTCGCACTTATGCTCACTGACCATTTAATCTGAAACATAAGTATAAGGTGGGTGCGTCCAAATAGACTGTCAGTCAAAGCAGCTCAAATAACAAAGCAAAATCACATAGGTTTGACTTGATCAAACATGTCAAACTC
>JBBPCY010000130.1:3788768-3803590 GCA_037974405.1 Brachyalestes nurse
ATATATGTCAAAATTTTCATAATGTAATGTAATGAAACATGTAATACGTTACATGAAGGTAAGAATTTTTCAGTAGGGCTTTCCATTGCTGAAATGATCTTTGTAGATCCTTTAAGAGGGCAGCTGTCTCTTAATATAGTGCAGTAAAACCTCTTTAAGATTTTCACATTTTAATTATTTCAGATTCTTTAACCACAACAGGAACAATTAACACAGGAAACAATAAAAACAGCATCCCTTCAATAAAACTGAACAATGAAAATTGATTTAGATGGATTTTTATGTTTAACAAAAGCTCAGAAGTTATGTTTTGGAATTTTATTTTATGAGTGTGTACTTTGACTGTTGATATAGTAAGTCTTAGTTGACTCTGAAATTCTCAGAAATTAAACAGCGAGCTGAGGAGGAACTGTGGAAGCCTTCACTGTTGAGCAGAAGCATTTAAATGAATTTAGGTAGCGACACACTTGGTTTAGGTGTGTAATTAGTGTGTGGACCCCACTTTCCCAATGCACGCACAGAGGGCTTTTAATTTCTGAAAATGCTTCTTGCTGTAGTGGAGCGCAGAGATGGGGAGAAAGCAGCAGAGAGAGAAAAAAAGAAAGCGTGGGGGAAAGAAGGGGGAGAGTGAAAGAGTGAGGAGTGGAGAAGATGTGCCGTGTGTTTGTGTGGTGTGTGGTAATTATGGGTGCTGTTAAGGGGAGAATTTAATTGCTTGGCTGTGTTTTTTTTTGCTTTTCTGAACTTCAAACCAAGCAGAGGTCTGAGAGAGTGTGTTGCGTGGGTGATTGTGTATATGTGTGTGTGTGTGTGTGTGTGTAAATGGCTTATGCGTATGGTTGCAGCAGAACGTGGGTGGCTTTTCTGTGTATATGTGCAAGTGTGTGTGTGTGTATATGTGCGTGTGTGTGTGTGATTTTCACAGTTAAAGTATCTTCTGAAATAAGCAGAGGTGCAATGTTCTCCTAATTGAAGGCGAACTTTGATCTCTTAGGAAGAATTAACAAAGTGAAGCTCCTCTTTTCTCTCTCGCTCTCCTTTTCTCCTCCCTTGCTCTCTCATCAACCTCATCCCTGCTCTCTCCTTATCTCTCCTTCTTCTCTTTCAGTCTTTAAGTCTTCCCACAGAGGGCACACGCTATATTTTGTGTAACACTCTCACGCCTGTTTCAATGCTCTCTCTCTCTCTCTCTCTCCCTCTCTCTCCCTCTGTCTCTTTCAGTGCTTTATTGTTGTGAAGTTATGGAGGTTATTGCTAAAGCAATTAACATAATCATGAATAGAAAGGGACAAAAGAAAATCTGGAAATGGAACAATGAAAAAAAAATTATTGACAAGATTATTCATAATGAACGATAAAAGAAAGGTTGAGTGAGTCATTTTTTTTCTTCCTTTTTCCCCTCTAATAAACCTGATTGTTTCTTAGGTTGCGAGAAAATGAAAGAAACCTTTATCATATTGAATAATACTCTCTCTCTCTCTCTGTCTCTCTCTCACACACACACATACAGTGTATGTGCCATCTTTGTTCTAGTACTGCATTAACTATGTCACAAAGAACAATTACACACACACATACACACTCACACAAGCACAGGCTATATGCTCTATATACACAGACATTTATTTTCATATCAAAGCAAAATACTGTAGCATGAGCGAATAGACACCGTAGTGACAGGGAGATATATCATGAGAACTTTGTCATTTTCTTTAACACTTTCTTTACTGTATCTTTCTCTTACTCTCCCCCCCTCTTTCCCCTCTCTCCCTCCCTCTCTGTCTCTCTCTCCTCTGCAGTGTAAGTGTTTGACAGAGGAAAATGACTTTGCCCTCCCTCTGGGGTGAACGTTCTCACTGCACATTAAATATTTAAAGGGCCAGTAACGCTATTCTGCCCTCCTGCTCCCTGATATATACTCTTATTCTCAGACTCCACCACAAAGACATCTATTTTCCTCTCATAGTCTCACTGGCACACACACACACACACACACACACACACACTCACACACTCGTACCCTCATTGAGTGTATTATAAAAGAGCAGAAGGCAGAGTGGCTCAGTATGAGTTAGTAGAGTGGGTGTATTCTTCACACGTATAATAGTAGTGAACGCTGCGGAGCGTTTACGTGTTTACTGTGTGCAAACCCTGCACTGATCCGCTACACTTCATTTCTGTCTCATCAGATCTCCTTCTCTAGTCAAAATATATGACACTTCTGAATTTCTACCAGCTTTTCTTGCCTGAATTTACACTGGAACGCATTCACAGATCCAAAGTTTGCACACATCTTTTGGGCTCAATGGCAGTGTTAGCAGTGTAATCCATCAACAAACATCTGCTTATGTTTAACCCTCTAATGCTGCAGTTGGATTTTCACCTACACCCTTAAGAAGGTTCTTCTGGGCTTTTTAGTGAGAGGAATGAGGAATCTTTTAAACCCAAAGTGATATAAATGGCCATAAAAATGTTTAAATGGTGCTATGTACAGTTAAAGTATTCTTCTCCATGATGGAGAATATATATTTTTTATATCGCTGTTGGAACACTTTCAATGTCAGTTAATGTAAAAAGTGTTTCAAGTCAAGTGTTTATGGGACACTTCTGCTGGTCAGCTCATCATGTGAGTTTGACATGGTGGGAACTGCGGCTGGTATTTTCAAATTATACAGTATATTAAAGGAACATGGAGAAATAAGGTTTTGTAGTGTGGAAACACTGATGATCTGTACAGCACCAAACGATTCCACCAGTCAAGGAACCCCTTTCTGATACTATCTAGAACCATTTTTGCTCAGAGTAAACACTTCTTTTGTATCCAGAACATTGCAGACACCTTATACTCCAAGATTTATTTGAAATTAGGGGTATTTTCAGGGATGTTTGCTCCACCTTTGCAACAGGAACATCCTCTACTCTTCTGGTAAGGCTTTAGATATTTGAACATTGCTGTGAAGATTTGATTTCATTCAGCCACAATGAGTGAAGTCGGATTTTTAGTTTTGGATTATAAATTCTGCTCCAACTCTTCCCAAAAGTATTGAAAAGAGCTCCATCATTCTAGAGAAAACAATTTGACTGTGCTACTGGACCACTGGATATAGTAACAGACAATGCAGCTGCACTTTTAGTTATATTTTACACACTGTGTTTACACAAGCTGTGAGTTCACAACTTAATGCCTTCATATTGTATATTTTGTGACAATATAATGCTGAATTCTCCAAAGCAGACTAAGGCTAGCCTTAGACATGAAGAGTGTATAATAGAGAATCACACTTGGCAGTGCAATTTACTCCAAAAGTTGGATTTAAGGAGGTGACCTAAAGCTCAGCTTAAGGTACTCATTGAAGTGAAATAAAATTACTCTGGCTTCAACCCTATACCTTAAATTGAACCAGCTAGTGCACTAACCAATGAATCCAGCTTCACAGAATACCCCAGGAGTCTCCTTAATTTGTGTTCAGTTTATGTCTTTTGGTGCTGAGATAAAGCCTAACCTTAAATCACTCTGCCAGAAGGCATTCAATATAGAGAGTTCTTTTTTAGACTGGGAATTGCATTAATTCTGTATCCAGAAACCCAATTTCTCTGACATTGGTGTGTGTGTGTGTGTGTGTGTCTGTGTATTTGCACTTACATGTGTGTGTATTTCCATAATTGTGTGTGTGTGTGTGTGTGTGTGTGTATACAATACAATATAAAAAATACAATATATCTGACTCATTCAGGCCCATTTTATGCCTATTGATTTAACTGCACTCTTTCATAGCAACTGCTTCCATGTAAAGCAAGCTTTACAGAGCCTTGAATATTCATGTATTAGTAATTTTGCAATTCATTTTGTATTTATGTGAACAGCGGTGTGATAATTTTTTTGTATCATTAACTTAGAATGTTGCTAGAATATTAGAATTATGGGGAGTTTCATAAGCTACAACAACATAATCCATTGTGAAAACAAGCAGGACCCTTTTTTAGGGGCAGGTAACAGATTTAATTGACAATTGGGTCAACACAGGACACAGGACATATATATATAAAATAGAAAACTGTTTTATACTTTAGATGTGTGTGGAATTGTGTGGAGAGCTGTGAAAACAACCAAACCTTACCCTTCTTCCATGAGTGAATGAATGAGAGAGAGTTAGATGATGAAAAGATGATGCTCTTTTGGTCATACTGAAAAAAAAGTTGATAATTTAAATCTGTGGTTAACAACATAAAGCTCGTTGCTGAGGCAATAGGAACACTTTTTAATCACTTTTTAATCAAGATGAAGGTCTAACTCCAAAAGGTGCTCTTCTCAAAACCAAACATTATAGATTTAACCAGTTACTGTATTTTATTGTTGTTAACAGTGTGAGTAGCAATGCTGATATGATCTTGCATGCTGAACTCCAGGCTGAAAACCCCTTCCTGGCTTTCTTAGTAGGAATTCTCAGTTGAGGGGGTTGTTCCTTTGATTTTTCATCATCTGAGGTCAGAAATTCGAGTTGCGAGCTCTAGTCCTACGCATAATTACTCCTCAAAAGATTCAAACCGTAACTATGTGCTGCACTTGTTAGCTTGTTCAGAACGCTGAGGCAATTAACACTGGCAAATCCATCAAATGGATGGTAATGCTGAAATTCCATACACTAATTATTTCAGCATGTGCTAATTGCTGTTAGCGTTTTTGTGTATCTGTAGAATTTTAAGTGAGGAAAGATCCCTGAGGCACTTCCCCTGAGTTACTACATCTTATACATCAAGAAGTAAGATGTGTTGTCCCTGTGTGTGGCACTCCACTACATGGCACTTTTGTCTGAGGGTGGTGTGTGGGCATGTACATTGTGTGTGTGTGTGTGTGTGTGTGTGTGTGTGTGTGTGTGTTCTGTTGCTTTGTGGTATAATCGTTTGTTTACTCATGTTCCCTGTTGTCATGGCTCAGAGGCATGATTTTCACATGCTATTTTGAGTTCATTTTTAAGCAGTGCAGGGCCTTCTGAGCTTTAGAGAGTTAAACTGAAACACACACACACACACACACACACACACACACACACACACACAAGCACGTATCTGTGTGGTAGTCCTCAGGTGACAATGACTGCGTGTAATAGGGATTGGAACAGAGAGTATTTTGTCTGAATTCAATCTCTTGTTTATGTGTGTGTGTGTGTGTGTGTGTGTGTGTGTGTGTGTGTGTGTGTGTGTGCGCGTGCGTGCGTGTGTGTGTTTTCCGTCTGTGCCTAGACATTCATTGGGCTCATTTGTGCGTGGACACTTGGATTGCTGTTTAGGGAAAAGTCTAGGATAGCACACACATAAAATTACAATATATTGTTTATTTAAATTTTTACTTTTATTTATGTTTTTTTTTTAACAAAGAAACACATACTTAACTGCACATGCGCACATATAGATATGTTTATGTATGTGTGTGTGACATTTTCCTAGGTCCCCGTTACACACTACCATATGTACTTAACTCGATCTATCCATAAACTGAAAGAAATGTATGAATTATGGTATTTTAGCCAGGATGATTAATGTGTAATTATAAATTATCAACCTCATAATAAGCTCAAATCAGGTACCGGTCACAGAAACCTTCTTGCTCCCTTTCTCATACATCTTTCTCTTTCTTGCTCTCAGCTCAAGCTGAAAGGCTGGTGTGAATCTTCTCAGCAGTGGTGCAGATCAGAGCCGATTCTGTTGGTGAACTTGCTGTTGGCCCGTTGTGTGTGGTGATGTGGGTGCTGGTGTGTAGCATTCTGAGCTTGGCTCACCAAAACACCCACTCAGTGTCTTGACTTTGACTCAGAATCCCCACTAAACCGACCAGCCCAGAATAAATAAAACCAGTACCGGGAAAACTAACAGCACCATAAGCCTAGAAAAGTGAATAAATTCCCTGCCAGATTTTAATATAGCTTAAGAATGAAGGTGGGAAATGTGAAAAATGTCATTTATTTGACTGTAAAAATGGGGGCTATTCTGAAAAGCAGAACATTTCGGTATCGCTGAACCTTTAAGAATTACCAATACCAATAAAGTCCCTTTTCAAGTCTTGGGCTGCAAGGTTTCGTTTTAGTCAAAAATCATTTTCAAATAGTTTTAACTATTGTTGAATATTCAGTGCAGTTCTAATAATTTCTCTTTTTAAACATAGTCATTTTTCAAACATAAGCACTGGTTAAATGTGATATGTTATCATCATATTATATTTTGTGAGCTGGTGAGGAGAACACAGGTTCAGTTCCAGATTTCTGCTCATTTCCTGGGCTTTCACAAGGATTACATTGATATTCTGTATATAAAATCTTATTTACCATATAATGTTATTAGTGTTTATTCTTTTCTGTTTTATTTAGTAATATTAAAGAGATAAAAAACAAAAAATCGTTTCATTATTTTTGCAGGTCCCCAATACTTTCACACAGTAGTGTATGCATATTCAACCCAAATGACATCTTTTGCTTCAGTGTTGCACTATTGATAGCAGAGAAAAGCATTGCTTTCTCTGAATCCTCCTAGTTTAAGCAGGCTTGATCCTAGACGTTCCATCCATATACTTTAGCACACAAGAGATGAAAGATACGCAGGCTGGAAGTGTTCACAAACACAACCCGGAGGCCCTGGCTCAACCTTTTCATTGCTGCAATCCTACTTATAAATTGCGAGGAAAAGAAAACCCTCTTAACTTTGCTGCACGGTGACATTTGCTGACATTCAAGGCTTCCCGGCAGCGCCCGCCCCTCCAGCTAAAGCTTGGGAGGTCTCAGAGAGCGCCGGCTGGGTTAGCATTAGCGGAGCTCCAGTGTCAGACCTCTCCCACGGACGCGGCTAATGAAACACTCCTCAAGGTTAGCTTGACTTTCTGAGGGTGTTCTGGTGGTCTCCTTAAGTCTGCTGTAGGACTTTTAAGTCGGGCATTAGTCTGTGTAGGGTGGGCGATCGATGCGTTGAAGGACCCTCAGTGGGAGTGTGTTTGTGCATATGTAAGTATGAAATGTGTAATGAAGTAGGAAGGACTTGAGGCTCTAAAAGTGAGGAGGGAGCCCACACAGACATTCCTGTTAGGAACAGATATATATATACATATATTTACATAATATAGTAACATTCTAAATACTTTGTGCTTCAATAATTTTATAATTTTATAAAGCCATTATTTGTGTAAATTTTAAACATCTACAATGAAAGTATATTAACTAACTAGACACACACAAACACACACACACACACACACACACACACACACACACAGCACGTTTTGTGTCTATCACTGCTTAAATAGGATCAGAGGTCACTTGGCAGCATAACTGTATGGTATGGTTTTGATTCACTTCACAAAGTATCAAGTGTGTGTGTGTGTGTGTGTGTGTGTGTCTAGACTGTCAAAAGCTGAATTATATTGCATTTCTCTTCTTTTGGTAGTCTGACTGTCCAAGTCCTTGAGTTTCCTTTCTGGTACTGTCTCTCATCTCCCGACCTTTCATGCTGCTCAACACACACAAACACACAGTTCTATTTACAGTGCCCCCTAGAATTACTGGCACCTTTTTTAAATATAAGGTAAGAAAGAAAGAAGAAGAAAAATTCTCACGCACCATATCCCTCTGCATTGTCCATATATCGAATCCTCTTCTATAGACAATTTTCGGCCAGTTTCAGTGTTTACCAGATGACCAATGGAAATCCTTTAAATCAGTTAAGTCAGTCCCAGAGCTTTGACTGCAGCATTTGGATTAAACAATACAATTAACATTTAGATATCGCCTGCAATGCCAAAAGCTTACAAACTTAATAATTTCTCACCTGCAGCTCACTGAAACAAACAGAGGAAGTCTGTCAAAACTGTTTTTTTTCCAGTTAAAAAATTATATATTTTATTGACCTTTATTAATCATCTTATTTTAGTCCTGTTTTGTCATTGATATAAATGCGAAATTAGGTGCGAATGTAATTATCATAGTTATAATGTGCTTCAATAGTTATAATGTGTAACTAAATGTAGTTAAACACGATTATAAATTTACAATAGTGTAGTGGAAGTAAGAACTCATTAATTTAAAGGGGTAAAGGTCCTTATAGTCCATGTATGTAAACCAAGCTGCAACAACAGCTTATTTGGAATTCAGCATTTTTGTGATGCTATAAAAACTAATGCATTTACATCCGCTCATTCAGCCCCACAATTCAGGTTGAATAGTCTTTCAGTCTCAGCATTTTTTTTTGAATAATGCACAATACAGGATGTCAACAAGAAGTTTCCCCCACAACTTTAATGCCCCCTTACTTTTACTGGTGCATCTGCCCCTGTAAGTCTCTGAGCGGCCCTGGTGTCTATTCTTGCTAGGACTGTATGTAAGAAGTCACATACTATTTGGGGGACTAACATTTTTGGCTGTTAGCTGTGGTCTTCTCTCAACTCTGCTGCCTGTGCTTGTCTGCAGCAAAAGTGTCTGACTAGTGTCTGACAATGCTTTTTTCAAAATTGTATAAAAGAAAACATTGGAAATACATAAAACAAATGTAACTGACTGGTTTTCAATCTTTTATAGTCTGTTGTAACACACGATTTAGCCACAAAGTCTCAGGCTACACATGTCATGTATTTTGTTAGTGTCTTGACATTCACTTTGTTTTCAGTCAGGAAAAAAGAAATGTGTCAACAGGCAACATCACACAATTCCTTCTGGTTTAAATATCAATGTATAAAATTGCATTCTTCAACAAGGTAATGATTTCCAAAGAAAAGCAAAAAGTTTTAAGAATTATGTGTTGGCCTCTCCAGTCTCCAGATCTTTCTCTGCTGCTGTGATAAAGAGGTTATTATTTTGATGAAACTCATACAAGCATTCACACAATTAAATTGCGCTTACAGTGTATATTGTTTGTTACAAAACCCATCAAGTACATTTGCTTTAAGGATTTAGAATATTTTGGATAGGTCCAACTTATGCACTTTAATATCCCACTTGCACATTGTACATATATAAATCTGTCAGATTGTTGCTTAACTTATAACTTAAAATATTCTAATTTAGCTTCCATATTTTACTTTCAATTTGTGTTCCTTGTTTAAGTTGTTTTACTCTTATTTAGACTTATTTTTTATTTATAAGTTGTACATATTTTATAATATGGCACAGTCATTAAAAAGGAACAGTTCAGGATACATTTCACGGTGTGTTGTACTTGTATAACGATGCATAAAGAATAAAGAAATCTTGAATCTTGAATAAATATATATTCCATAAACATTCAGTCACATCTGTTGTATTGGTATGATCGATCACTGCTGTCACTTGTGAGTACTCTAGTGCCCATTCCTAATTTCCATAAAACAGCCTGTTCCAAGGAACTGAAAAAAATGGTCACGTGAAAATGAATTATTACTGTTTCTAGCACAAAACCCATACAGAGGTAATAAGTGAACCTCTGGGAATACAATGATATACAGGATGTATATGAGCTCTTTAACTCTCCTTGCATTCAAGAGATTCTCAGAGAGATTCTAAACCCCAAAAGGTTTAAGGATTGGTGTAGCTACATTTTTTTTTACCTTAGTCTTGATAAAGAGACAAGTCTGACACTCTGTGAATAAATAATAACCCCAGTGAAGAACTGCTGAAGCAGCACCACAAAAGTGCCAACACTAGCTGTAGAGTTTATTACCAGTCAGTATGATAAACATACATACTGTACTTTTAGCAGGGGAGTTGTTAGCATTTAAAAGTCTTTGACAGTGTCCTTGTGGTTGTCATGGTTACTTGCTTAATTTACTTAAATATTTACTTTAGAAAATTGATTATAATGTACCTCAATAATTTGTGGGTAGGTTTTACAATGATAACCTTAAAGCAAAGTCAGTTTAGTCAATTTTCAATGGATTAGTAAAATCTGATTTCAACAAACATAAATGGTGTAAAACAGTCTAAAACTTATGGGCAGAGACTGCCCTGAAAGTTCTCCTGGGTTGAAATATCTTGTGCATTTTATTTGTTTCTAACAACTAAAATCAAAGAAATTTGGGGATTTTTGTTCTTTATTGGCATTTGTGTGTTATGCAACTTTTAAACCCCCAGTAGTGGTTATCATTATTACAGTTTTTAAAAATTACAATAACTTTGGTTTTGTGTAACATAGGAACACCAAACAAAGCTCAGCAAGATGTCTGGCACCTTGAGCATAAATGCAAAACAGATTAACGTTCATATAAGGAGCTTCTTGGCCATATGATGATGATTTACCATTTGTTGTGCAGCTGACACAGATCCGTGCTGCTCATGTTCTAAGCTTTAGGATAACTACATGGGTCACAGTTTTTGGCACTCTTCCAAAATCCTAGGAACAAAATGTACCTGAAGCATGAGAGTGTTTCTTTGACCGATCTTTTACAGTTCTGCCTCAGGACCTCTTGTGTGACCTGACCTAATATGTGCAGGGTTAGATTATTCCTGACCAGACAAGCAGCACATATTGATCGCTCTGACATTGCACAGAACCAGACGAATTGCACACTTTTTGCTGTAAGCCACAGCTACGCAAGTGGAACATAGCCAGGACACCATGCTGTTTAGCATGGGCCTGGGAGGCAGCTCTGTTTAGCTGATCAGTGACTTTCTGCAGTTAACGGAATGGAAAGAAGCAAAGAAGAGTTGGGCTGGAGTTGAACGCTGTTACTTAAATTGCATGAAATGGCTTTGAAAGCGTTTTGTTTTTTGGAGAATGTTGAGACAAAGCAGCTTGAGTTTCTTTGTCTGTCTTTGTTCAGGCGAAATGAAAGCTTGCACTGTCTCTCTGCAGCAAATTGGGGAGCAAACGCGAACACAGCAGCACACACACACACATAGACACTATTAGCATGAACACAAAGCTTTTTTCCCTTATTAAGGTAAATAGAGTGACTGTCCATCAAACTTTAAATATTCCTGCTGTTACGTTCACTATATCATTCTAAACTTTCTTTATAAGGAACATTTATAATGAACAAATAAATAATTATAAAAGTAAAACATTTTCTTATGTTTTAAAGTGACGTAAATCTCATCATATTAGTATGATGAGATTTACGGTACTGTGTGAAAGTCTTGAGCCATTCCTCATTTCTTCATATTTTGTTTCTGAAGTGCCAGCCATTCTTGTATATTTAATGTAGTTATGAGGAACAGTTCTCTAGGCTTCCTGAAGGAATTTCAAAGACTCTCGTTCTCTGTCCAGTCCCTGAACCTGATCAGTTTCAGAGGAATGTTTTTGTAGGAGTGATTCAAGCACAACAGAGCACATCTAACTTAAGGCCTGAACCAGTGAAGAAAGAGGAGCAGATGATTCCAGATGATCAGGCGGTGATAAGTATACTGGTGGTGCTGAATGCTAAGTGGTTGGAACACCTTTATCTAGATTGTTAGGTTTCACCGCTAGGTGGCCGTCCCGTGGGCAGTGCATCTCTCCTAATTAAACCTTTTTTAATTGTGATTGGTGTATTATACTTTCAGTCAAACAAGAAACCAGTAGCAGAGCTTGTTATGATTCGAAGGAGCCCACTCTTGAGTCTCTCCGATCCTCCTACGGGAAGTTACAGCCCAAAATCTCCGGTGACCAATGAGTCGCCCTTTCTTTGGACAATAACTGGACAATAACTTAGTCCAGTTATATTCTAGTTGAAATTTGTATGCACAGGTGTGTAGCAAATCAAAAGAGCTTTCCACCTATATGTCATTTGTGGGGGTGGCTTCAACCGAGGCTTTATAAATGGTCCATTTAATTTGAGATCAGAATCCCAAGGCGAGCGTTTGGGTTTATAAGTTGATTCTTTCGGCTCAAACCAAGGAAAAAACACTTAGAAGACCATACTGAATCCTCAGGGAAATATTTTGAGGACATTTGATAGGGATAATTGTCCAGCAAATACGATTTTTCATGGGAAATAACAGAGACGCTCCGAACAGAGACGCTCCGAACAGACACTCCGGCAGTCGCGTTAGTCCGAGCTGTTTTTCTTCAAAGGTAAGCGATTGGGAATTACGACACTTCGCTTTATGAGTCTATAAGCTGGCTGGATGTGATAAAAGTGGTTTGGAGTTGTTTTATTGTGTTTTGAGCGAGATTTATCGTGTTTTGTTGGGCTGTTCAGATTTAAACCCCCTTTGTCCGGAATGTGGGTGGAGTCGATTTGACAGGACACTTGAGCTCGCGCTTGACTCTCCGGACAGAATGAATGGCAGAGAAGCCTGTGGGCTAGTGGTTATTTGTTTATATTTCTATTATAAAAATATGGATTATAAAAAACAAGATGGCCGCTCGACTGGCAAAAAAGGGGGGTCTTTGCACTAAAAGCGTTATTATAAACTTATTTTTATTCTTTTGAGATCGAATTTTGAACATACGTTCCCAAGACCTGTGGCTATTGATTTCCATTGTTTTCAAAGCCATTCCTTGTAGCTGGACAATTAGGATTGCTGATTTCTAAGAGTGTTCCACACAAGCATTACACCCACCCCTGATTTTGTACTATTTTTCTCTTTTTCAAATATCTTGGCATATTTTACTTCTCTGGCACATGAATCTTCAGAGTCTTGGCTTTGAAATTAGTCCAACCGCAAACAATAATAACTTTCTATGACTGAATGGTGATGTTTTAAAGTTCATGAGATTTAAAGATGGCTGCCAAAATTTGCGGGTGAAACCTAGATACCTTGTAGCTTTAGGGACTTTTCTTTTTTATTTTCTTTCTTTCAGCCTACTCAATATGCCAAGGATAAAACAGTTTGACAGGCAGAAAACAGTATTTTTGCACCAACAAGGGGATTCAATGCAAAATATAAAGGATGGCTCAAGACTTTTGCATAGTACTGTATTTCAGTTTATTTTGAACTTATTTTGGTCCATTTATCTTAAAATGTTTACAAAATGTATAGGACAACTTCTATGCAATTTGACAGCAACAAAATGCTGATTCTCCTCACCCAGGGCAGAGAGTGGATGGGTCAGTTGGCCATGCTGGAGGCAGCTTCACTTCCTACCGTGCAGTAATGCTAATACTTGAAGTTGATTTGCTGCTGTTAGTGAAGATTATTGCTCTGCATTTGTTTGCTGGGTGGAAATGCTAATGAAGTAGAAAAATAAGACGCTTGGACTTAGTGCTGCCTGTAGTCAAAAATGGTGTCCTATAAGTGGCATTCTATTAAAATTCTCTTTAAGCTTTTCAATTAATAACCAAACACAAAGACAAAAAACATCCTCAGGGAAAGCAGAATTTTTTTTTTGAATTAGTTAATGCATGAATTAATTACTTTATTTATTGAAGACTCTGGCAGAGATATGCTTCAGCATGTGGTCTCCATGGGCTCTGCAGGGAAGTGACAAAGTGAGGTTTTAACAAATCTGACATTGTACTTTATTCAATAAAAATATTTATTAAAGAATATACAGTATTTTTTGTGCTGGACAACGAGTAAAATCCATTGATGATTGATGATGTGTCCAAATAAGACTTCCTATTACCTTAATTGTTCCTGATCCATAAGATAGTCAGTTCTGCTAATATTTACTGAAGCCATGGCCTAAAGATCAGAATAGGATGGAAGTTTCACTCAGGTATTTGGATGCAGCCATAGATGTGCATAAACAAGTTTATGGTCTTTTGTGGAATGACAAGAATCTAAAATCTTTCCTAACCAAAAACTACACATTAGTTTAAAAGGTTAAAAATAATCTGGTTGCATCACTTTGTAAAAACCTTTGAACAAAAATAACACATAAATATGTCTCTACTTTTTAGTATAATGAGGTGTGTGTGTGTGTTTGTGCAGTGGCATTTATCTGTACCCATAACCCCTTGCTCTGTGGGCGGCCTTGTGAATGAGGTGGCTGCGGCAGCCATCCATCAAACTGTCTGTCACCTTTGGGTCACCGGGATAACTGGCAGGATGGGGCTACCCGCCTCACACACACAAACCACCAATGTGTGACTGGATGACTGATGGTCGGCAGCAACCAATCAGAACGCACCTGCCATATGGTGGACATCCCATGGCTAAATGATTAACGATCGAAGGCATCAGACGTGCTTTGTGTTCTTTTCATTACCATCAACACTCGACGGGATTGTTTGAGAGGACTGTTTAATTAGCTCATTGGCTAAGTGCTTTTTCTGAAGCATGCAATAATGACCTGGTCATGGGTAGATGTGTCTGTATAACTGCCTGTGTATCTCTCTCTTATCGGTGCTCATCTGTGTGTGTGTGTGTGTGTGTGTGTGTGTGTTTGTGTGTGTGTGTGTGTGCATAGTACTGTGCAAAAGTCTTAAGCACCTATTTAAAACTGTTAAGATGAGAAGTGAGTGTTTTTTCACATTAATATTACTAAATATACTAAATACAACTAAAAAGAATAAATACAATAAACATTATACAGTAAATATTGATTGCATGTACAATGTATCAGTGTGTTCACTGTGGAAGTCAATTCAACTCATTTCAATTTTATTTATATAGTGCTTTTTGTCAGTCCAGTATTAACTGTGGTTTTCTTCAGAGACCTGCTTTGACACAATCAGTCCCTCATGAAATTAAATCAGGAGCTGCTGATGGAATTTCATAAATCCAAACAACAGCTGGAGGTATTAAGCAGAAATCTGGAACTGAACCTGTGTTCTCCTTACCAGCCCAGAAAACATCAACTACTTTTTTTAGAAACAAATTTTAATACTTTTACTCCTTTCTTGTTTGTTTGCATTTATTCTAATGTTTACTTTATTAAAGATAATATTATCTTCATCACACGCTGAGAAAAGAGGCTATAAACTATTTGCATAGTACTGTATG
>JBBPCY010000130.1:3805273-3827435 GCA_037974405.1 Brachyalestes nurse
GTTTTTTTTTTTTTTTTTATTACTGTAAATTAAATTAAAAGAGGCGAATATGGGTTTACCTTTACATTTATGTATGTATGTATATAAAGCAAAAAAAAGTTGAAGGATATTCTGTAGTTATTGTGGAGATTTCAGTATTATGGAGAGTATCCGTGTGTAACTGAATCCGCGAGTCCTGATCCGCGTAAAAATTACTGTATATAGATAGATAGATAGATAGATAGATAGATAAAATGTATATAGATATATTAAAATTGACCTTCATGAGAAAAATTATATACCATAACACCATTGCTATATAAATACATGTTGCAAAAGTAAAAATAAAACTTGGCAAAAGCTAGAAACACGCAGCAAGGGCCTTAAAGACAGTAGGACAGTTTTAACTTCTGATTTTTAGCTTTTAGTAAAAACCTTATCTATTGATCTGGTCTTGAAATGTTCAATACAATGTAAAGTACAAATCTTTGTAAGTATTTAAAAAATAAAATAAACAACAAATATGGGGATATAATATTCATTCAGTGAATTATGAAGTAAGTAATTTAATTCCAAGACTATGATTAATGGATGATTATTAATGGATCAGCTGCTTAGCTTAATTCTAACTAAGAGAATAATTTAGTATTCTCTCAGTTCAAATAAAACAAAGTTTTTACTTCATCTATCAGTTCATTTGGTGTTCTATGTGAGCAGCATAACAGTCACAGATCATTCTACTCACAGCAATGTGGGTTTTAGTGAGTTGGCACAAGAATACAGAATTCAGTTGTGTCTTGGGCGTTCATATATCAAGTGTTTTAGAACAGCTCTGAATGTTGCTCAGATCTGATTTTTGGACCGAAACTGCCTTGTTTTCTGTAGATGCATAATACATATGCTGTGTAAGTATTATCCACATGTCCTGATGATCTAATTAACAAGTCCTACCTGGGCTGGAGTGGGTGTGTTAGAGCAGGAAAACTCATTGTCTGAACGTACTAAGACAAGCTTGTCTGACTTGGCAGACAGTGGTGTGCATGTGTGTGTGCGTGTGTGTATGCGCGCTGACCAGAGACAGTAAGGATTAGGAGAAATATATAGGAATTTTCTCCATCTTTACTTTATGTGTTTGAGAGAGAGAGGGTTGTAGCTCTGTGTGTGTGTTCTGGAAGGAGTATTGATGTATTGATGGTGTCCGCTGGGATTATGCTGTGGGTTGATTTCTATAGTGATCTCAGATTTTGCTGTGTAATTCCCCAAGAGATGATTGATTTACTATAAACTGCCAACTGGACCAAGGGGTATCAGTGTTTACCCACCCACCACATCATAGGTTTGTGTGTGTGTGTGTGTGTGTGTGTGTGTGTGGGTGTGTGTGTGTATGTGTTGAACAGAGGGCCAGATTAACTTTACACAACTCGTTTCTTACAGAGTGCTGCAGCCAGATTTATATCATTTTGAACAGATGGGTACATTCCTCCTGATCATTATTTTTCTCTCCTTTAACACATGAAATGTTTTACAGTTGGAAGTACTGGATTATGTCACTGAGTTGCCAGTTTATTAGGTAAACCTCGCACCTGCACTCATTGAGCATATAATTGAAAACATGAACCACATACTGATGAGTGACAAATTACTACATGAAACAATTTAGCAGTTAACATCCTTTCTCTGTGTATAAGAGTCCTGAGCGGGCATTTCAGATGATTCAGATGATTTCAGTGATTTTGGGTCCAGATGAAAAGAAGACACAATTTAAGTGACCCTGAAACATTACTGGGGCTCTCAGGGAGGGAGCTACAGTCACAAAGACCGGTCTGCAAGGACTGGCCAGTGTTTCTGTATAAGCAGTGTATAAAGTGACATTTGTATTTAGATCTGTGGGTAAGACATCAGTAAGCAGGATGTTCATTAGTAGGATATATGAGGGCATACAGAAGAGCTGTTGACAGGTCGCATCAAGAACCATTCCTGCTGAAGTACAAAGAGACAAACATTAGAGACGAGCTATAATATGAATTTAAGAGTAAAAAAACACAGTCACTGGTCAACAAAGATGTGGAAAGAAGTGATATAGTCAGGAAACTCATCCTCCATGATGTTCTCCACAAGTGGGCATTTTGCTGACAATGGTTTGGCTCCCTTTAGAAAAAAGATCAATGCAAATCAATACAAAGTTATTCAGACTGATCAACTTTATCCTTTTGTAAAACATTTCTGTCTTGATGGGGATGGCCTTTCCAGAATAGCAGTGAACTTATCCACAGGTCATGAGAGGTCACTGAATGGTTTGATGTGTATAATAATGGAATAATGGAAATCATGTCATATAATGTTAATCAAATATCAGATCACATCCCTACTGAACACTCATGGGAGATTTAGGTCTGACAGCACTCACCACCAAGACACAGAGTGAGGAAATTCAGCTTGTTTTTCATGCAGCCTTGAATCTGAAGTTAGTGCTGAACAAAAGTGCTGTTTATTACTTTTTCTTTTAGCAAAACAGCAACTTACTGAGTGTGCTTACTCTTTAAATTGTCCCTTTGTGTCTCATTAAATGTCCCTGAAATGTTCTGGAACAATGAGCGGTCTGCAGCGGTCGTTCAGCCGAGTGAAGCCGAAAGTATTCAAGTGCATTAAGTCATTGCCATACATTAAATTAAAAATGAAACATTTGTTAAATTAATGAAATACTGATGTAGGCTGTGAGCACACTCCTCTCACTAACGTTAGCAAATCTTTCACACAGATTTCTGTTGACAGATCGATTACAAACATCAGCACACAAGCATTCATGCGTCCCAGCAATGTAGATTAGTTACATTTTTATTCATTTATACATTTCTATTATTTAGCATTTAACATGTTGTTTGTTTTACACTTTATCAAGTCGTTCAAAGCATCATGGAGTGTAAGAATATGGTGGATATCTTTGGTGTTCCGGTACGGTTCCAGAGAACTGCACAATCAATGGCAACTCACGTTGTTCTGAAGGCTGATGCAACTCTTTACTAGTCTGTAGTGCACCATGTCTAGTTACTGACTTCATCAGCCCTCAGTAGAACAGGTATTTTTGGGTGCTGGACCATTCATTGCACAGAACTGATATTAGTGGCATGTCAGTGGATGATATACTGGTATGAGTGTAATAAACTGGGAACTGGATATATGAAATGCCCACATGGATACGGTAAGCTTACTAATACATGTATTTTCAATAAATCTTTCTCTGATTTTTGTCTATTCTGTTTTTTTTCTCTTCCATGTTTTTGATGCCTGATCCCTCTCTCTTGCACAGGTAAGTGATTTTATATCCTTCATCTTTCACTCTAGCCCCTTTAAAAAGCACAGGGCAGAACAGACCGTCAGGAAGATTCATGCCGTAATATTCCTTGTTCGATTCAAACGCGGTCTTTTTCTTTATACCCCTTTATACCAAATTCTCATAAATATTTGTCGGTACATTGATTTTTGCGTGTTTCAGATTTTTTTTTTACAAACACAATTATGCTGCATCATTGGGTGCCAAACCAGTGAATGTTTCAATTCTGTTTTAGCAAACAATGCAATGATGAGGACTGTTATTTGTTATTGATGGCTGGTTTGGAGCTGTATGAATTTTCAAACAGAAATATGGCAGCACAACCCTTTAGAAAATTGAGTAGCGTGGCCGCCATTCTAAAATCACTGATTGCCTCTTTTAAAGCCTCTTTAAATGTGCTGTGTACTTTAGATGCCTCAAAATGTTCCCGACTCATCTCTCTGACTCTCTTGTCCCTCACATTCACATTAGTAGCCTGAATAGTGGTCATTTGTCCCTAACAACTTTGAAAACCATTCAACATTCTGTGCAATTACGGCACAGTCCAACCCCCTGTCTAAAACATCATCTGCTCGCCACCTGAATGGCTTTATTATGGCTTGAATGCATTAGCTGGACTGAGACAGAGCTTGGTCAGTTATAGTAGTTATAGTGGCAAGGAATGAGTAGCTGACAACAATGAGTGAATAGGCCGGGCAGAACGCGATCAGATGTCCATTTGTAATGGGTTTTTCCTGAAACTTTTTAAGAAACTTAATGCATTTTCACTATGTGCTTTCTTTTTAATATACACACTCATATATACATAGCACAAAAAAGGCACACTTGTTTTGCCTTATCTTGTAGAATAAGAGTTCTTACGAATTCAAAATAAAGGATTTACTTTGAATAAATTCTTGTTAACTTGTGAACTGACTGTTTCCAGCAGCAATGATTTAAGTATGTCCTTATAACCTTGCAACATTTTCATTTTATTATTGTATCCTTATAATGTTTTATGATGGATCTATTATAAGACTAGGCTTATAACTCACTCATATTTAGCAAGCTGGGAATTCTCCACTTGTGGGCTATTAGCCAGCAGAGTAGTGTAATTTTATGTCATTTGAAAACAATGTTACTCCATGTGACCAACGGAAAATTTGGGCCTTGTTATTTAGTATTTGGTAAACTAGTATTGAGCATAATGTTGAACTGATATTTTTGCTTTTGAATTAGTATCATTTTCTGTTTATTAATATTGAGTGAGTGAAGTGGTACAGCATCAGATGAAATGATACTGTGGCAGATTGTCCACTGGTTTCGGAGAGTTGATAATTTATAGTGCTTGATTGGGGCACGCTGGTCCTGCTAATAGAGAGAGGACTGGGTAAAACAACAACAAAACTAGAGAATGAGAGTCAGAGGACAGGGTTGCAATTTTGGCTGCTCATGCTGTGTGGAGATGCAGGGAGAAGAGAAGAAGTGACAGAGAAGTGGAGAGAGAGAGGGCCGGAAGATGTGTGTGATCTGTAGACTCCCTGTAGAGAGCACAAATGTTCCCTCTCAAATCGAATTAGAGACACACACACCATTTCCTACTGCACAGACTTACATCAGCAACATGACACACACACACACACACACACTGGACACAGGATTCACATTCTATCTCTGTCTGTCCGTCTATTTATCTTTCTTTCTCCCTATGCAGCAGTGGTTCTAGTACTATCTAAAGCACTATGTGTGAAGATCACCTAGTGAAGAGAACAGTGCTTTTTGTTAAAAACAACATTTATGGCCTTATTCTTTTATTTGTTAGTGTGTTTGCACCAAGGTCCTGAGCATGTATAGGTGCAGATCTAAAGACCTCAGCTTATTTGTGATCATTTTGAGGGGGTTAGAAGGACACCACACAATTCACAACTGATTACAATGGGGAGAAATCATATAGTCAATCCAGTGGGAGACATGCACAGTTAAGATTTATTTCATTGTCGGATGTGGCAAATTTGGATTGTGCTTCCTCCCTGCTACATCCATATAGAAAAACATTACACATACATAAAAGACAGGATAAGATAGTTGCAAATAACTTGTACAGGAACTTGATTTAATAGATGTACAGATAGAGAGAAATAAAGAGGAAATGGTTTGCAGGCAGATGAGTCTAAAGATGGTGGGGCAAAGCTAGAAAGGATTTATGTAATTAAAGGCTTTAATAGCAGAGTCATAAGGGCTCAGATATCTCCTATGGGGTTTCCTGATCACCATATGGTTACAATGGATAAAGATATGGGCTGTGCATCCCACTTACAGTATTTTTGGCTTTTAAATGTTGGTCTTTTACAAGAGTCTTCTGTGATATGTTTGCATTATTTTGGGAAGGAGCTAGATGTTGAAGCTACTACCTGTAGACCTGTCTTCTGCAATGGGTGAGCTTACAGCAGAATTTTATCAATACTTTTAGACAGCTTTGGGAGAGCACTTTACTTAGGCCTTGGGCCTTTTGAAGAACTGGAGACATGTTTTATTGCTGTATCTGGATTTTGAAATACTGTCAAAATGCTTAGTTAATAGATTGAAATGCTACGGTAATGTTATTTGCAAAGATCACACATGCTGTGTGTCTGAAAGATCAAAAATGGATGACTTGTTTTTGTTAAGGGATGTAACTGATCTTAGCATAATTAATAATGATATATTGGGGGTTTTATCAAATCAGCAAGGAAAAGCTTTTGACAGGGTGGATCATGGGTCCCTTGTTAGAACTTTGACAGTATATCTTGGTTGAAACTATTATTTACAGATGCGTCTGTCAGTGGAAACTGAGGAGTGGGGGCTTTGAGCATGAATCTTCTAGGTATGGAGGGGGACTATACAGGGCTGTCCTTTGTTAAGCCAACTGTATAGCCTTGCAATTGAGCCTTTCTTTGTAGACTGAAGACCTTAAGGGCATATCAGATGTAGGATACCCTCGTGGGAACTGCGTTTCTCTCTTATGTGAATGATTTTACAGTCTTGAGCTCGTCTCATGGTATGTACTGTGAAGGAGACTGGAGGTTTATGAACTTGCTTCATCAGCAAAAGTTAATTGGGGTTAAGAGTGAAGGGTACTTGATTGTCAATGGTCAGTTTGGAAATTATTCAGCGTCTGGGAAGGCTGAGTTAAAAGTTTTGCAGTCATTTTTTAGGGAGTGTTTTATTTCAGCAAAAAGAAAATAGAGGGTTGCTGGACAAGGTCATGGCTCAGTTATCTAAATGGAAATGACTATTATCATAATTGTCATATAGGGAGAGAGTGTTGGTGACCAATAACCTAGCTGCCTCCACATTGCAGCACAGGCTGATGGTCCTAGAGCCCCGGAGGAGATGACTGGCATGATCCAAAGAAAGCTGTTGGACTTTTTTTGGAACAGAGAACACAGGACTCGGGCTGTGGTGCTCTTTTTGCCAGTAGAGGAAGGAGGCCAAGGTTTGGTGGATATTCATAGCCGAGTCAGGGCTTTCTTGTTGCAGTCGGCTGCTTTATCAGAGGGACCTGCCATGCACTCAGATGACTGATAAAATACTGCAGAGTGTGGGGGATCTGAGATATGACCTTCACCTGATCTCGATAAGGCTAACTGATGATAATCTTTCTAGTCTTACTTCCCTTCATTTCTCATTTCTCCTGGTCTAGAGGTTGGTTATACGGAGATGTTAGAAGTTCAGGAGAATAGTTATTGGAACAACCTCTTGTTTTCGGTTGTCCTCTGACTGCTTGAGGGTGTGACTTCTGAAGAATGAGTTCACAAGCGGGGACATGCTTAAGTGTTAATTAGGAGGAAATCTGCAAATGTTTTTACAGACATAACTGGACTTTAGTCCACCAGAGTTGCTGGAGAAGGTCAAATCTGTTCTGTCATGAGGCTATTAGGGGAGAGAGAGAAGATCTGTGGAAGGACGAAATGGCAATTTAAAAAGATCACAAAGAAGAAAGAGTCCTGGCACCAATACCATTCCAAATTCCAGGATTTGGTGATGTCCAACGGTCACTAAAGAGATATAAACCTCTGATGAAAAAGTGTATAGCTGATCTGGAGTAGAGGTTTATTCATGGGACTATAGCTCCAGGCAGACAGACATTTGGCACACCGGGATCTAGCAGTAGGTATGCAGTGGAGATTTGGTGTTGTTTCATGGTATTGTAATTTTTTTTTTCTTTTTGCTAGGAACTATCTGGCATTATTTTGGGTGAAAGGGTGACGAACAGGTGTTTAAGGAATGGTAAAATTAACCATATGGATGACATCTAGTGGACCATATCTAGTGGTACAGACTGAATAGAACTTAAGAGATAATTAAAAGGACTGATGGTTGAATATTAAAAAAAGTGCATTGTGTACAGGAGTTAACAGCTTTGTAGAGGTGAGGGAAGGTACTTTGCCATGTTGATTAAAGTTCACTGATAGTTTTACATTTTTAATCTCACTTCAGTTTATTTCATTTTAAACATGATGGGATTCGATTTTATTTTTCCTCTGATTAAATGACCTGACAATCTTGATTGAATTGTTTTCCCTCCTTGCTGCACGACACTCTCTTTCTTGTTTCCTCCCTCTCCCCCTTTCTCTCTTTCTCTATCTCTTTCTCCTCTGTCTCTCTCTCCTCTCTTATGTAGTGTTTTTTATCTTATTCTGTCTTTCTTTTCTTCATGCTCTCTCTGTTTTGTAAAGAAGGTAATTGGGTTAGACTGAATGTCTGGCTGGAGCGCTGCTTCTGGTCTTACTACTAATATGCACGGACAGGGCACACTCTCCATATGGCCACAGACAGTGTGTGTGTATGTGTGCGCACATGTGCATATGTGTGTGTGTGTGTGTGTGTGTGTGAGAGAGAGAGATTCTCTACAGTATTCTCTACCTTTTGTGGTTTAGCTGTCTGTACATGGTTCTGTGTGTGTGTGTGTGTGTGTGTGTGTGCTTACTGTCAGTGTTCTTGTGTGTGTGAGGTTAATTAAAGGGCCGTTGAGAAGAAGAGCAGATCAATAGGACGAAACCTTTATGTCTCCCCAGCTGTGGCACCAATACACACATTCTCCCTAAGGAGTTCTATTAGAACAGTATGACCTCACAGCATGGAGGACGCAGAGAACTCAGAACACACACACCACACGCACACACACACACACACACACACTAATCCAACTGTGTGAAAGGCAACTTCTGAAAACTTCAACTAAAATCTCAAATATGTGCACACATGCACACACATTAATCTGATTGTGTGAAACATCTGAAAACTTTCTAAAATCTCAAACACACTCACAGATACAGAGCACAAAACTGGCTATGTTGCTTTCAAAGTAATAAATAATAGTAATAACTAATGACTGAGTCAGTGTAAAGGCTGTAAACACAACAACACTGACAAACACCAGCAACACAGACACCACCAAACTCCAACTGACCAACACCCACAATCACCACTAAACACCCAACACACTCTAAAATCATTACCAAAAACCCAACCCACACCACCACACACCAAGCCAGCCGACACCAACAATCACCACCAAACATCACATACAACGAATAACAATCACCAGCAGTCGCCATCAAACATCCAACACACATCACCAAACATGAACTCAACCAAAATCAACAATTGCCAACTAAATAACCAACACCACTATTCATCAGCAAACATCAAGACACCCAACACACACCCCCAAGGACTGACTAACACCATCAGTTACCAACAATCCCCCATTACTAACCCAGTAAATACCCATAATTACCAAATAGCACCCAAAAACAACCCCAGTAAACTCTAACAATCACCAACAAATATCCTACGTAAAGCCAAATGCCAACACAATAAAATAAAACCATCAACTGATCACCAAACACAAATCTAACAAAAAGCAACACCAACCACTGACCAATACCCATAGACACCAAAACATCATCACACACTAATAAACAGCAACAAACCTAAACACTGGACCTGTACAGTACTTGATTATTATTGTTGAGAATCTTTAAAAAAATCCTTCCCAATTCACACAGTAGTATAACATCCTCATTTTTCACACTGTACTGTTCATTACCATTTACACTATCACTGTCACTGCCTTTCTGCAGTCGTTCATGGTCTTATTTTTACTCTTTTTCACTCTCTGGGCCTGACATACTTTCACTTAGCCACTCCAAACTCATCAGCTAAACCAGAGGTGTATATGTGTATGCATGCAAGCTAACCGTACAATATAAAATTACCATATGCATAGTCTCAGCTCGAGGCCCTAGTGTGTGCGTGTATGTGTGTGTGTGTGTGTGTGTGTATGTGTGTGTGAGGCCAAAAAAAAGATCTTAAAAGATGTGAGTGAAGATACATAGTCTCTCTGATCATTTTTCATGTCGGCGAGTTGCGCTTGCTTGTCCTGAGGGATCTCATTGGCCACATGGTTATTATTATTGTAGTCCTCCCCCCCTCTCATTTCAAATCCACTTCCTGTGTGCATCCACAGACAGATCTAGTTCAGAACCTAACACCTACAGAATCTCATCAACACCACTTTTTTACATCCCCTCACGTAGTGTCTCTGTCAAAGATCACACTGCACCATTGTTAAATCTCACCTATTAGGTGCAATGACACTGTTAGATGAAATACTGATTTAAAAATGTTTAAATATTACAATTCAGGCAGTTATTAGTTCAAGTGAAGTCTGCATTTGGCTTAGCTTATGTCACACTTCACACCGTGGATGTAACCCACTGTATTTCACTGGGTGAAAATGTATGTTATTGCTGCAGTCTGTAAAAAGCATCACTAGTTACTGTTAACACTCTCTCTTTAGCTGATGATGACATCAGCAGATGGCTAATAGAAATGTTAAGTGATAGTTCATCTTTTGTTCAGATTTACCCAGTTTTCCCTCTTACCGTGCCTTGATCTGCCTATCTTCTATCTGTAGTTTTACGATGAAGCTATGAGGCTAATGTTGCTAACAAGTCACAGAAGCTTTTAGTTGAAAACTTAGCATGCTGCAAACTTGAGTGTATGGTTTCTCAGACTACACTACATGTTGTGATATCCTATACATTTGTCTCATTTGTTCCCAATGTGTTTCTTCACCTTGTCCTTGTTTTTAACCCCTTAAATTAGGCGTATTATACATGCAGTTTTTTTCTGCATGTTCAAAAATAACTACAATGACTATTCTGTTTACAAACAAAAATGGAACATGGTTTGAATTTATTTTGGCATTCAGTGGCAACTCTAAATGAAAGCTAATGCTAATTAGTTAAATGATGATCAGCTAGACACAGTGAGATTTGAGAGGGGATTAAATCAGAATTGTGGATATAAGGGAGCCTGTTTTTTCAATGGGTGTAAATAACATTTTTTAATATTGTTGCCAACCCCTGTTAATATTTTAGTATATGAGATATTGTATTGTTTTTCACACTGATCTGAAAATGTGTTTTAAATTAATAGTCTAATTTGATTCCGTCTTTATGAATTTACTTGGCAGTTTTCATTTATTTAGTTTAATGCATTGTATCAGTATCTTCTTTTTTTCTGGCAAAGTTGACGTTCTGAATGCTTCATTTCTGAATCATCTTTATCACGTTTATACTTAAAATGAAAAGAAATACGCTGCCTCTTGAGTGAACCACTCTTTCACAACAGTTTTGGTCTACAGTGTATTATTTAAAGATCTCTTCATGGCAGAAATATTTTTCAGATGTTTCACTATTTAAAAAAAAACACTATACACCACACTATATAACAGTAAAGACACTATATTTGCGTTGTAGACTGTGAGTATCACCACCACTTTAAAAGAATGTCAATAACTAATCTGAATTATGTTGTTCACTGACAGGTGGGTAAGATGGAGGTTGTGTTTGTTCGTGTGTGTGTGAATGTGTGTGTGTGAATGCATATTTTCGAGAATGCCCCATGGCTTTGTCTCTTTGTCTTCTACCTTTGTAATTGGATTATGTACCTTATCAGTGAGGACAAACATCAGTACAACAGATTCTAAAACACACGAACACACACACACACACACACACAAATAAACACACGTTTTCTTCTTTATACTTAGTTCAATCAGTGTAAGACATACACATGTATTCTTAATCAAGAATAGAGATTCACATGTTCTGAGGTCGGAATTTGATTTAATAATATCTCAAAAAATTATATTAATTCTAGAGAGCTCTAATGATCAACACATATTGGTTTGGCCGATAAATGTAACACTGCCATGTTACAAAATACACTCTAAAATATCAGGAATCTAGAATGTATTATTTATAAGCTTAGTTTTTTGACCAAGGTAGTGTCCACAACATAAGCCCGTCTCTGCCCACTTTAATCTGATGTATTCACTGTTGTTTTCACACTCCTAGTTTTGAATACTGATAGTGGTTTCCATGAAAACGATACGACAGGTCAAACGAGTCAACAGGTCAAAATCATCAGAGATAAGTTTATGTGGGTTTTGTAGTGTTTTTCATGCTGATTTTAGTTTTTCCCGCACATGCAAATTTTGTGATGAAGCTAGTTATGTATAATTATCATATAATAATTATATGCTGAGCGTTTTTGAAGAAACAGTGGTAGCTGACTGACACTGATCATGATATCTATGCCACTGTGTGTGCCTATCTGACTTCACACTGAAAAATATTGAAACTTAAAGTTACTTGATTGGTGCCTGTGGTTTAATAAAAACTGCATGCAAATCTAATATTACTCATAATTCAAAAAGCTGATATGACCTGAAATCAGCATGAAAAATTATCTAAACCAGTTTCCATCTAAAATAGATATCCACAACAAATATAACCTGAGATAATACACACTCACCCTGTGTAGCAGCATGCTTACTTTCAAATGGTCCTCTTAATTGTAGCACATTTTATAAAAACAGCTCATTTTAAAGCTTAGTTGATTAAAAATATCAACTGATATCGGCTTGTACTTTGGGTTTAGATATTTGGTATCTGTATGAGAAGAGATCTTCATCATTAGTCCAAATCATTGTTGAGATTTATTCATTTTTCAGTGAGTGAGTTTTAAGTAAACATGACTTTCCACTTTTCCGCGCACAGTAAATTCACTCTGTGATATAAATGTGTGTGTGTACACAGGCAGCACTTCTTTCCGTCTTACACCAGGCACATGGTTGTATGTTGTTCTCTGTTGAGCTTTGTGCTTTGGAACAAGTATGTGTGTGTGCGTGTTTGTGTCACAGAAATGCAATAATTCTTCTCGATCGTATTAACTTGTGGAGAGGCTGCTGTTATCAGTAGGTTTGCGCGTGTCTGCTGCTGCTTCTATTAAATGGAACACAATACTTAACCAGCTTAACATAGACACACATATACACACACACACACATACACACACACACGCATGCACACAGTCACACTTTGCTGTGACAGGACCCAAAAACAGCAACAGAGGGAGACAGGCTTTGGGGTACGTGTGCATGTGTGTGTATGTGTTATAAGTGCAGATTTCAATAGTGTTCTCAGCAACTTTTTTATTTCTCTTTCTCTCTCTCTGTCACACACATACACAAACAAACGTACACACTCATGCATCTCTCACATTCTTATTTTTTACTTAAAGTTTTGAGTTTGCTATTTTAGTCTCTCTCTCTCTGTTAGAGGGGATGCCTCTGTTCCCACTCCCAAAGGATATTCTAAAAATCCTTAAAGTACTAGAAGTACTGAGAACTGCAGTGAAGATTGGGATTAGGGTTGAATTAGAATATTTTAAGATAATTATCTTGTGTGGGGGCAAGGGGAATTTTTTTAAAGGCATTGATTTAATCTTTTTTAAATGTGGGGGCCCTTTCCTTTTCTCTGGTTATGTGAGGGGGTGAAAGATGCCCTGTCACAAATCTCTCTCTCTCTCGCTTTCTCACACACACACACACACACACACACACAGACACTCAATCTGGACCAATCTGATAGCACCATTGCCTTTTTTCTTGACTGTGAATATGAGATCAATTCTTCACTTCATTACTAACGACGATGTGTCCAACATTAGCATCCACCTGGGGCTTCTTTACCGATATTCCAGCCATCAGCTTTATCTTCCTAATCACCTGAGTGATTATCAGTATAATTATGAAGGCGGGGTTATGCTGTGAATCCCTGAAGGCACTGCATGGTAGGGACATTAGCACTGGTGATAATAACCTATATTGTGGGAGTGGTTGCACATAGACGAACGCTGAAATTGTTTCCTCAACAAACATGCTCAGAAAGACACTGCCTAAAGCCACTTCCACTCAGGTTTGATGATGTGTGAATGCAAGTCAGAGTCAAAATCCAGAAAACCGTTGTGCAGTTTCCAGGAAACTGACTTCTTGACGCTCATTCCATTTTATTGCAAGTGTTGCAAGATTGAGCAAGCTTTAGAAAACACTTGTAAAAATCCTGCTTATGAGAAAGCATAGACCTCAGTGTCAAAATATGGACATGTACAACGTGTAATTAATATAAAGATCTTTATTTTGCATGCATGTTAAAGTTTAGATTAGGTAGGATGTACAGTATTCCCATAGAATTAGAACTAGCACAAGCAGTCAGTCTCGGCTAGCTACTATGTACAGTGTGCTCAGATTAATGAGCCTGCTATAACCTCTTGGGAAGGGTGAGGTGATGTTTTTTAAAAAGCTTCTATGGTGTGAGATCTTATGTATTATTTACTTGCACAAGCAGTTGATATTGACTAGCCGCCAGGCACTATGTGGCAACTTCGACAACCCAGTTGTATATATATATATATCAGTTGCCAGCCGTGGGTCACTGTTGGTATTATGTTGAGCTTTCACAGATAAATCAGTGTGTGGGGAAACACGGATGTACTTTCTTGTTGTATTTCATTCTGTACCTCACTTCATGTCCATCTTAACAACTCTAAGCAATTTTTCAATCTAAACCCAAAGTGTTTTGCTGTTGGATCGCTGGATCCTCTGGGTCATTAAAGAGCCAAACTAAGAGCTGTTGGTTTACTAGTAGCATGGATGTGAAAGTGAACATTCTGTCATACATGAACACACAGCCCAGTCTCACGAGTTTTCGTGCACTTCACTACCTTGTATTTTTGGCAGTATCAGAGGTAACTGGTGACTGAGGGACAGAAGGAGAGAAATAATGAGTTGATTCCTTATCGTATTTGTTTGCAAAGCGGTTAAAAATGGAAGCAGTGGACAGCCAGGAACATAGCGCCCATGGAGCAGTGTGAGGGGAGCAGTGTGAGGGGAGCAGTGTGTGGGGGAGCAGTGTGAGGGGAGCAGTGTGAGGGGAGCAGTGTGAGGGGAGCAGTGTGTGGAGGAGCAGTGTGTGGGGGAGCAGTGTGAGGGGATCAGTGTGAGGGGAGCAGTGTGTGGGGGAGCAGTGTGAGGGGAGCAGTGTGTGGGGAGCAGTGTGTGGGGGAGCAGTGTGTGGGAATGGTACCAGGGAGTAGTGTGTGTGTGTGTGTGTGTGGATGGTACCTCGCTCAAATGTACTTCAGTGGTGCCACTGGGAGTCCTGGGATTCAAACCCATGACCTTCCGATTGCAGGGGCGACTCCCCAACCACCAGGCCACAAGCTGCTAGAGGTCACACTCAGGAGTCAGCCATTAAATCTGGTGAATACATTATTCACTGCAGAACTTAATAATAATAGTACAGTCAGTTAAAAGAAGTAAATAAATAAATAAATACATACATTTAAAAAATCTGTGACAATATAATTCACACTGCACACTTATGCCACCCCCCAAGCAGCTGCCTATACCGCTTGTATCAAGAAAACTGAAAGAACTAATTAAATAAATTCTTATTCAGCTTAATTTATGAATACCATTGCTTTACAAGGTAATTCAGCAGCTTCCTATTGACTAGTATAGGTGGTTTTGAGGTAATAGATATGGAGTACTGTATTCCTTTAAGTTTGCCAGGTCGTATAGTGCACAAGTCACTGTGCAGTGATGAAGTGTTCATTATTTTGGACAGGAAATTGGATTAGGAAAGAATGACTATGAGCTTTAATTAGATTTTAAAGGGAGATTGACCGCTATAAGGGAAAGGAACCAAAGAGCTTTTTATAGAAATCTGAGAATTGGCCTCTTCGTTGTTTTTAGGCCTGCTGGGCACGACTGCGTTAGTATTTTTGAACATACTGTCCATCTATAATAATACATTCCATTCATTTTCCTTCCCTGAAATCATTTCTTAGGGATAATATTAATAATGTAACAACCTGAACCACTTATAGTGCTTTGAACTGATTATGATGAAAACAGGACCCTTTTTTAAACATCCTACTCATTTTTTTCTTCTTTCCTCACTTAAATGTACATGTATCCAGGTTTCCTGCGATGTATAGGTCTCTGATCATGGGAATCCATGGACTCTACCTGAAGACATTTAATGATCCCTGCACTGTATCTCTAAACTTTACTGCACTGTATGACAGCACTTGCTTAACCTGAATAAAAGAGAAATAAAAGAGAGAGCTGTGAAGCCTCCAGCCTCACTGTTAGCGTGTGTGTGTGAGTTTGGACTCTGAAAGGCCATGTGTATTAGCATCTGCGTGTTAGCTTAGCGCTATCGAGTAGAGCCATCTAAAGAGGGAAGATCTTTATCACTGTACTGGCACCAGTAACCACTGAAATCTACCATTATTAGACTGTAAAGTATATTTTGATGCTACACTACTGGCTAAGCGCTTGAACACAACAATACGTTTGTAAAAAAAAAAAAGGAAAGAAATAGTACTACGGTAATTAAGGGGGCCAAAATGAAAAGTGTAACCATAAGCAATATCTGCTTCAGTTAAGATTTGTAGCTCTTGAAGACGCTTGCCTCATGTAACCATAAGTAATAAATATATAAAGCAAACAACAAATAAAGTGATAGACCGGACAAAGTGGAGACCAGTATTTAAGGAGATGAAGTCCCTTATCAAAAAGTAGTATAATTGAAGTTCATTTTATTAAGTATGCTTGAGTGTAAGTATAGCAAGTATACAGACCATGTACTTGTAGTGTACTAGAAAGTAATCTAATTTAATACTTCTTCAGACTTAATTGGAACATTTTTAAGTTTACAAAAGTATACTTTACATACTTTATACTTATCAGTATAAGTCAAGTATACTTCAATTTACAAGTATGTAAAATATAGTATATAAAAAGTAAACTTCAAGTATACTGCCTCTGTTTTAGTATAAAATAAGTATACTTGTAGTACACTTGAATAAAGGGGTGTTATCAAGAGGAGAACGTATCTGCTGTACCAGAACAGATCAGTACTTAAGGAGACACCTCAGTGGTGCCACTAGCAGTCCTGGGGTTCAAACCTGTGACTTTCTGAGCCCAGGGCGAACTTCCTAACAACTACGCCACCAGCTGCCCTAACTAACAGTACAGATATCAAAGTCAGTATCAAGAATAAATAGTTAAGACATAGTGAACAGGACTGAATGGTGTTGGACTGAGTGACATTCACATTGTTCTATAGTTTTGTTTTTTTTTAGGATTTAAAAAAGTTTAAGGCAGCCACTGCTCTGGAGATGAACAGTTTTTTTAAAAAAATCTGTAGTCCTCTCTATCCATCCATCCATCCAGCCATTTAGCCCAACCAGGGTCATGATGGGGGTGCTGGATCCCAGTGCTGTCAGGGTGAAAAGCAGAGAAACACTCTGGATGTGCCTCCAGTCCATCACAGGACAGGACTGTTAGAATTTAATTCAATATTTAAGCCCCACACTGAGTTAGATCTGTGAGAATGTGACTCAGTGGGTGTTCAGGGTGCATCATAAACACAGAGTTGAGTGAAATGGGTCATTTCCATCTGAAATAAACATCCTGCTGGAATCAGTCAGGACTCGGTGTTTCTATGCCAACACAGCCCTCCAGTGTTCCACAGCGGTACTGACTGTGTGTGGGGTCAGGTTCACCCCCACAGGGTGGGAACCCAGGCTTCCAGGTCCGAGAGGTGACCGGTGGGCTCACTACAGCTTCCTTTTAATCAGTGATTCAAAAGTCCTGGATTAAAAAGTGCCTTCACTATCAGAATGAATTTGCCGCATATTGAAAACTGCAAAAAGGTCACAGATACATGTTGTGTAATAAAAAGAAATGTTGGTAATAGACTAGTACTGCGCCACTTAAATGAAAAAATAAATAGAATGTTTACGTGTGTTCATAGTCTATTGTGCTGAATTTAAAGTTTATATATGACATTTCTCTCTTTTAGCAAAATATACAAATAAATGTCCTATACATAAACACACGCACACACACAAATATAATCCACAATATGTTACATTTTAAAAATAAATTAAAAAAATGTATTTTCTGTGAAGGATGTGTACTCAGTGTTGCCAATTGGGCGGTTTTGAATTCTACTTTGCGGGTAAAAAATGGTTTGGGCGGGTTAACAAAAATTGGCCGGTTTTGACATTAGTTTTGCGGGGTTTTTTTATATAACTTCGCACCTATGTTCTGTGAGAATACATCCAATCCAATCCATATTTAATACTTCTTTGATCCAATTAATCGGAGATCTAGATGGGCAGCATCACGCCAGAGTGCCCTCCCACTGCATTCGCTGACGCTCCCCCCCGACTCACATTTTCTCCTTTCAAATAGCAGTAAATGAATGGCTAGCAAAAATTCCAAAGTGGGTAAAATACAAAAATGTACAGAAAGGTTTGGGGAAACGACCCAGATTTAAAGTTACGGAAAACTTCGTCGAATGATGGAATATTTAATATTTAAATCTCAATGTAGCAACGGGTGCACCATTATTTTTTATCTTTTATTTTTTTTATTTTTTATATTGCAAAGTCATATTCTGTTTCAACCATACTTCTCCAGCACTGACAGCCAAATGATCTATCTCAGTGTTGCCATTTAGAGATTGCTGCATGGATCTACAGTACCTATATACCATAATTACTTGTAAGTAAGCTTTAGTTCCATATTTTTACTTTACAAGGGTATAGGCAGCCACGGCAATTACTTAGTTTTGAGTGCATTTTGGTGGCTTTTGGGCATATTTTGGGCTGGAAACTATCAGCAGAATCTGGCAACACTGTGTGTACTTGTCATTTAGAAAACCAACAACTATCTATCTATCTATCTATCTATCTATCTATCTATCTATCTATCTATCTATCTATCCATTTATCTATCTTTCTATCTATCTATCTATCTATCTATCTATCTATCTATCTATCTATCTATGTATCTATCTGTCTGTCTGTCTGTCTGTCAACACATAATAACAAATGGACTCCTGGAAATGGTCCAAGAACACTGTCAAATATTTTTACATGAACTTACATGGAAAGTTAGGAATGTTTTTTTTTTCCACTCTTGTAAAATTACTTCCTTGAAGGGTTTGTTCTGTCATTGTTGACAGGTGTGTGTGTGTGTGTGTGTATATATATAATGGCATTTGTGTAGTGGTATGTATTGGTGGTGACCGCTCTAACTTTATTTTCTACAATAGAGTTTTTACTTCAAGGCCTCACATGTGACTGTGAGCTACGGTCTATTTACATCACGGGGGACGTTAGGTATTGTGGACCTTCGGCCCTGCTCCCAAATCCCAGGAGCACAAGGTGCAGCCTTTTCCACTGCGCTGTGTCTACAGCTCTGTGATTCAGGTCTAACAGCACGGCGTTAACATGGTCAGAATCATGTAGAGAGAGAGGACGAGGACATGTTGGCTCTCCAGAGGAAATGACCTGCATGACCAAGACACCTCAACTAATCAAGGTACATTACTCTTACTGCATGACCCATTATGAGTGCTCACCCTTACTCTCCAGCTACTTAAAGCCCCTGCCTTGTTAAGGCCTAATTTGTGTCAGCCATCCTGCAGCCCTATATCAGAAAATCCTGCAGGGCTGCAGGGAGCTGCAGGGACCAGCTGGAGACCCACAAGTTCCAACTGAACTCCAGAAAATCAGACAGAACTGTTTCTGCTTGAAAAGGTGCTGGGAGGGTTTGGGCACAAGTTATTTCCGAAAGGTGCTGGAAAGGATGTGGTGAATCTGTGCTGCTGTGATTAAGGCAAGGGGGTTTATTTTGATAAAACCCGCACAGGGGGTCCTCGGGTTACGACGGCCTCGACATACGACATTTCGAGTTTACGGCGCTCACTCCCATAACTTGTTCGGTTATTTGTGGTGTAAGAATATGCAGAATACACAGCAACGTGGTGCATGAGTGAGGGAGTCAGTGTAGCGTTTCAATTTTTTGTCGTGTTTTCTGTTACTACAGTACAGTGAACAAGTGCAGTGTATTTATGTCCTTTTCCTTTTTCTGTGACTTATTTGTGTTTTTATGTTCTAGATTATGATTTTACAGCTGTGTTAGGATTGGTAAGTGACTGAGGCTAGGTTGTGTTTCAACTGACACCAAAATTTGGGTTACATCACTTTCATTGGAACAAATCTGTATAGTGGATCTGTAAACTGATGGGCATTAAAAGTCAATGAATTAACTGTAGTTACAGTATGTTACTATGGTAATGCACTGTAATGGTTAATGTTTAGAATGAAACGGTGAAAAACTTCTCCTTCAAGCAGTGCTGAGGAAAAAAGATTCATAATAAGAAATGAGACAGGTTATATCATCTCTGGGCCTCCCTCTGCTCCACTGCATGCTTGAATGAAGCACAATAATGAGGTGTCACAAAGGTTCATAGCTGTGGATTAGGTTTTAGACATACCATTAGTGCTGTGCAGACCTGAAAGGGTGCTACTCCACTTCAGATGGGGTCATTAACTGAAGAAAAGGACGACATGGAACACTTGTCGTGTGCAAAAGTTTAAACACCCCCAGTGAAATGACATGTTTTTACTCTTTGAAAATAAATGAAAATAAATGTGGATCCTCCACAAAAACACACTTAAACATTGTATTTTATCTGTGCACAGTTTCTATTTATAATAATATAGTGTGCTGTAACTTTTGCACAGGCTACATTTGACGATTAATTTGAACCATAATCAAATTCGCAATTACACAGTAATTGTGTAAGATTGTCAAAAATTGCGTAAAAGTGTGTTTTCTGACTGTAAGACTGTCCCTGTAACTAATGACTGTAAGACTGTCTCTGTAACTAATGACTGTAAGACTGTCTCTGTAACTAATGACTGTAAGACTGTCTCTGTGACTAATGACTGTAAGACTGTCTCTGTAATTAATGACTGTAAGACTGTCTCTGTAACTAATGACTGTAAGACTGTTTATGTAACTAATAACTGTAAGACTGTCCCTTTGCCCTTTAAAAAGGACGTAAAATGCCCCCCTTTTCAACTGTAATTGTGTAAATGTTGATTGTAAGGTTGGAGTTTCGTCTTTTTAGGTGCTGGGGGACTTACTGGTGATGGGCTTGGTGCAGCCCACACACTTCTTGGCGTACAGGTTGCTGAAGCAGTCCAGGCAGTAGGGGTAGTTCTCTCTGGAGGTGAAGCGCTGGCCTGCCAGGGGTCTCTTACAGCCGATGCAGGTGAAACACTCGCGGTGCCAGGGCTTGTCATGGTAAGTGACCCCGCCAGTGGTAATGGCCTTCAGAGAAAACGCAGCACTCATTTAGACTTAAGCCTTAGACCCCCCTTAGACTTCACATGGATAGGACTAAATGATATAACTACATCTGTACCTCATAACTTACAACAGAAATGATAAAACACTGACAAGATCATGAACTCTGTTTATAATAGTAATTAGATAAAACAAAAAAGAAAGTCAAGCATCTTTAACTAAAGATGGACACACATATACATCTTTTTTGGCACAGTTTCAGTCTAACATATTGTAATGCATTCATTCATTCACTTTCTATAATCACTTAATCCTTACTAAGATCACGGGTAGTCTGGGTGAGATGCCAACTCAACGCCAACTCACACACACACACACACACACACACACACACACACACACACACACACACACACACACACACACCATTCGCTCATACACTCACACCTACGGTCAATTTAGAATCCCCAGTTCTCCTGACACTCATGACTTTGGACTGTGGGAGAAACCCGGAGAACCCGGAGGAAACCCACACCACCACTAGGAGAACATGCAAACTACACACACACACACACACACACAGGACCCAGATTCTAAACCTCAGCCCTGGAGGTGTGAGGCAACAGAGCTGCCCACTGTGCCACCATGATTAAACTTTTAAACTTTTCCCTCGTGTTTAACCTTAAATCCAGCACATAATCAGTAACTGTGCATTAAAAGTGTGTCTCTGTATATGACATGTAGTTTATTTACATTTCGCCAAAACTTTTGCACACTACTGTGAAAAAACTCTTGGACACATTAGTTATTCAGAGAGGGTCACTATAGATTCATGTAAAACAGCATTCATATAGAAAGGAAGCTGAGTCCAGTGCAATCAAATCCTCACAGTCATGTTCCGACATCTCGTGAAAAGTCCCCTGCCAGACTGGCTATATTATATTATATAACTACATATTATGTGTTATATAACTTATGCAACATTAAATTTATATAATAAAACATTATAGCAGATATTGTATGAATTGAAATTATGACTTTTTTATTCACTAGAAAAGTGCTACTATGTGTGAAATAAGATAAGAAGAGATGAGGTGAGACAAGATGAGTTGAGGTGAGATGAGAAGAGACAAGGTAAGATTAGACAAGACAAGACAAGATTAGTTTAGACACGACGAGACGAGATAAGCCAAGATTAAACAAGACAAGATTAGATTAGACGAGACGAGATAAGCCAAGATTAAACAAGACAAGATTAGATTAGACGAGACGAGATAAGCCAAGATTAAACAAGA
>JBBPCY010000130.1:3827535-3842321 GCA_037974405.1 Brachyalestes nurse
TTGGTATGGGTGAGTATTCTAGCCGCTGAGTTTTGAATATATTGTAGACTGGAGATGGAGCTGGCAGGTAGACCAATAAAAAGGGCATTACAGAAATCAATGCGAGATGAGACGAATGCATGGATGACAGTTTCAGCATTTTTTGCACTAATAAAGGGACGCAGTTCGGCAATGCGGCGTAAATGAAAGAAAGCAGATTTGGTGATGGATTTAATGTGAGGCTGAAACAAATTTTTGTTGCCTGGTGTTATTGTTTTGCACAAATTTCCCTTAAATGCAAACTTTTGAGAAGGAGAAATGCGTATTTGGCACATTCTTCATGCCTTATGTCAGTTTTGTACACTATGAATTTGAATCTGGTGCAAATATCTTAATACACCAGGCCACAGAGAGAGTTAGGAAACTCTGCCCTAGGAAGTATGATGATAATAATTTGGTCACTATGTACTTTACTTAGTAGTTAGCAATGAGTATGTTCAGCATCAGGATGCTTATGCTTTTCTACCAATAAGTGTCAAGTAGCATCTATTTCCTTTTAAGAATGAAAGGAAAACGATTTCCTTTTAAGAATAAAAAAGCAAATTGTTTGAAACTGGTTGTAAAACCAGTCTTTTTTTTCTTTGCTCACTCCTCCAGCCCCGCGGGTGATCTGAAACAAAGAGCAGATTATTATACTCTTCTGTCGATATGTCTATGAAGAAATATGGAGCATGCTGGGTGCAAATTGCCTTTTCTGACTTTTATGTAGTATATTGTTCTCAAGGGGTGTCATAATCCTACCACAACACACACACACACACTCACACACACAGACATACACACCAAGAGATTGGTGTATTTTGATTCATTTGGTGTGTATGGCATTCTTGCCTGACAGAGATTTTTAATTTGTTTCACACTGTGTTTGTGCCCATTGTTCTATCTATTTGTTGTCACGGCGATACGTCTGCTGCCACAGTGATGCAGCGACTGCCACAGCAATGCAAACAGGAAAGAATGTATCCTCGTTTAGAACGGTAAACAAACTCAGAGCAAAGACCCCTCCTTTCTCCCTCAGATCCCGCGCTTAAGTATCTGCTTTATCTGGAGATGACAGATGATTTTTTTATGACTCACAGTAGCATTCAGTCATGCAGCTCATTGCTTATGCACTACATGCTGGAACATAGAGGGCTTAATGACGGAGGGGATATGCCATGCTGGGTGGGTTTCAAGGGCCGAGATATGAACATTTCAGTGATTCATTATACAGTATAAACAATATGGTTTATCTTTCAGAGACTGAAATATGGGGCGATCATTGAAGAAAATGAATGTTCTTTTTTGCTCAGAGAACACAAGCAGCATAAAGATACATTAAAAGATACATGGAGGAATGAACCCTCACACGCCCTGAACATGCAACAAGCCATAAACCTGTACATTTAGGTTAAAAAAAAAAAGTACTGAAAGAAGCAGGTTACCAAGAACACCTCCAGTTAACATCTGGTCTGTCATCAGTGAATTAAACGACTACTATAATGGTAGAATTATACGAACTGCTCATTCAGGACAATAAAATACTATCACCAGTTCCAAAATAAGAAAAAAAATCTTTCACAATGATGACATCTGGACTGATATTTGTTTTGCCATTTTTCATGACTACAAAGACAACTGTAAAGCTAATTCAGTATAATAGGTCATAGAATTAATTTAACCAGATATTTACTGTACAGCTTCATCTTATACACCACATTATACTTGCTTTTTTATGAATGTATTGTAAATTAAAATGAAAAAAAAACTATATGCTTGTTTGAAAATGTGTTCTTTTCTCTGCATTTTGGCCACAGTCTTGCAGGTCACTGACACTAAGCTTTTGAAAAACGTCCTTCAAGGCTGTGGACAGGTAAATTAGATTATAGTATGTCCAAAAGTTTGTGGACACCTGCTCATCCAACATTGCTTCTGAAACCAAGGGCCCTTTGCTGCAGCTAGCCTTTGCTCCTCTGGAAAGGCTATACACATGTTGGATTTGATTGGTATCAGCCACAAGTGAGGGTCAGCATTAGTAAGGGTCAGGTAATGATGTTGGACGATTAGTTCTGCTCCACACCCACTCATCCAGAAGAATGGAGTTCCATCACTCCAGTGAACATAGTTCACCTGTTCAATCTCAATTTCATGTGCGACTAATCCAGAGCATCCCATTTACCTGGCAATGGTTTTCTATGGGCATTATACAAGCTGGGTGTGGGTTATCTTGTACAGATCTTTTTGATCTTTTTGAGAATGTTGGGATCCCAGCAGTAATAGGGATCAATCATTTGCTTCAGCTTTACTGTACTGTGCATAATATAATATTTAAAGACTGTTTAGATGAGCAGTGGGTGTTTGTTTTCACATGAATATGACTAAATATAGTAAATAAAACTAAAAACAATAAATTCAAATAACATTATACAAGAAATAGTGACTTCATGTTCAATATATTAATGAGTTCCTTGTGGAAGCCCAGTGTTACTTGTAGTTTCCATCAGAAACCTTGTTTGACTCCATCAGTCCTTCATTAAATTAAATCAGGAGCTGCTGATGGGATTTCACGAATCCAAACAAATGCAAATTAAACAATTTGCATAGACGCGTAAGACTTTTGGACAGTACTGTCATTTATTTCACCATCATTAAGCGTGAATCTTCCTTTTTGTTATTCTTCAGTATGCAGAATACTATCACACCCTCTTTCCACTACATCCCTCATAATTTGCATAACTATGTATGTCAGACTCATCATTTTTGAGTTTTTGTGTGGATGGAGAGATTTTTTGAAAATGATGGGTTGGAAATTATGTTCTGAAGGACACCTGAAAATGTGTTCTTGGATAGAAGTCCTATTAAAAGAAGACAGGAGATGTACACACATACACATCCTCCACTAAGACCTCCAATTACTGCCCTGTGATTGCAGGCTTTTTAGCTGGACTTGGTTAATTTAGAGTAATTACGTACACTGCCCTCAGCTGTAACACTGGCATTTGTAGCAAATGAAAAGCTGAGAGATAAACACTGCATTAAGATCATACAGCTGCTGTCTAATAGCGCTACAGTGTCTCAGTCAAAAGGCTGTATATGTGACATTTGCATTTCAAAGTTTTAATGATGAAGAGAATGTGGATCATGGGGTGCTTGTGAGTACAGACAATACAGTCACTGTAAAGGAGGCCAATAATGACAAAAAACCTGCTTTTCACCTGCTTTTCTGTGAGAAAGCTTGCATAATGGCAAGAGATGCCCTGATACCACTTTTTAATTTCTGATACTGATCTTAATACCAGAGTTTCAGTTGTCAGCCGATACTGATGTCAGTCCAATATTTTGTTTTATTCTTGAAACAAATATTAATAAAAAGAATAATAACAACAGTAATAATAATGTGGATGGTGTTGGAGTAGTAGTGGGTAGGATACTTCCCTCTAGACCAAGAGGTCATGGGTTCGAATCCTACCTTCAGCAAACCACCACTGCGTCCCTGAACAAGACCCTTAACCCCAAGTTGCTCCAGGGAGACTGCCCCCTGTAGTTATGGAATCAAAGTCTCTTTGGATAAAAGTATCTGCTAAATGCCATAAATGTAAATGTAATATTCATGGAGACATTGAGCATGAAGAAGGATGTGATCGTGAACAGGACTTTATTATCAAACAAGCTAGAAACAGGCGACTAAACAAGAAACATTGAACTAGCACAGTGACTGATAAAACGAAACAAGAAAAGGGACTGGGGTGGAAAATACATACATGTGAACTCAAGGGGGTTAAACACAAAGCCGGAAGCAGAGGCCAAAACACACCAAAATATTAAGCCATGAAGCACGGAGCAGAAATCACTGAGCAAAACGAATAAGCAAAAAATACCAAGCAAACACATTATGAACCAGCCAAACTACACTGAAGACAGAGGCTATTTGTACTAACTAAAAAAAAGGAGAAACACTAGGGAGGAGAGGTAAACAAGACACAGGTAAACTAGGGGTGGGGCTAGACCAAAACAACAGACCCACATAGATCAGGTAAACAAAATCACACAGTGAACATTAACAACAACAACAGACAAGGAAAAAAAGGAGAAAAACCTGCTGACTCAAAACACACTTGTAATTGAAGCTATTGGACATGCCCCTCTTTTGTTTGTACTACAATTACTGTAGATTCTTTTAGTCATCTTTTGCTTTATATAAATATTATGTTATAATTATTTCACCAATGAAACTAGTTTCACAGAAGTACGAATGTAAGGTAATGTGTCGCCAGCATAGTACTGAGGGCAGAGTTTTTACAGGCTCCTGACTGATTGTGATCGGAAAACCGTAGGGAAGCTGAAAGTAACTGGAGCTACATTTTTGTCTGCTTCAGCCCTTATAAGTTTAATTAAATTTCTGGACATCTTTGCTGTGATGGCCTCTCATGCCAGTCTCATCTTCTGACCCATATTTCTAGGCTGTACTTTCAAATCCATTTTAAATAATCGTGCATTTTAACATTTCTTTGAAGAAATCGGTAACTGCCCACTTATAAGTGAGTTCCAAGTTGAAGTAATTCTAGTTGTTTCCACAGTAATTTCTAGACTCCTTGTGCAAATGTCCACATGTGCTAGCCCTCACCCTCCCAATGTGGTGGCATCTTGTGATTAAAGAAGGCCTAAATAGTACTGGGCAGTACTGGAAATAAATTGGGGAAAATTTGGCTAGGAATTCAAAAAAAAGCGAGAGAGCTGCCCATGATTTGGTAAAATTGTACTAATCTCGCTCCAGAGAGGTGTGGTCTTGGATTAATCTGTCAGTGGGATGCTCCTGATGGCAGTAACTGAGGCCACGAGGCTGGGCGTGGCACCCAGTGGCTTCTTAGAGATAGTTGCCATTGTTACCTGCTGACTAAGTTACCAAACTGTGTCAGAGACACTCATCTCGACCAATCAGAATGTGGTGGGTGGGTTTTTCCCCAGGGTTCTCATTAAGAACAATACTGTTGTCTGGTTTTGATATACAACAAGAGGATGGGGGATCAAAAGAGAGTTTTTCTCTCTCTCCCTCTCTCTCTCTCTCTCTCTCTCTCTCCCTCTCTCTCTCTTTCTCTCTCTCTCTCTGCTTCTCTGTTAATTACCAGGAGACGCTTCTTTCGTGGGTGGCTGGTACTTCCCTCACACTGTAAAACATTTATCTTCTGCTCTACTCCACTCCAAAAAAACACACGCACACACATGCAGAGGCACATTTTGCAAAAATCCTGAAACTCTCTATAGCATGCATATGTGTTTGCTCCCACCCTTGCTCTTGCTGTTGCGCACGGGTGCGCACACACCCTCACATTAGGCAGTGACCGTGTCAGTTCCTTCTCTCTTCAGTGAAGATGTATATTAACATTTGTAAATTGCAGTTTAGCAGAAGGGATTGATTTTTTCTGTTCCAATTTGCTCTGCTCACCATGGAACAGAGTTTGTTTTTGTTTTTTCACCAGTGAGTGGCTTTGTTACAGAAAGAGAGAGAGAGAGAGAGAGAGACGGAGACAGAGACAAAGACATGGAGGGGGAGATGAAGAGAAAACAGAATGATAGAGAAAGAGAGAAGAAAGAGAAAGGGAAGGTAGAGACAGAGGCACACAGAGAGGGAGATGGAGAGGCAGGAAAGAAAAGAGACAACGAGACAGAGTGAGAGAGGGAAAAAGAATCAACTGAGAGAGAAAAAATGGAGAGAACTAGAAAAGAGAAAGTGAGAGAAAAGAGATGAGAAATGGAAACAGAAAGTTAGAAATGTTAGAAAAAAGTGTCAGGGAAGGGCTAAGGGGGGGAGAGAGAGAGAGAGAGGGAGACTGGGATTTCTATCCTGCTTGATGAGGACTCCGGTGTTCTTTTGAATGTGAGCAAAAGGATGGTTGTGTGTGTACACCTTTGCTTATGTTTATCCTCAAGTGTGTGTGTGTGTGTGTGTGTGTGTGTGTGTGTATGTGGGTGGGTGAATTTGTCTTGCTGGAGACCGACTGACCTTTTTATCTGCTGCTTGTTCTCCTGCTGGATCAACGGAGCATAAATAGCTACAATTTACCACAATACACAATTAAAACAAATACACTGCTCTCATTAAGGGCTTGCCAGGACACACCTGGCTCCCTATTCAGAGGAACTGCCAGTAGTGCTGGGACTGAGAAAATAGAGCATGAATCTACAAAAGAGCCTTAAATTATACATTTCTGCTTCCTCAGTACTGCAGATGTGGTTTTATGAGCCATCTAATGCAACTGCCTATCTTTTCTGATTCTAACTGAGGCTGAGTGCTGCAACTTCCTCTACAGCCATTATATATGTTTGTGTCTGTGTTAGTATATGTGTTAGAGTGAAACTGCATCATACAGCTTTGTGTTATTCTGCTCAGTTAGGTAACACATGTTATTAGTTATTGTTTTAGTGAGGTGTAAAGTCAAATATTGTACCACGTGTACTGTAGATTTTCACCATAGTGTGAAATATGAGCAAGTGTCAATATGATGCCCTGATTGACACTTTAGACCGCCATGAATGTCTCAACAATACATTTTAGGGAGATCTCTGGAAAAATCTCCAAAACTGTGAGCAATCTGAAATGGTTGAAATGATGGTGAGTTGAAAGATGTTCAGCTCATCAACTCATTTCCTCTCCTTCCTGAAAAATAATTTGTTTCATTTCATCCGTCTGCAATTGCCCCTCCTCCACCATCGCCAAAAATTTGATGCCGTTGGGTATTTCACACACCAGTTGTCACCCTAATTATAATGTAAACTCCATTTTTATTTTCACCAGAACTAATGAGGTCTTAGACATAATGATGTCAGGAGGAATCCGTATGTACGAATCCATCTGTGGTAACGAGTGATGGGGCTGATCCACGTTTTTCTAGTTCCGATCTGATACCGATACATGACTGCCGATACCGATACAGATTCCGATATAATAATCTTTTTTACTTTAATATTAGCATTATTTTTGTTGGAACTGTGCTGTTTGTTAGTAAGGTTACATCACAGAACAAATAAACTACTAAGCACTTAGTAGAAGAGCAAAAAATATACACAACTACACTGAATTTAAAGGCATTCCAAAGAAAGTTATTTACGTCACATTTCACAAAAAGGTAGCAGCAACAGCTGTACATTTTTTTAAATATCAAAAGCACATCACTCTTGGCTTAATCAAATAAATAGTTCAAGTATTATGTCAATTTTAGCAGCAACAACAGTGTAGAAAATAAAGTGCAAACGAATACACGACATGGGCAGAGTGTAATCCAACCACTGCTGTATTTAAGGTGGACCGGCCAAGTTACAAGATGCCCACCTTTAGCCTCGTCGTGTTTTCAGAGAATCATCCAAAGAATAAAAATAGACAGCTTATTAAATTAATGGATTTAGATGAGCTTCAAACTAACCAAGTCCAGGTCTCTAGTCCTAAGGAAAGGTAAAGTGGCTGACCATTTCCACTTTACACTGGGAGGGTCCAAGATTCCAACGGTAACCGAAAGACCTGTCAAGAGCCTGGGAAAAATCTTCAACAGCTCTCTGAAGGACGCAGCGGCTTTGCAGCAGACCAAAAGCGAACTTGGCTCACAACCATCGACAAATGGGGTCTCCCAGGAAAGTTCAAGGCCTGGATGTACCAGCACCAGTCCTGCCTAGAATACTCTAGCCCCTGTTAGTTTACAAGGTACCAGTGACAACGGTAGAGGGACTGGAGAAGACCATCAGTCAGTTTCTTAGGAGATGGCTGGGACTCCCTCGGTCCCTGAGCAGCATTGCCCTGTATGGCCATTCCACCAAGCTGCACCTCCCTTTCAGGGGACTCACCCGCTCCAGAGCGGTGATGATGTACAGGGACTCTGCAGCTGTCAAGGTGGCCTTGGCAGGAATCCTCGTTAAGACCGGGAGGAAGTGGGAGGCACAAGAAGCTGTAAGCAGAGCGGAGACACGTATGAGGCACAAAACCTTGGTGGGAACAGTGTGAATGGGGGGCATGCCTTGGCAGCTTTCCTATGCCACAATACGATCATGCATGTGGCAAGGAGAAGTGTCAACTGATCCACGATGAGATCCACGCAGAAGAGGAGGAAGATCGCTGCAGCAAGATGGTCGGTATGCCCAAGCAAGGGCCACGGACAAGGTGGGAGCATGCGGATTCTCGCAAACTCACCTGGCAGCTCCTAGTTGACCTGTGAAGGGAACATAAGTTCCCAACCACTGTCACTACCATTTCACTCCGCCCAGATATTGTGTTAACATTGGAGTCCACCAAGCAAGTGGTGTTACTGGAGCTGACTGTCCCCTGGGAGGACCAGATAGATGAGGCAAACGAGCGCAAGAGGGCCAAATACTAGGAGCTCACCACAGAGTGCCGGAGCAAAGGCTGGAAAGCACGCTGCAAACCAACTGAAATTGGGTGCAGAGGTTTTGCAGGTCACACACTCCTGCGAGTGCTCAAACTCCTAGGAGTTACAGGACTGCAGTTGAGGAGAGCCACCAGGAACATCCTTGAGGCCACAGAAAAGGCTTCACGGTGGCTGTGGATCCGTAGGGGGATCCGTGGTGGGCTACTTGGACACAAGCCGGGGACTGATCACCCCCGGCTGGGTCACCCGGGCGAGGGTGTATGATGATTAAAGACCCGAAACACCCTACGACTCCGGGTTTATCACTGATGATGTGTCCAAGTATCACCGGAAGGTGTATTTAAGTCCAATGGATAAATGATAAAAACATGTATTGAGCAAAAACCTTTGATTGAGCAAAAACTTTTGATTTTCCATAATCAAAATCACAAATATATATATTTGCCTACAAACCCTTAAAAGTAAAGATGACAAAAGATGTTTCTTTCGGATAATGCCATAGAAGAAATACATTCAGCATCCATTTGAAAAATGATTATTGTAAATAAGATGCATGAGATAGTATAGTATAGTAAAGATATCAAAATTATGAAATAACACATTCAGTGATCAAACACAGGGAAATAAATCAAAACTATCCTGTAATTTGAATTGGTCAAGATAACCTCCCCTTTTACATATTCTTTAGCATTCTCTTAAACAGCTTCATGAATCATAAGGCACCTGGGATCCTTTCCAATCCTTTCCTCTCCAGCTTAAAGAAGATGCATATATACAGAGACCTTGTTAGCTGTTACAAACTACTTGCTGGTTTGACATCTAAAAAGGATATTTTATGTAAATGTGTGAAAGCATTTTTAAAAGATTAATCGCTATGTGATTTAGCAGTTAAGCACAAGACTTTAAATTAAATGTCTAAGCTTATGACATACTTTTGGTAAACTTTCGACAGGTGCAGTTTTTCAAAAAGATTTAGTTCTTATATTTTTTTCACACTTTTTTGGTCTTTTTTTCTGTAAGAGGATATTTTATTATACGAAATAAATCACACCATGGAAGTAATTGAGACTGACTGTTCAACTAAAACAGGTGCTGATTTCAAACTGCTTCTGTAGTTCTGTTCTTAAGCTAAAAGTCTAGCATCACTTATAAGAAGTGAAAGCCAATGAGCCTTGCTGAAGAAATTACTGAACTTTGACATGTCTAGACTTACCTCGACTGGTTTGGTCAATGAAAATGGAAGTCCAACTTAGCAGTTTTACTCTCGGGCTTGTTCAAGGCTAACATTGCTTAAAGACTTGAAAGCTAATGGGTCTCATACAATAAATTAATGAGCTATCGTTTTAGACGATTCTATTTTGATGGCTTCTATCTGCCCAATCATTATCACTGAACATCCATCCGGAGCGGTATGGGTGACTTTGAGAAGTACCGATGCAAGGAGGTGAAATGGAGACCAATAATGGCTGCTCCAGCTCATTTGTAAAGCATTTTTGTCCAGCATCCATCACCAGTAGACTGAAATAGCCAAGAAGCTGACTGAGCTGAGTGAGGCAAAGTAAAAAACGCAGAGTTGCAGGCTGGGCCTGCAAAGTTGAAATCTAAAGATACAGCACTGCTTTGGTTTGTGTTAATCTTCATGTCCATGTCTATTTTGATCTACCAAGTTGCTTTGAATCCAAATATAGTTAAAAAATGTCACCCTACCATGACACAACCTGACCTTTAGCACCAAGTCAAACTTGGACCAAACCTGGGCCATTGACCACCACCACCACCAAATTAAGCTCCATCTACACAGTAGTATGTGTCAAGTTAGTTAGTAGCATAGTGAGAAAGACTGATTAGTCATTGAATAGTAATTATCAGTAATTATAATTACAAGTTTAAATCACTTTTAACATCAATAATTGACAGGTTTTGCTGAGGTGACCTTGATTTGTTTGTGTTTATTTATGTTTGGGGAAACACATTTTGAAAAATGCCAGTGAATTTCACATTAATTTTTTTAATACAAACATATATAACCTTACAAAAGGCCTTTCCATTCATGGATTTTTATAATCAATCAAAAGTAGTGCATTTCCTGCATTACAAATAACTGGGTACTTCAGGAGCTGAAACCATGACAGATTTACTTTAGGAACTTAACTTTACCTCATCAGGGATCTCAGGCACTCAAAACACTTTCATTGTGCCAACAACAGTGCTTTTGATTGATTGTTGCAATTAATCCTAGGTCTCTGTCCAGCCTAGGCATTTTCATTACAAGCCATGGCAAAAACACCACCAGTGCCCTGCTGCAGCCTGACTTTCTATTGGCTGAACAGGTTTACGGTTCTTTCAATAGATACCTTTCTTTGTGTACACACTTTAGAATGAGATAAAATAGCTTTGTGCAGGTCCCCTATAAAAACAGTTCCTTAGTTTTTCACATAGCTTGGATCCATCAGCTCTCCATTGGCGATCTGCATAAGCTTTACATAATACATTGCAGGCATACTGGACTGACCTTGCTGTCAACAATATCAGTGCCTCTATTTTGCCAGAAAAAAGTAGTGGGAACACACAGTAAGTAAGGAGAAAAACTAAACTGGAGAAAATACAAGAAAGAAAATAATACGTTGCTTAAATAATAAATAAATAATCAATTTCAGAACAAAATGAATAAAATGGGATTATTCCTATAATCAATATTTTAACATTTCTGTTCTGCCTCTCCAACCTCAACATCATGTTCTAGTTTGAATAATAACAACAACAACAACATCATCATCATCATCATCATCATCATCATCATCACCATCAACAACAACAACAATAATACTAACAACAACAACAATATATATATATTTAAACTTTTACACAGGGGAACCTAGATCTAATGGTAGATCTAGTGTAGTTCAAATGTCAACCTGGAAAACTGTTAGACAGCAGATCTCCTTGTCAGTTCTGTTTGTACTAGTTAAGTCTCACAAATATAGTCCTTGAGATCTACTTTGCAGAGTTTACTCCAAGTGTAATCTACGTTTATGCAGGCCTTCAAGGCCATTTGAATATCAGAACCTGCATATAAGAACTCTGCAGGGTGGTAGCTTTTCAGGATGGGCTTTGGGCGTATATTTACACAAACACAAGCTGTGTCATTTTACTGTCTGTAAATCGATAAGTTGCTCCAAAATATAGCATGTAGCCGTGGTTGTTATGGTAGCAGACAGGCCAGGTTATATAAAGCATAGTTCAACATAATGAGGTTTATGCAGAGAAACACATTCATACTATGCTCATTTAGCCTTGGCGTAGTGTAATGGCAGATGTCAAATGTCAAAAAGGCTGGAGACCTTAACATTCAGTATTTTATAGTTATCTCTCAAGTGCACACTGCACCTGAAATGATACAGTAAACAAAAGCATGGAAGACATGGTGTTAACCCAAAAACATTTGGCAGTTAATAAAGATATAAATAATTTAAATCATTACATAAATCCAGTCTTCTTTCTCTAAACCATGTGGCACAACTTCCACCCCAATTAGGATGAGAAGTTGACTACTGACTGGTTAAAAACACATTTGCAGAACAGCAAACCTAAAAAGCTAACCATGGAGCTTCCTAGGCTGAAGCAGACTGCCTGCATGTTAAAAAAATGTTCACGGACCATTGATATCTTACCACTGATGACTTGATGTGCAAATGAAGACATTGGCTTTGGCATTTAACACTATTTCAGCTGTTCTTTTAGAATAACATTATTTGTAGCCCTCTGAAAACAACGATGCAGCAACATTTTTAAGAAGCTGACCTTTTAATGCTGGTGTTTGGCTTTGAAAATCTGCTGGACTCTTGAGACTTTTGGCTTTTTTCCTGAAAAATATTCCTTTCAAATTCAAAACACTGTTGCATTCAGCAGAGATTCGAGGCATAAGAGTGAAAAGACTGACATGATTTTGCAACACAGCAACAACAACACTTGCAGAAAATCAAATGCAGAGTGAAAAAATATTTTTACCCATTTGACTGAGTAGGATTGTGATCGACCGGTAACAGTTTACATGACTATAAACCTGTATGGGACAGCAAAATTATGTCATTAACTAATAATAGATATTTAAAATGAGCGTACCTGTTCAGTTTTGACAAGTTTATGAGAAATATAGACAACATTTTTTCTTTCTACCATAAGCATGTTTTCATGAGTAAAACACTATAGAACATTACACTGACCAATAAACAAATACAGTTCAAATTCTTTTAGATGTTTTTGTTCATGTAACATTAAATACCGTCATTTTGATTAAAGTCTGTGGCACTGCTGTGTTATTCTTACATTATTCTTAAGTTTGGTTGGAAAGAATAGACTTAAATTCTCAAAATGTCCAATGGAAAATGATCCAATCAGAATTTTCTCTTCAGTATCTAAGAGAACTGTCTCGTTGGTTAGACTGAATATAAAGGTCAGAAAAACTCTACATCTAAACAGCCTACATTGTAAGCTGTTTCATAGTATCATATCATCTCCAGTGAAATAAATGAAATACTCTGAATTTTTCCTCTTATCTGTGTTCTTGCTCTATGGTTTGAGGTATAAAACATTTCTGAACATTTTTCGTTACTTTTTGTCATCATTTTAACAGCTTACCCACTTGTGGTCTTGTGGCCTCTTTGCTCTGGACATTTTCAACTGTTCCCCAACCCACCCCACCGAATCCATTAATCCAAGTTCTAAATTAGCACTGAACACCTAACACTGCATTCTGTTGAGATACTATTGCATTTATAGCATATATGTTTAAACCACAACCTCAAAATGTTAAAGGAAGTCACTGTTTATGCATGTTATATATCCAAAAGCATGTGGGCACCTATATGAGCTTGTTGCCCACCCCATTCCAAAATGGGCATCATTATGGAGTTGCCTCCCATTTTGCAGCTTTAACATCCTCTACCCTTCTGGGAAGGCTTTCCCCAACATTCTGTGGTGTGTCTGTGGGAATTTGTGTCCATTCAGCCAAAAGAGAATTTGTGAGGTCAGGCACCAATGTTGATGAGTAGGCCTGCCCTGTAATCATTGTTCCAGTTCATCCCGAAGGTGTTCAATTGAGTTGAGGTAGGGCTCTGTGCGGGCCACTGGAGTTCCTCCACACCAAACTACTTAAACCATGTCTTTACAGACATTGCTTTGTATAACCAGGCACAGTCATACAAGAACGAGAAATGACCTTGCCCAAATTGTTGCCACAAAAGTTCAAGCCCTTAACTGAGCTACATGCTGTAGGCTTAACGTTACCCTTTGCTGGGACTATGGGGCTGAGCCCAAACCCTGAAAAAGCCTATTACTCCTCCTCCATCAAACTTTATATTAAAGCTATGCATTCTAGTACATAACATTCTCCAAACATAGATTTCTCAGTCCGGCTGCAGATTGTTAAGTATGATTAATCAGAGAACTTTTCCACAGATTAAGTCCAGTGGTGGTGTAGTTTACACAACTCCAGCCGACACTTGGGATTGCGCATAGTGACCGTAGGCCTGTGTGCAGCTGTTCGGCTGTGAAAACCCATTTCATGAAGCTTTCAGCGCACAGTTCTTGGGCTGATGTTGCTTCCAGAGGCGGTTTGGAGCTCTGTACTGAGTGATGTAGCAGAGAATATGCCATTCTCATGATCTTCTGCTTGGCTGCTGAATTGTTTTTGTCCCTATACACTTTCACTTCACAGTAATAGCTCTTGCAGTCAACAGGGGCAGATCTAGCAGGGGAGACATTTAACAAACTAATTTGTTGCGAGGGTGGGCTCCTATGAAAATCCCATGTTCAAAGCTCTTCAGTACAAACTATTCTACTGTATTGGAGGAGACTATATGGCTATGCATTTGATTTTATATACCTGTTAGTAATGGGTGTGGCTAAATCACCTGAATTCAAAAATTAGCAGTGTCCTCATACTTTTGGCCCCATAGTGTTTGAAATAGCATACAGTATATACTGATGTACAAATACAGACCACAGTCCATCTGTTTCTGTGCATCATTTGTTAACTCCCTGTATGTGTGTGTGGTGTATGGTGAAAGGCATGCCTCTTAGTTCCAGCAGTAATTGGTGTTGTGATAGGTTTGCTTCCTGGCTTCTGCCACCTCAGAGCAGTCTGTTTTCAAGGCCAGTGTAATGAGATGTATGTGTGTGTGTGTGGGGGTTGTGTGTATGTGTTCAGCACAATGAAATGAGCGAGCTCAGGGATCGATTCCTTCATGAAAAAAGCATATTTCTTCAGCACACACAGAAACATGAAGAGCTCAAAGGGAGCGGTCTCTCTCTCTCTCTCGCTCTCTCTCTCTCTCTCTCTCTCTCTCTCTCTCTCACACACACACACACACACACACACACACACACACACACACA
>JBBPCY010000130.1:3848236-3871013 GCA_037974405.1 Brachyalestes nurse
CAGTTATTTTGGTGAGAGTAACTTAAAAGTAATGCAATAGTAGTATAATGCCTTACATTTTAAATACAGTAATATTGTACATTGTCACTCCTAAATATGATCATATTGCCCCACCCTACACTGACATACATTCAGGATGAGAAGATTTTTCTTTTCTGTTTAGAGGTAGAAGGATTTGTAATGATTGCGACGATATAGGCACTATACCTGTCATTCCCTGGGATGCAGAGAGTGCATCATTGATTTTCTTCTGCTCTTTGTGTACAGTGATAATCATCGCTGGCATCAGGCTGTGTCTGGTTAACAAAGACAACAAAAACAGAGCACAGAATCTGCTGGAGAGGGAATACTGAGAGTGTTTCCATATTAAAGTTTGCTTGTTGAAATTTCTGCAGTGTGTGTGTGTGTGTGTGTGTGTGTCCACGTTGTTATCGATAATTATCACAAGCTATTACACAGTCTCAGAACTGCTCTCCTGCTGCCACCCACCACTCCTCACACACGCAGACACATATAAACACACACTCTCTTTCTCTCTCTAAGCTACAGCCTAGAGGCTGTCAAGGACAGGCACTTTTGCATTCCATAATGTTATAATTGTTTTATAGAAATATGATTTAATAAAAAGTTTATTATTATTCATTATTCTTGAGCACTCATGTGCAGAGACTTGTGGAAGTTGTGGAGAAAGCTAAGACTTCAGCTGAGCTGGTGCTTCCGCTTGACTTTCAGCTCATGGTGTGCCATCTGCTCGCTAGTTATGCTCTCAAGTATCTGCATGTAATACAAAGTGAACCTATAGCTGGCAAAGCAAGCTCAGGGCCCTCTCTCCAGCAGAACCCCAGAGGCTGAGCTGCTAGCCAGTCACACGCCAGTAGAATTTAGAGTGTGGAGAGGAAAACTCTCATGTTTGTCCTGGTTACTGAACATTCTCCCATATAATTTCTTGCTGGTAGTACCTTGTTAGAGCTGAACTCATTAGGAACCATAGGCCGCAGCATGGTGCAAATTTCTGGAGCCTTCTCACAAGAGCACAGGATGAAAGTTTTTGAAGGAGGAGGAGGAGGGGACTGCTACAGTCTAGGTGAAACTTAGGAATGCATCTTTTACAGGGTTTAAAGGGAAATTGTGCACTACAATGTGATGAAAATGTATTTAAATCGGTTCCCTCTGTAGAGGATTTATAGTTATTTTCACTTGGAAAACACATTCAACCGTGGGTGTGAAAACACATTTGACCGTGCATAAAACTGTATGTGGGGTCAACAAAAAAAACGTGTCTGATGTGCTTGTAGTAAAACTCTACTGAACCACACCAGTGTGAGAACAGTTCACAGTTCACCCCCACTTGATTGGATATCGTGCTTATGTTCGCCACAAAGCTGCACGATAGTTCCATGTCCCGCAGCCCCCACCTACTCAAATGCTAATTTAAACCATTGGAAAAACAGCAGAACTGTTATTGGTTACCAGTGTGAAAGTTTAGGTTTAATGTTCAGCAAAAGACTTCAAGGAATATATTTTAAGCATGTCTCTCTCTCTCCTGCTCTCTATTTCTCGTTCGTACTCCCTCTCTCTATCTAGCCATCCTTTATCAATGTCGCACAAAGATGATGTTAGCAGAAGACCAAGTCTGCTAGTGATGATCTAAGCAAGTACTAATGAGTTTGTTTTTCTTCTCTCCCTCTCCCTCTCCCTCTCTCTCTCTCTCTCTCTCTCTCTCTTTCTCTGTCTCTCTCTATCTCTTTTTTTCTCTCTTTTGCTTGCACCTGGGATTTTGTCTCCTGTGCCTCTCCTCATCCTTAGGTAAGTACATTTACTATGTTAAGTATATTAATATATACTGCTGGGAGAAGGGAAAATTCTGAATTTGGGTGTGTATATAATATGCCTATATGTGTATACCAACACACACACACACACACACACACATTTAAGAATGATCCTCATACTGCGAGGGCTGTAACAGGTTACTATATCACATTTAGGAAGATCCTGTAAAATTCTATGTCATTAAATTTTTTTAAGGTAAAATGAGAAGACTAAGGAGAAGATTTTAAGACCTGTAAAAGAAGCCTAACAGAGTATATTTTCCTGCCCATTTCTAAAGCCACACACAAAAAGTCAGCTTCATAAAAAGTGGTTGCTTTGTTGTGATCTGCAAATATCTGTATGCATGCATCAAAGGTATAAAGGGTCCACTAACATTTTTACATCCGCTCTGGCATTAGCTTAGAATGCATGGTGGTTTATGCTTTGAATTCTGCTGCTCTTTGTTTTGCTGTCCAGTTTTACCACGGTTGACCTACATCTGTACTGGGGTAAAGGTTCAATCTGTGGTGAATGGACTTGATTCACACACTCACAAACTGTCAATGGATCAAGCATCACTGGCATGCTTTTATTCTCTATTATTTTCAATGCAGCATCTTGAGCTGACTTTAAATGGCTGAGGAAGGCAAAAAAGCTGAAGGTGTTTGAATTTGCACCTTCAGTCAGTTTCCATGTTTAATATAAACATATTTTAGAGCTCTCTCCTGATGTTAAAATGACACATACATAAACAGCTACAGAAATTCTGGGGCACAAATTGTACAGTACATGTCCCAAGGAGTCACACATTTATCTATACAAAAGAGTCACACAGTTTCAGGGCATCATACAGCATATGCCTATAATGCAGCCGGCATAACACAATGTATAAGAAACCTCCTGTGTTAACTGATGTACCTTTATCTCTGGTTTAGTTGTTTAACTTTGTTTCTGCAACCTGCTATAGATTAGGGTGACCAGATGTCCTCCTTTTCCGGGCGGAATTTTAGAATCGGCCGGGATTTTGGGCTACTTACACATTCGTCGGCCCGAGATGCAGCCGAGATGCGCATAAAACATACTAACCCCTCCCGGACCACGGCTGTCAGCCCGAGATGCGCATATCTCCCCCGGAAACACGGGTGAACGTCAGTACTTCTCGGCCCCATCCCGCAACCCGCAACCCCCAATAACAACCCCCGCCCCCCCCCCGGAACCACACAAAGTAAACCCCCCCGCTAAGGTGTCCTCTTTTTCCCAAATCTGGTCACCCTACTATAGATGCATGCACAGAATAGCTGTTTTTGCGAGGGGTGGTGATGGGAGGGTGGGCATAGACCCCCTGACACCAGGCCTGAAGCTAGTACTGCCAACTGGAGTGTACAGGGCAACAAACCTTGATTTAAGTGGATTGTTTGCACCGTGGCACTTAATACCAGTGAGCAAGCATCACTTGTTATATCTGGCTACAACTAAGATCAAACCAGCTGTCATGCACTGAATGCTGTCAGGCCACTAATGCCATTATGCCATCGGTGGTTGACCATCATCCACAGTTTGCGAGATTTGGCCGATTGAGCAGGTTATGTCGGGGTCGGCAGTCACTTGTTAGAGAGAGCTAAGAATTTGTGAAGGAGGATTGAAGCAATAGAGAGAAACAGAAGCAAATGGCAGAGGGAGAGCAGCCTTATATTTCCTGCCAGTACAAAGATTTGTTAGAAAGAATGGGCATTTCAACTAATATTTGCTACTCAGAAGTTTAAATAACAACAAGAAAATATATTTATAAATATGCACAGCAGGACTGAAAGTGCTCTGAAAGAGCTTAAAGCATGAGGAACTAACTCATTTCATGGACCTGAACTTGTGCCAACCATGCATTTAATTCACTGTTTAACATACAAATATGATTTGATTTTGTTAGCTGCAACCTAAAGGTAGTTTACTTTCACATGCTGGGATTAGCCTAAACTTGGACATTTGAAGCTTGTAAGCTATTAAAGGAACATAGCCCATCCCTTGCTTGCATATTGCAGATATAAAGACTATCACAAACTCTTGCTATAAAGAATTATTCTCTTGCAGGGGAATTTAGTACATTCGTATAGAAGCCGACAGAAGGGTTTGGGTTAGGATCACCAACTGGTCTTATTTCTTCCTTACCGGCTTTACTTTCTGGGTTCTAATACTGGGGCGTAATGCTGCCATTACGTAACGAGTTTAAAGTACTGTGGCAGTTTACTGGACTAACTAATCAAACAAAAGGTATTTTGGAAATTATAATGGACTTCATGTTAATCTTAGCTTTATTAGACATCACAATCTGTTCTGATTTAAGACAGTGACAATAACACACTCTAAGTGTAGCCGTTTTGACAGAAACAGAGTCGTCGCTGAGAAGGTTTCTCATAGCAAAGTTGGTAATTGCAGACCAGCTTCTCCATAGATGAATTGTCTGATCGTCGTCCCAGTCCCCTTCGTAATGGCAATGGAATGTTATCATTCAGCAGCGTTTATATGAGAAAGAGTATTAGGAGAATATTCAGAGTAAAACCCTCCCTTTCACTTTCTCGAGTACGAAAGATTTCTTAGAGGTCCCTACGGTCCCATTCCTTTCTTTACTATCAGCACTTTGCTCTCTCTCTATTTCTCTTTACTCTCTCTCTTTCTCTCTTTCTTTCTTTCTATCTTTCTTTCTCTCTCTCTCCCTCCCTCTCTTTGTCTTTCTCCCCTCACTTTTTTCTACCTCCGTCCCCTGAAAGCTGTTCTCTTTATCTCTCTGTGCTGGGCCTGTGCTGTGGTCTCCTCCTCTCTTCAATGCTAATGAATGGATCCCATTACACCCGCTTATCTGAGTCCTCTCTCTCTCTCTCTCTTTCTCTCTCACTCTCACTCTCTCTCCTCTCTCTCTTTCTTTTTCCCTCTCTTTCCCTCTCTCGCACTCTCAGGCCGCAATCTCTCTCGTCCTCCCCCTCACTGCAAATTGATTAACCCCGGTGGAGCGCTTCAAAATGCTCAGATACCAGGAATGAAAATACCCTTCTCCAGAAGCCCTGACGTTTTTTGCATAATTTGTCGTTTTTATTTATTGATTTATTTATTTATTTAGACTCTCCTCGCACAGAGTGACAATGAAATAGATATTAGAGCCTGTCATAGCACACATCTGTGTGTGTGTGTGTGTGTGTGTGTTTGTCTGTGTGTGTGTGTGTGTGTGTGTGTGTGTTTGTCTGTGTGTATGTGTGTGTGTGTGAGAGAGAGATAAAGAAAGAGAGCAAAGGTAGTAGTTTTCCATTATTGGCTTGTGTGCATGTGTGTGTTATTGGCTCATCGCATGTGTGTGTGTATATATATATATTTGGTACATCAGTCTGTACAGCAAGCTTTGGTGTTAACTACTGAAGTCACAAACACAGGTGCTCTGAGGATTGCTGGAAGCTGAGTGTGTGAATAATAGATGGCTGAGCATCAGGCCCCATTAGTGTGAGTATGCTAGATGAGACTGCTTCACATACGCACACACACACACACACACACACACACAGTTGAGCCGTATGTGTACTGGTGTGGTTTCAGCAGGTGATGTTGATATTACATAGTTGTCACCTAATGGTTTACTTTCTTTCTCTTTTATACATACGCCATATATCAGCCATAACATTAGAACCACCTGCCCAATATTGTGTTAGTCTCCTTCGTGCTACCATAACAGTTCTGACCCATTCAGGGACTCCACAAGACCTCTGAAGGTGTGTGGTAGTATTTGGCCCCAAGATGCTGCAGCACATCCTGTAAGTCCTGTAAGTTGTGAGGTGGATGGTTCATCTAGTGGAAGCACATGACATCTAGTTGAAGCCCTATCTGGAACAGAATTTTGTCCCCAGCTTCAATGCAGTCACAGATTTAAAATAAAATTTTGTTGACGGGGTTGGGAATGTGGATTTTATGGCACTTTTTACAAATTGTATCAAGCTAATCATAGCTATTCACTTCACCTGTCAGTGCACTCTCTGCTTTCTCCTCCTCTCTCACTCTTTCTCTCTCTCTGAACATGAAAAAACAAATAGAAATGCATAAACACATGAATAAAAAATAATTGTCAGTCAGATTGTGAAGGAGGAGTCTCTTGTGGGTTTGAGCTTTCTGTTTACTCTCCAATACCCTGGCAACTTTTCAAAAATTCTCTTGCGCACACACACACACACACACACACGCTCACATGCACACTCACCTCTCCCTTAGCACCTGCCTTGCTGGCCGTTTTTTGGGTTTTTTTTTCACAGGTTCTCACTTCTGCAGCGTTCCTTTATTTCTCCCCTGAAAAATATGGGCAGAATTCTGCTCATATATGTCTTAACAGGGCAGTATAGAAGTCAAAAGGGGGATTAAACGGGGGGTTTGTGAGTGGAAAGGTAATACTGTAATCAAAGGTGCAGCCTGAACGACATGTGGAGCAGAACGACTTAACTTTGTTTAAAAGCTCACAGCAGTAGTGGTCCCTACTATTATTTATTTCATAATATTTAAGGCTGAACTAATTATGTCTGCAGCTGAAGCATTGTCCTCCATGGAAACGGCAGCTGTAATACTCTCTGTTTAGCTGTGATGTGGGAGATATGTATTTACTGTCACCTAATTAATTTCTTTAAGACTTTGCAATAATGTCTTTTCTTTTCATTTAGTGATATGTGAATACACTGGTAAACACCACCCACAGGGTTTCTGTCTCAATCACTGAGACATAAATGCTTTTATTACAGCATGTGGTTATTCATTAGAAAATGTATGCCTTCACAGTTTAATTTAAGGGAAGAAAGAAAAAACCATACAGGCTGGTTAGAAGATTTGGCTTTAGGTTGACTGAGAATGCAGACCAGGAGGGCTTAACACAATTTTTAGCACATGTGCAGAATTATGAGTCTTCTAATGAAGTATAATTTGCTCTGACCATGTTTTTCAAACTAAAATGACCTCTTACAGTTCAGGTATAGACTTGATGCTCACGTCAAGTTTGGATGGGTAGTTGCTGGAATGTAGCACTGAGGTCCAGGCTTGAGAGGAAGTAAATGCAGCGAATTGGTTCAGAAAGGGACAGTTAAGTCATCCCATATCACGTTTGTATTCACTACGTTCAGCCAAATGTCATATTTATGAAATATGTAACCTGTTAAATATGTAGAATTAAAAAGATTTATGATTGAACGGCTTAAGGTGAAGTTCTTACTATAGGCTGTCAGAACAGCATACTATGAAAAGTTTACCCAGTCTAAAATAGAACTGCTTTATTTAAGCAGAATTGAATCTATTACAGGTATTATGCATTCTAGTAGGTAGCGTTCTGGCATCCTCCTGGCATCCATCAAACCGAGATTCGCAGCATGCTTTACACCACGCTTGGCGATGCATAGTGATCTTAGTCTTGTGTGAAGCTGCTTGGCCATGGAAATTTCATGGAGCACCAGACACGTAGTTCTTGTGCTGATGATGCTTCCAGAGGCTGCCTGAAACTTTGAAGTGAGCGATGCAACACAGGGTAGACCATTTTTTATGTATTACATACTTTTGAACTCTTTGCTCTGTTTTATGGTCTACCTTATTAGTAGCACTTACACTTGACTAACTGACTAATCACTGAACTGACTAAGTACAACTCCTTCTACTGTGTCTATAGAAATTGCATGGCTATATGCATGATTTGATAAACGCATCTTAACCTTTTAGCTATGGGTGCAGTTGGAACACCTGATGTGAAAATGTATTAGGAACGTCCACATACTTATAGGCATATTTTTGTAGGTAATGATTTAGGTATGTAATTTGCATGATACTGGATTTTCATCAGTTAAATTCCATTTTTGCTGTTTTCTTTTTCCCTCTTTGTGGTGAGTGGTGAATTGTTTTGACAGCAAGCATCCCCCATTCACCTCTTAATGCTCTCTAGCAGCCCAATACAAATTCACAACATTTCACACATACAGCCAACACTATTCTAGTTAATTAATGAGGAATACGATTTTACTTAATGGAATCCCAATCAGTTTTCATTCTGCCAGACTATTCTTTGGTTACGCTCCTGCAGGACGAGGCTCTATAGTTGTTGAAGGGTTAAAGCGATATTCAATAACTGAAAGACTGATTTTACTCAGTACTGGAAAACCACACAATAGGGGAAGAAAAGTAAAGCAGAGAAAACTGTAGGATTTGAGGCTTTAAATTGGGCCTTTTGCCTCCCTTCTTTTCTCCAAAGCCCCTTTCTGCTCAGATCCAGGCCTGATCTCAGTGTGAGGCATCAGGTCATACAGTAAAGTGGTCCCAGCTGTCATATAGTAGTACAGTCCTTTGACAGAGACAGACTGGATGGCTTTGTTTCTCCTTCCACTCTCTTCTTTTCTCCTACATTAAACCCAATCTCTGTCTTTGTCAATCATTCCTCCACCTCTTCACCCACCACCCTGTCTCCCTCTCTCTCCTTCTCTCTCCTTCTCTCTCTCTCTCTTGCACCTGTCAGACTGTCAAGCTCAGTCGATTTCATATTCAAATATATAATGCATCATTGGGTGTGGCTGCTAGCTTTTTACTCTCTGTCTAAAACCTTAACAGCAGATGTTTGTTTATTTCCCTCTCTCTCTCTCTCTCTCTCTCTCTCTCTGTCTAGCTCTCTCTTACTCTCTTTTTTCCATTTCCTTACTCTCTCTCTCTCTCTCTCTCTCTCTCTCTCTCTCTCTGACTTTTTCATTCTCCCTCCTTCAGACAGGATCTTTATGCGCTTGAGATTATGGGCTGTTAATTAGCCATCTGGATTCCATGCTGTGTGTGTAAGTGTTTTTTGTGTGTGTGTGTGTGTGTGTGTGTGTGTGCGTGCATGTGCATGTGTGTGTGTGTGTGTGTATGTGTGCGCATGTATGGTGTGTACGTGCGCTAGTGCATTTTTTTTGCACTGCAGGATGTGAGGTTATAAATAAATTTCATATTCAGATTAATCAGTAACATTCAGAGCTGCGTCCATCATTATGAGAAGAACAGCACAGAAACCTAGAGCTAAAAATGCTACAAAACGTCCAGGATTGGAATATGAAACGGACCTCAATTAATGCATCCATGGTTAGATTTGATGCCAGTGTGAGTGGACTGCAGGTTTGGTCCAAATTACGAGATTTATCATTATGAGTTTGAGCTTGGGTCGAGACCAGCCTTCATAAAGCCTGCAGTAAATCTTTTTCCTGCTGGCAAAAATAACGTCAGATGGCAAGTAGTAATTAAAGAGAGCTGAGAGCCTGCATTGCAAGGACAGAACATTTTCAGCCAAGGCTTTAAGAGATGCCTAGAGGATCTCAAAATAAGACTAGGGTCATTTTACACAATAGTGCATAAATATTGCTTTTAGCATGTTTTATGTTCTATTATGTAGTTAATAATGTAGTAAGTTATGCACTGCTGGAAATGGCCAGGATGAAACACTGTTATTAAGGAGAACAGCAATTATGACTGTGAACTGAAGCCAGTGTCAAAGTTATGATTTTGGAACACATTTATACACACTTTCTTGTGTAGGTTTTGTAGACTATTAAGCTGCTTAATAGTTTTACTGTTACGGCTTTACATGAATTAAAAGCCCATTCGAAATCAGAAACCATCCAATTAACAGTAATAGCTAATTGAATTCGCTTATTAGCAGTGCAAGATGCAAGAAGAGGAGGCTGGACAAGGGCTACATTGCTCCTTGATTTGAGAATTATTTAAATGCTAAAAGACAATTAAAAAAATATAGTTAAATTGGAATGAGCTTTAAAATAATTTGAGCATGGTGGAACTCCAGTGTGTTTTACATCGAACCAATCACTTCTTTCCCGAACTGTTGCCACCTCTGTAATGAGATTGTCTTCACATTACAAGCTGAGTTGCAAAAAGGGAAGGTGCATGCAGAATTTTAGTTCAGGAACACAAAGCAGCCAAATGTTGTTTTTTAAACTTTATTTCAAATGTATCTAACGTTATTATGTTCTCTGTTTTAAACCTGTTGGCTTATCTATCCACCATTGTATGTCTCACTCAGTGTGCGTTTGGGTTTTGAATCTCAGTGTGTGAGTCTAAGTGTGACACACTCTGTAACAACGCTGCATATCAACAATCTGATTGATCGCCACTCAGCTTATTCAGAAAGTTTATCCAGACAGTGAGATTGAGCAGGGTGTGTGCTAGCGGTTTGATACAGCAGGGGAAACCAGCATTCATTTTTGTTTTGTCATTTAGTTTACTTCCAGTGAATATATCCTTTTCATGTTACCACTTTTTGTAGCCTGTGATTCAATTTTTGGGTTTAATGTGTTCCTCTGGGCCAAATGTTTTCAATTCTCCAAGTTAAGGAGGGTTCCTCCATTAGACTCACAATTTTAAAATATATTTTCAATGGCATTCAGGTCTAGAGATTGGCTAAGCCATGCATACACTTTCATCTTTTTTGAAACGCAGTTATGAATTATTATCTGTTTTATGTTCTTGATCTTGACATGATCTTGATTAAATGTTCAACTTTGTTCCTTTTGCCTGGTGAAATTAAATTCTCCTCTAATATCTTTAAGTACATTCATGTTTCTTTCAGAGATATGTCTTCAAGTCCATATTTCTTTGTGAGATAGGAAATGCCACAGTACAAAGAACTGTTGTTGCAGAGAAGTAATCCCCTGTAATGATGCTCCCACACCCATGCTTGACTGTGGGTATGGTGCTCTTAGGATCAGCCTTTCTTCCTTTTAACATGATAAATTAATGCCCAATAGTTACATTTTTGTTTAGTCTGACCAGAATACATTGTTCTAAGTGCAGTTTTTGGAGAGGAGTGCAATGCAGTTCATTGCTAACTGTTTTCTGTATGTTTGTTTCCCCTGAATCTTTCAGGTTGACCAGCAATTCATGTTGCTGCTTTCAGGCTGTCCTGTAAAGTGACTGCTGGCTTCTCTCCTACCTGCCTTATCATTAGACTGAGAGACATTATGCATTATGCACTTATCCGGGGATGATCAGAAGTGGTTTAATGCCATGTAGTCATGCCAATTGTTCTGAAAGGGATTTTTATAATTTTTGTGGTTAAATAATGCTGTCCTTCACCATGATTCTACATTCCATTTGTCAAATCTTCCCAACCAATAGCTGTGTCTTTCAAAATGACACCAGGTGCAATTTTCACAAGAACAATTTAGCTTGCAGTTTGAGTGCGGTCAGTGACAGAAATGGCAATAAAAACAACATCGACTGCAAATGCATCACTGCTGTGACTGTTCATCTTTTAAATGTGCTTACTAATGCCCTGACTGTGACATCGCTTTCAACTGCTCAACTGCCCATGCAATAGATGCTTCTTGTTTAATTGAAATATGATTAAAAGCTTCATTAATACACTTGGAATGTAAAGTGAGGTGCTATCTAAGAATGAAGAAGGTTCATACATAGCCCTGTGTTTGATGCACCTTAGTTTTTGGTCTCTGGACTCTGTCATTTACAAATTAAGCCCTGATTTCCAGTGCAGTAGCTAGTTGCACCCGCTGAGTGTAGGTCTAGAGGTTTGTTATAAACCATAGATTAATTAGTCTAAAACCATCAATGCACAGAATTTCATGTGCACATTTTTCCATTGAGCATTTTTTGTTCAGGAAGATTATTTATCTTATGAGCCATAATGTAACTATTGATGGGTAAGTACTTTTATGGTTAAATAATGAATTACCTTAAATACAAAAACCTTATTAACTTAATAAAAGTTTACAGTCAAACTAGGCCAACTTATGTTCAGCTGATACCGACTGTTACGTCCTGGGCTGAAGTACTCCAGGCAACTGCCTGGGAGGGGTTGATTTGGGGTTGGGTATTCCCCTCTATCCTTTCTTTTCACCCACCGTCTTTCCACTAATCACCTGAACCTATTCTAGTTGTTTCAGTGTCTTCCAAGACCTTCTCTGGAATCCCTTGCTTTCTCTCTCTTCTTGGTCTCTTCATCTGCCTCCAATGCAGTGTTTCCGTCCGTGTCACCATGACTCACGTCTGGTACTTATACTCACCTTATTTCCCGCACCTTCTCTCCGTAATCCTTTATTTACCTAACTCTCATATCACCGGTCCTTTCCTCCGTTTGTCTTCTTTAGTTCCCATCTTCCTTTAATCATTCATCCTTACTTTGTTGATTACTTTTTCCTTCTCACGTTACCTACTCCACTTCAGGCTCCATTAATCTCTCTATCACTCCCTCACTCTCTTCATATCCTTCTCTGCCATTAACTCTCATCGCTTTCTTTCACACTTTTACCCTTTCTCACTTATGCATTATGCCTAGCTTCTTCTTCTCCAGCATACCTTGTACCTTCGCATCGTAGCGTTTGCATGTTTCTTTCCTCACCTTCTCTCCACAGTGTTTGCATTTGTTTCTTTCTGCTCCTTCCCCTTGTAGTGCCTGTGTTGGTTTCTTTCCCATTGTTTTATTTTGTTACCTTATTCTTTTCAGGTATTAGTTCCACACCCTATTTTCTATCCCCATCCTTTCCTCTGTTTCCTTTTATTCTCTCCTTCTTTAAATAGTGCCACCATTCCTGCCTCTTTCGAGCCTCTCTGGAGCCTCAACCAGCTCAAGTCCTGAGCGAACTGGGTTCGATCCCCAGGTCCGTCACCACTTGACGAACATTGCAGCCGACTACTGGAGTGTGATCAGTGGTAGTTAACTGAACTGCTGATGTTGTGTTAACATAGAGGGGAATACCCAACCCCAAATCAACTCCTCCCAGGCAGTTGCCTGGAGTACTTCAGCCCAGGACGTAACAGTCGGTATCAGCTGAACATAAGTTGGCCTAGTTTGACTGTAAACTTTTATTAAGTTAATAAGGTTTTTGTATAGTTCTCTGGAGACCTTTCCAAAAGACCACCTTTCCCCCTAATGATCTGCTTAATGCTCATTAAACTGTCTTGGATTTCTGTCCTATGTGAATTTTCACAGGTGTGCACGGCAGTGTGAACTGGAGTGTGGTGAATGATGATTGATTGTAGTGGATTTCAACATTGTCTGCTCTAAAAAAAATCACAGGTGATTTATGCTTTTATGAGCGATTTACTCTTCAGTTTGACGAACCCTACTTGACACATCCGTACGTTTATAAGAGCTTTTACATGCTTTTACAAGAGATTTTTTTTCCCTTTATATATTAACATTTTTTCTCTCTCCCTGTTTAATTATTTATAAAAATATTTATTGTTTTTCAACTGTACCCCCTCTCTCTCTCTCTCTCTCTCTCTGTCCTGTTCTCAGTCATGTCTTTGTTGGATGATTGTGCTTTATCATGCCCTTCAGTCAGCTGCATCTTGACATTCAGCTTTTTATTGAACATTTCTGACACAGCCAACGGCACACAAGACAGAATTCTTTGATTTCAATCTTTCTCTCTCTCAGATAGACACACATATGGTTGGTTTTACATTTTAAACATTTTATTTCATTCAAATGAGATGGGAGAGGGAAATAAAGAGAGGGACAGAGAAAAGAATGCAGGGAGAGAATGAAAAAAGAATGTGTGAAGAGAGATGATAGAAGAGAAAGGGGAGAAGATAAAGAAAGACATAGAGTGATGAAAGAACAGAGAGTGAGATGAAACAGACATAAGGAAAAAAGAGCCAGAGAAAATGATTGAAAGAGAATGAAGAAAAAGAGATAAGGAGAGGAAAGGTGAGAGCGAAAAATTAGAGACGGTGAGATAGAGGCAGAAAGTAACACAAAATGAGAGCAAAGGAGGAGAGATAAAATAATTGTAGCAGAGGGATTGTTGCTGGGGTGCAGATCATGAAAGTGTGTTGATTGATCTGTATTGAGACTGTCAGATAGTAAGCAGGAGAATAGTTGAAAAGTCAAAGATAGGTATAAGCAGCTCATTGTTGGTTGGATGCTTAAAATAGAGAAACTCGGCCAGTTAGGAGAGTAGTGCTGAGTTGGAGAGGAAGGTAGGGAAAAAAGATAAAAAGGACAAGTGGTGCTGGTGAAATGAAAGGATGTGCTGAACAGTAAAAGAGCAGACCAAGAGATGCTTTTGAAGAAATGGGGGTTAGAGGAGCAGGATGAGAAGAATGATCTAACGGGGCTAGAGGAAGGAGCAGAGAGTTATTGGGAGAACCAGAACAAAAGAAATTGAAAATGACGGAAAGAAAGTATTAATGGACATATTGGAATCTAAGGGTTAGGGAGAGAGAAAAAAAAGATGTAGAAAAAGAGAAAGCAAGAGCATGCATGTGAGGGAGGGACAGTGAAAGAGAAAGAAAACAGAAAGAGAGAAAGAGCTAAAGGGAGGAAGAGAGACAAAGGGAAAAGACAGAAAAGGAAGTGATCAAGTAAGAAAGAACAGGAGGAGAAAAGAGGGGGAGAAAGAGAAAGTGTGCATGTGAGCGAGAGACAGAGAGTGAAAAAGAAAAAGATTGAAAGGAAGGGTGTGGGAGAGGCGAAGGAGTGCTCGAGAGAGTGGCATAGATAGAGAGGCCGAGAGATTGAAGGACAGAGTCCGGCCCCTCTCACTCTAAATAGTGAATCCAGAGATGTTGTGCAGTATTATAATGTTTGATGTCTATTTCCTTTTTTTCATGATGTGGATTTTTATATCAGCTCTGTTTGCCTTCTTCATCAGGTTTCAGTGTTTATTGATCTCATGTGAGGTCTCACCACTCCCTCATGTACAGTTTCAGTGTGTCGATCTCATGTGAGGTCTCACCACTCCCTCATGTACAGTTTCAGTGTGTCGATCTCATGTGAGGTCTCTAAACGAGACATTTTAAGAATGTTATACGTTTGCATATAGTGTGTTTGGATGACAGTGTAATGTACAGTGCCTGAGAACTACTTGGAAATGATACTTCTTACATGTATGTTGGTGGTTCAGACACTAGTTCTGCAGGACCCCAGCACATCTCAGTGTTCCCTTGCTCTCCAGCTCAGGAAAGGCTTGTTATGGATGTTCCCAAGCTCTGCCCACAAATGCATTTTTGCAATTCTCACTCAACCTAATAAGAAACTGTAGCACTCAGCCCAGCTTTTGTCCAAGTATTTCATGGGTTGTCATATGGTGTGAAAGACCACAGCATTAGGATAGTCTGGATGTTTCCCATCTGCATTGTTTACCTACAGCTACACAGTAAAGCTCATTTAATTTGTCACCAAGAGAGGGGAAACTCCAGGGTAAGGGTTGACAACCACTGATTTTGTAAACCTGCTTGTCTATATGTGTGTGTATGTACAGTTGTTAGTGTTTCCAGTATTAATAAGTGTTTGGAGTCTGTGTGGAGTGGACCAGCCGATGTAACATTTGTAACAATTGGCACAAATATTTACAGCATACTCACACTAGGCCTGGCTGCCCTGTATTTCACCCAAACATGATTGTACCCCCTCCCTATTCCATCCAGTGACTTATTGCGCTTAACATTCTGGAAAGAAGAACTCTTATGTGATTATGATGTGTCTTATGTTGGAGAAAAATGTATGTACAGTTTTTAGTGGAGTTCTTGATTCTACTTACACCGTGGCTTATTTGGCGTCGTCTTAGGCCTGTATCTCTTATGCTATGCAGCATTTTCCAATTATCATGCTGCACATATATGAGAAAGAGAAAATCACAGCACTGACATCATGGATGAGTTTGAACGATCACACGCACCTCTTCAAATGGGCCCAAGCACAGAACAGTGTGATTTCACTCGTAAGATGACCTGGGGAATTAAGGCGTTAATTTCGATCAATTAATTCCTCTGGCCACAGGTGCTTTGTAAAATGAAGATGAGAACATGCTGCTTGGGCCAGTGATTGGAAAGTTTACGTTTAAAAATGGAAAGACAGAACTGTTCAGTGTTGAGTAAGTTACTAATTACTAATTAATTACTAATTACTTAATTAATGTTGTATTTAAAATGCTTATCTAATTACTAAAAACATATGAGATAGTTTAGCCTTTTAGCTTTTTGAATCATCTTTCTTACATTCTAAGCTCACCTTCAGACACTTTCTGCACTGCTGAAGTAAAAAGCAAGTTTTGCCTGCTTAGCAGGAGTTGCCGCGGTGTTATCCGTCGATGATGAACAAGGATCACTCAGAAGTGTTGGTCTATGCTGCCGTGTCAGGTGCTTCAGTAGATTACTCGTGCTGTTGACAGCAGCCGATAGTTTTTTCTCCCCAGGACATAACTTACATATTACTGTAACGTTCTTGTCTGCTTGTTTCAGAAAAGTGAAGTGATGGGAATATTTCCATTTCGTAAAACAGCCACTCGCTTCAGCTTCAGTCTGACATCTTCCGCTTTAGAATACGACTATGCAGCAAACTGGTGCGAAATCAGGTGCACCTGCACTACAACGATTTTAAACCGGCAGAGTTTACTTTTACCTTTAGAAGATAAATTAATAAAAATAAATAATGATATTCAGAGAGTTTAATTATTTTACAATTTAACGCAAGTACATTATAAGTAACTTTAATTAAAATACCTAAAAATGAACAGTAATCACTTACTCTACTTTTTCAGTGTAAAAGTAATTTAATTACAGTAACAGTACTTACAGTACTTAGTAACGCAGTACACCCAACACAGCTGTAGATAGGAGTACCGTTATCTGCAATTCATGCAATAAGGAATTGTTGTATCATCGGAGTACATGACGTGTAAAATATCATCTCAATGCAAAGCGTTTAGGAACAGCCCCTGATCCCAGGCTAGAGATGCCTTGTATATTAAAAATGATATTAGTGGGTGACTTTTAAAAATCATTAGTTTCACCCAGCGATTTGTAAACGAGTGAAACAGGCGAGACGCCGCATGCTGCACCTGCACTTGTGTGTGTATTACAAAATATCAACTACATTTTCATAAAGTCAACAAATCTTGATACTTTTACTGCTTTCTTGTTTGTATTCTAATGTTGACTTCGCTAGCAGAAAGACACGTTATCACATGCTGAGAATGTTGCATAGGTGCCTAGAACCTTTGCACAGTATTTGCAGCTGAGCTGACTGCCTCAGTCAGTTAAGTGCTGTTAAACTAGTCCCTAAATAGGCATTGTGTATCACATTATATGTTCATTTTTTTGACAAGCATGTGCAAGAGTTTCCACGCATTCACACTGTGCTCAGTCAAAGCACTTGTGTCAAATCAGCAGGTTCAAGTTGTCTGTGCCTGGCTGGCAGGCTTGCCAGAAAGTGATATGGCCACCTGTGGTGCTGAAAAACAGAGGCATTTGCTTTAGCAATGATACTTTTGTTATATATTTTGATATAATATATGAAAGTATTTTGCAGTTGTTGAATGGGGCAGCTGGTGGCCTAATGGTAAGGGAGTTGCCCTTCCACTCAATAGGCTGTGGGTTCAAATCCCAGGACTGCTAGTGTCATCACTTGGTACCTTTGAATAAGGTACCATCCCCACACACTGCTCCCCATGCTCCCCTTGTTGGTGGCAGCCCCCTGCTTCACTTGGCTTTAAATGCAGAGAAAGAATTTCACATTGATCACACTGTGTGGTGTATTCATGCATGACTATAAGGGGCCACTTTACTATTCTTAAATATAAATGCAGTTTTATCAAGAAAAATGTTGTCAATGCTGTTATAATAATCTTCATGGAGTCTGATTGGTGGAGAAGTGTATTTGTCACCAGCTATTATTTTTTTATATAGCTGTATTATTCCACTGATCAGAAAAAAATAACATTTATATGATGTAATATCTGAGAAGCACCGCATTGATCAGATTCTGAATGAGTGACCGCAGGCCTACATTAAACTCTGACCCGGTTGTTGCCCCAAGCGAGTTTTTCAATCAGCAGATGTTATGGCCAAACAAAACATGAACATCTGTCTTTAGGCCATCACCATGTATATTTTACTTTAGGAAGGCGCTGATTTCAGACCAGACAAAAAAAAAGAATGGAAAGGAAATTCTCGATCAAGGAGGGCAGTCACATGCTAAAGACAAGCATGAGCATTAGTGTTGTAGTTCCTCTGAGGACCGTGATGCCTCTTCATCTGTTGTGGTATTTCAAACGTTTTGACTAAAATGAAGAGGTGCTTTCTAACAGTATGTTTGAATATCATTTCTATACATTAAAACATGTATCTCTCCAAAAATAGCATCTCACCAAAAGATGTAAAAAGTCCAGGGAAGCAATTTTTGATGTCAGATGTCAGTCACTGTAATGTTGGGGAATCCTGTTTTATCCAAAAATGGCTGGTGTGGCTGTAGGTTTTCATTCTAAACAAGCAGCAGCACACCTAATTCCTTCTGTATTATCAATTCGTTTCTAGACAGGTGAACATCTGCACCCACACAAGCTTTAGTCAATAAGATTGTCCATCCCTTATTTAGCCAAGAACTTTTAAAGTGTTTCTGTTGATCCGTTCATCATGAAATGTTCACACAAAGTACAGCTGTATGCAGTAAATAAATAATTATTTTGTGTGTTTTTTTTAAGAAACCAGTGTGTGTAATGTAAAAGTACAGTTCACTATTTCCAGTTATATACAATGGAAGTTGTAGTTGTTTTATTAAACAGTATTTTGCAGCTGGATATTGATGCAAAAAATGTCATTTTTGTTCATACTAGTATATGGTTTATACTTGATACACATAGAATTAGAGGAAATCAATATGTTAATTCACTTTATTTAATTTGTATGGTAATAGGGCACAATGATTTGTTTTTCCTTATTTTACACGTGTCTGTTCAAGGGCGAGAACTATGAGAGACTATTTGATTTTTGATATTGGATATTGCAATTTTAGCTTCTTAAAATCAGTATCAGATTTTTCATATCGGCCAAGCCTGACTGAATGAGGCTCCTCCACCTGAAGTGGAGGCGAGAGAGAGAGAGAGAGAGAGAGAGAGAGAGAGAGAGAGAGAGAGAGAAAATGCTGAGAGTGAATTTCATTATCAGCCTCCCCAGAGAGGTGTGTGTGGGTGTGTGTGTTGATAAATGAGCAACACACACTAACAACAATGCACTCATTGTGTACTTCACCATGTGTCTGTTTGAGTGTTCTTGTGTGAGTGTGTGTTTGTGTTCCCTTGCTATTGCCTGCTGTCTTATTGTCTTCCTTCTTCTTTAATTGTAGCTGAATGCTGGGGCTGCTTCACTCTTACTGGAACATGTGGACACGTGTAAGATGCACATTTTCCCAGATTCAGTTTTGTAAGGGGATTAAGCATGGTTTACAGGGACCATGAACAAACAGGGAAAGCTTTTTCACAAAACGTAATTACAAATAGGAGCAAAATCACTGTATTTTCAAATGTGGTTTTCTGGTCAGCACTGTGTCGTTTTGTTTTAAATGTTATATTATCATTCAAAGTCAACAAGAACTGGAAAACATGATGCATTTTCCTTCTATACCATGACATTTTTCTGAGAGAAACACAGAATGAGGGAGGGTCTCGGAGCTGGGTTTTGGTGGTGGGGAGCAGGAGGTGGAACATCAAAACAAAAGATGTTTTGTAAGATGTTTTTGAAGCAGATGCTACACTTCAGTCCAAGATTACGGGAAAACGAGAATTCTGATTTGAAGCCTTCTGCGAGTGCATTCCTAATAGTGGATTCAAACACAGTGTGAGAACCTTCAGATTCGTGCACTGATGCAATAACCAGCTTTAGCTCTACTTCTTCATTAGAATCTGATGGTTGATTTGTCTTCCCACAACAAGCAGTGATTCTGTAAAATGCAGCCAAAATGTGGCGACACAACCTGCTGTCAGACTTTACTGGGCGCGTGAATGTGCATGCATTATGTGTCCACATATTGCAATACTAGTTTGTTCTGCTGGATGCTTCTGGTTTCAAACAAGCATGCCTGATATTCATGCTTTATATTTCATATGCATCAGCCTAAATATGCATCAACCAGCTCTTGATTGTCTGGTTTTTATTGTTATTTACAGTGCCCTCCAGACACCTTTGCTAAAGATGACTAAAAAGTATTATTCACTTCATCATTTATTATCAGTGCAAAAGTCTTAAGCCCGCCCTCATTTCTTCACATTCATTTATTATTCAGTGCAAAAGTCTTGAGTCCTCCCCAATTTCTTCATATTGTGGTTTCCGAGAGCCAGACTTTGTTTAATGTAGTCTTGAGGAGTAGTTCTGCAGTATTCCTTTAAAAGGCTCTGATTTCCAGACCTGTCCCTGAACCTGACCACTTTCAGACGATTGTTTATTGTTTGTAAAGAAACACATTGACCTGTGTATGAATCATTCAAGCTTAACAAAGTCTGGCATGAACCAGTGTAGAAACAGGTGCAGATGATTACAGGTGATCAGGCTGGTGATTAGTGTACTGGTGGTGCTGAATGCTGAGTGGTTGGAGCACCTTTATCTAGGCGCCTTGAATCTTTAGGCACTTTGTAGTAAAACATGTATGTCTATATATATAGGTTGACAATGTTTTTCCCTACCAAGTGCTGAGTGGTGTCTTTGGAACAAGTCACTACAGTTCAGGCAAGATATTTCCGCTTCAGTCCCACCAGTGGGATGTTTTTTTTTTGTGTTGTGACAATAGGCTCACATGGATTTTATGTATCTATTTGCTGAGGAAAAACAACAATTCTATCAACATTAAGGACAAAGTTCATCAGCCTTTTTTTTTGCTCTGTTCATACAATCAATCAATTTCCCATTAGTGTTAGATCTAAAGATGATGTGTAGCCAATACTGCATTAAAACCACATTCAGGTAATGCAGGTGCTAAAACAAGTCAAATGTAGTGGATCATTAGAGATAGCCAGAACTTATTTGCATAAGCGTATAATGGTATGTTAGTTATGCTTAATGGGACCATGGATATGAACCACCCAGTTTTAAAAAAAGTTCAATTTTACATGTAGGTTGACTTTAAAGGACTTAACCGACCACATGGTATGTTTGCAGGTATCATTATTCATAGTCTTGATCAAATATATGCACACATACAGTATGTGCTACGTCGGAAGGGTGTTAAACCCACAAAACTTTGGAGAAGAAATGAAAAATACAGTTTCTATGTAGAAAGCACTATATGAATTTTCACTCAGTTTTGTTCCTTTTTTCAAGTGCTCTGTGGAAGATAAAAGTTGTTTTCCTGTTCATTTTTGTCCCCTGTACTTTCTGTAATCTTTGGCTTGGATGTTGTTGGCTCATCCCTCCCCACTCATCCATAGTGTGAATGTCCTTCTCACAGAGTTGCAGGACAGAGATGAGTTAGACCAGTCTAGTGCGCCTGCACTCTTTGGACAGTGTGTATGCAGTGTCTGTCTGTCTAGCAGACCTTGATGGTGGTAAAATATGCACGACAACGTCTTAGATGCCTGGAATAGCGCCTCTGCCCTCATTCACCACTGACAGCGTACGATAAAGAACACAGAAGGCCAGAGCTCACCTCAGGACTCCTCTGCTGTATTCACTGCATACTAAAGCAGAGAAAGGAAAGAGACAGAGAGAGAGAGACAGAGAGAGAGAGAGAGAGAGAGAGAGAGAGAGAGCACGCATGCATTTCTCCTCCACAGATATGAGATGGAAAAGATCACTTAGAAGCTCAGTTTAACCCTTTAAACTGTTATGGTCCATATGTATGTACACAGTTCAGCTTAGATTTACAGGAAGGTCTAAATAATATGTCTAAAACTGTGACGACAGGGAAGGAGGACTATAGGTGGATGCAGATGGAAACCTCTTATTCATTTCATACCAGAGGTGAACATGTACACATAGGGACTCATAAAGAAACCAAGGGAAATGTTTAGGGAATCCAGACTAAACCACCAACAGGGCCAATATAGATAGTGTCAGGGTTGAACCAAGGAACAAGAACTGCGGACTATTTAAAGAGGGGATGGGGTACACTTAGGTAGGGAGGGGTTAGATAGAGACAGGTAAAAACACTAAACAGGGGGCAGGACAAAGGCAAAGCTGAAAACAAAAATAAAAAACACATGGTACTTAGGAAAAACAAAAGCAGGTAGGGGTACAACAGAATGGGATGTGACTAAAAGTGAGCCTTTATGTTGTAAAAGTGTGCTCCTTTTTCTAAATTAAACAGTTTGATGTAAGTAGTGTTAAACCTTTCATGAAACATTCACTTCTCAGCCCATCCAATCCATATATAGACACTAATCTGCAAGAGGAGCCTTTTAAAGTTATTGCATTTTTCAAGACATAAAAAACAAACAAATGTTTACATATGTCCAACTATTCAGCCTACAGCATTAGCCTCAACTCTTGGTCTAAGCCAGGTGTGCCCAGTGCTGGTATATATATATATATATATATCAGTGTTAAAGGCTCAGTACCAAAACCAGTCTGTTTAATTTGAAAGGATAAAGAGAGGTCAGAGAATGATCAAGTAAAAATGAATTATGTTCACAAAAGTAAAAAAAGAAATATTTGAAACTCAAATGCCATCGGTGGACCCCAGGGGATAAATAAAATGCAAGAAAAAAAAAGTATGATATAGGCCGTTAAATAACTGAATGGAGTTCAAGGGGTAGAAAGAAAAGAAATATGAGTGCTGGCAAGTGGAGCGAAAAACAAATGGATAGAGAGACAGGAATGGATAGAAAGAAAATAAGGCAGAGATGGATAGAGGTAATGGTACAAATGGATAAAATGTGACTAAGAGGAAGGGATAAAGGGAGGAGAAGGGTATGGAGAGAAGGAGGGGGGGAAGCTTCTTTTTGACATTTTCAGATCCCATTTATTGGCCATTCCATTAAACTTTGATCGTGTGCTAAATTTGCTGCTGTCAGAAAGCTAAAAATCAGATTGTGTGCAGTAAAAGAGCACAGTAAATGCCATCTATTATTCTGACACTGCAGTGCCATGATAATTAGATCATATTAGTGTGAGTGCACGAAGAACCCCAACAAATCCGAGATTTCTCCATATATCTATCTATATATGCAATTAATCGCAATTAGAAGTTTGCCCAGCATTAATA
>JBBPCY010000130.1:3871767-3889666 GCA_037974405.1 Brachyalestes nurse
CACAGACCCATGTTACTCCCTCTTTTCCAACACATTATTCAGCTGAATTAGCAGTCAGACTAGAACTGTGTCCTATTGCTCTAAAATGAAGCATTAGTCCTCCAGCCTGTTCGAAGAGAGGGATTGGGAGTTCTGACCTTGCCTGGTCCACAGAGAAAAGAGAATGAGTAACAGGAATAAAAGGGACTCCTGCTCTCTTGCTGCTGGCTGCAGGTGTGTCTGCTGTGTGCTGAGGGTAGAGACTAGTGTTTGATCCAGCACTGCAGGTCACCAGTTCTGTCCCCAGTGGGGCCCATCTATGAGGACCTCCAGCTACCTTTCAAGTCAGAATCCATCCTGGTTCACTTTTCCCATGAAAATCATGATAACAAAAAGCATGGTGTAGTAAAGTAGAACTTATTTCTGTTATGTTTCTCAGTGAAACAAATGGGGAAAATCTGTCACAATACACTCAATGCAACATGACATATCAATAATAGAAGTGGGGCGTCCTTCATGAACTGAGCTCTGCCCTTGCAGCTGGTGTAGACGGCTTGGTTGATTACAGAGTATTTTGGTTTTGAAGTTTGTTTGTCGCATCACTTCTTATTAGGACAAAACGTTATTTGTTATATTTACTTTCAGAACTTTGTTGTGGCTATTTTGTTTTTTGTTGCTAGGATACAGGCAGGCGGAGTGATAATTAAAGGGATTCGACTGGAGAGCTATTGTTGAATAATATTGGCCCTCACAGAATGCCTCTCAGCCAATCTCATTGCCAGGTTGGAACCATCATTGGGATAATATTTTTAATTAGCCTACATCCAGATATTTTTGGGAAGAAAGTAGTCTGAGTTTCATGCAGCTTGTCTTTGACCAGTCGCATTGGGTTACTATATTTCTCTTTTTGTGTTTTATTTATTTATTTATTTATTTTTAAATCTGATACTTATCAGCTGGTGGCCTAGTGGTTAGGGAGTTGCCTCTGCGATCAGAAGGTCATGGGTTCAAATCCCAGGACTGCTATTGGCACCACTGAGGTACCCTTGAGCAAGGCACCATCACCACACAGTGCTCCCCAGGTGCCCCTACAGCTTCACTTAGTGAATGGGTTAAATGCAGAGAAAGAATTTCACACTGTGTGCTATGCTGTGTTCACACGTGACTATAAGGGGCCACTTTACTTTACTACAAGTTTTTCTTTTATTTCCTTCTGAGTGAATAATGTATTGAAGCAACAATATTTCAGTCTGATGTTTGCGCCAACCTTTCAACCTCTGTTCTCCATCTGTCTAACTTTTATTTGCTCTACATAAGGCCTTTCCCCAAGAACAACACAGCATTGATTCTTACAGTAGCTGCTGTGTACTCTATGAATTTACCAGGCAGCTGGCATAGCACAAAAGTTCTCTACAGATTGCCAGCCAACTTTATTAAAACAGTCAGGCGGCTTTAAAGTAGTCACTCTCAGTAGAGTAGCTGTGAGATGACAGATTTCAGGGCTGTCTGCACCCACAGCAGTGTTGTGGAATAGTGTCTTTTTTCTGGTTCGTAGTCCAGGGGCATGCCCTGTTCTCAGCACAGTCCTTGGTGATTTCTAGGCGGTTCTCATTTTGCTTTGGCTTGAGGATCTCCAGGAGTAAAAACCTCTGGAGAAATCTGGCCACTTAAATGTCAGTGACATCCACAGCCTGGGGCTTTTTTATTCAGTAAGTACACAGAGAACAGTGTAAAATTACTTATTATTAATAATAATGAGTTATTATTAGTGAGTTATTACTAAGTTATTAATTTTACACTCTTTAAATTATGTGTAACAGGAATGATTATTACTGTCTGAAAAGAAGCATTTTGGTCCCTAAAATGGCGTGTAACCATTTTTACAAATCATATGTTTGAGTATGAGGGAAGTTTTTAAGGTTTAAAGAACCTCCACATGATGTACATGTTCATGGACGTACTCTTACACAATGTGAGGATTCTTTACATTCAATAATTTTATTTACCATAATAGTTTATTTAGTGAACTGAAATACTTCTTCTGTGATATCACTGAAAGAACCCTTTGTCATCCCTTTTTTTGTGTACAAATGAAAAGAGCATAATTATGTCATGTGATTTGCTCCAAGATGCTTTATTTCCTCCAAGTTAGGCACCAGCTCCAGGACTTTAGTCCTGGAGATCAGCCCTGCTGAGTTTAACTCAGTTCACCACACCAATGTAGTTACTGTCTCATTTTCCTTCATTACCTTCATATTTTAAGTTTGGGCTGTAGAAAAAACCCGTAGGAAGATAGATCTTCAGGTGCAGGGTTGGTGAGCATAACAATAATCGGCAACAGGTTAAAAAAAAATGTTTTGATTGTATCTATCTAGCATCTATATCAGATAGTCCACCTATTCTTTTCACCAGCCACCTCAGAAATAACAGTCAGAAAGGTTAACCTGAAAGCATTTGCTTCAGTGTTCTGATAGTTTGACTTTTGTAAATGTAGTTAACCCTCTTCAGCATAAATATTGTCCCAGACCACCATGAGCAGATTTTCTTCTGATTATAACCTAACCGGATTTATTGTTCTAAGGAAAACATCACACTAATCACTTTTTATGTACAGTTTTCCATGCATTCTTGACTTGAAGAAAGAATACACTCTACTTAAAGCTTCTAGGAAAAAAAAACTTTTAAAAGACATTTCTGCTTTTTAATTATAAACACATTTTTGTGTCACATAGTCTTTCTCAGAATAAACTCATAATTCATAGAGCATGTTCAACTTAAACAAGACTCCTGACCAAGTTCCAGCTTCACAAAACAAATCTCCTGGCGCTTAACTGATTTTAGGATAGGGGTAAAGAATTTCTCTGTCAGCTTAGGTTTAGATATTCAGGCTGCGATTTATTCTTGTGCGCATGCACATAAAGCATAATGTTTATGATGAACGCTTGCGATGAACTGCCTGAAACAAGAGGAGTTGAGCAGCTTTTTTTCAAGGAAGGAAAAGAAATGATAATTTATAGGTATACTGAAAGTAAAGTATTTGTAAAAGAAAAGTAACACTGTCACCACTGCTGTTGAATTAGTACTTATTGGAGTGTTCATTTCTTCAAATTCATATTCTTATATATGGGCACCACTTATATATTGGCACCACAAATGTCACAAAGAAAAAATAGAACTTGAAAAGCACAGCATGGGTCATCCTCCATCAGAGGACCACTTCTGATTCATCAGAAGATTCCATGCTCTATTTATGGTCCTGCACTTACTGTGTCTTGGAACTGGCTTTGTGTGCTGCATACATTATTGGAGATCTGGGGTGAGAAATCCAGATTAAGATCAACTAAGTTTAACTTTAGCTGGCTAAGTAAGAAATCCTGCTTCTTGTGACTGTTTACTCTAATAAAGATTTTTTTTAAAATTAAAAACGTATGAACTATGTTACTTTGTAATAATAAATGACATCAGTTGAAAATGTAACTCTTCAGTACTGGAGTACAAATCACAATACACAATCTGCCAGCCAAGGAGATGCATCCTACCTCATGGTAGTCACTGTTAGCAGTGTGAGAAACTGCGACAGCAAATCATATAAACCATCCAGAAAAATAAATAAAGGAATAAATACATAAATAAACAAGGCAATCTTTTTGCTTTTTTTCTGCCTGATTAGGCCAGAAATGACCACTGCTCCAGTAATGCTAATTTCTTCTAGCCTGTGTTTGAGATAATAATGTCCTCACTGTTATCCTATTCCAAAACAAGATGAGTTGGGATATATGTGCTCATGCCATCCAGCCCTTTTTGATAAGTTTCTCTCTCTCTCTGTGTCAGACTGAAGGTGACAGAGAAAGCTCTCTTGCGTCAGAGATCCTGTTCCCCTCCCAAATAGTCCATCATATCCCTCCTATTTTTGAGTTGCAGTTAAGCAAAAACTGCTGTTAATCTTAATGTGTTAACTTAGTGTTTTATTAAAAACACAAATAAAACAACTTCTTTATTTAAAAGCATTCTGAGTAGAAGTCCCTGGAGTTTGAACAGTCAGTATAGAAAATAAAGTGTTTTTTCTGATTCAAACACATTTCACATACCCATATCAATGTAATTAAGCTGAGTAAGGCCTGCAATATCAAATATTGCATCATATCTGATAATCTGCTCTTATCGCCCAGAAAGATTGCTCTTTGTTGAACGATCACTTCCAAAACAGTATTAAGCGTGTTTGATAAAATCTTTTAATCTGTGTAGCATCTCTGCTCCTTCTGCGAAGCAGAGTGCTTCTTTTCCTTAATGCAGTGGGGCCAACCATTCTGGCCTGAAGTGTGTTAGGGAGAATCACCCTGCAGGCTTGTGGCACCTCTGACTAATCCACTCCAGTAATCCCCCACAAGTTTTTAGGAGTGTCAGAGGGAGGCCCATCTGCTCCAGGAGAACAGCCTCCTGCATGTGGCCATACTGAGGAAGGATAATGAGAAAGCGGGTTAAAAAGTGATATAGTGAAACACATTCCTCCCAGTTTGACTCTGAAAGTGACCCTGGCAGCTAACTCTCTACTCAATGCAATCTTACTTTAATTAACTCTTATATTTTATTACATTGTTCTGATAAAGCTAGTATATAATAACACATAAAACTTCCTCAGTCCGCATCTCACATGGGTTTTTATAAGAATATATCACAATATATCAAGACTTCTTGTCCTTCATTACTTAAATATGACTTTGAGTTCAAACGTGTAATTACAGCTAGTGCGTTTTTCAAGACCCGGGCATCATAAAAGAGGCAGAAAGAAATTGGGATGAGCTATGAGGCTGAGAGGTAATCGAGTTTGAGGACCTTTTTTAAAGATTGCAGCTTTCATTAAATTTGTGTATCTGTAAGTAAGAAGGGACAGAATTCCACTTGCTTGGTGATAACCATGTGCTCTAACCATTGCCGATGCTATGATCGTTAATCAAAAGCAGGCCATTGACGTGGCGTTTTCCTGGAAAGGGCATAATCATGGGTTCTTGACTGAATTGCTGGGTTCTGGATACAGCCCTACAGTCCAAAGAGCCCTAGCAGCAAAGCAGGGATGTTTAAGGGTATCTGGAAGCTCTGATAAGCGCAGGGACAGTGCTGCAAGGGAACATTACCTCTAATCTATAACGACAAGGTCATAGGTTCACAACTCTTTAAAAAGTAATAGAGTCATATAAATGTTACAGGGATCCTTCAGGTTCTAGTACGTCTGACTTTTTGGATTCTGGAAATTGACCCTTAACTAGCATCTGGGACATGCAATTTTGCTATATGTTCAGAATTATAGCTCTGAACTAGGGTCTAAACTGGGTGTGGTTTGTCGCATAATACAGTATGAGCATGTTCTGATGAATTTCTGATGCTTTCATGCAAATCAGTGCCTTCCCTAAAACGGAATATTAGTAGTTATGGCACCAGATAAGTGGACTGAATTTTTTTAAGGAGCTATAATGGAATGTCCTCAAAAAATCGAAATGTCAGTTTACCTTACTAAGCAGATGATTTTAACCACATGTGCACTTCACTGTCTTTGGCCAAACAAGTCATTCTTAATGTGGAACCCTGAGCAGTATCTGTACGTTCAACCTCACATTTAACTTTACAATCTCTTCTACAGAGTCTAACTGAAGTGTCAAAAGATTGAAACATCAATCAGTCAGTGCACCTCATGTCAGGCTCGTACTCAGTGGTGGTGTTGGGGGAGGGGCATTTAAAAAAACCCACAAAAATCTATCATTTCAATTAAACATATTAATTATAATATCTGATGTGTAAGATGTGTTTTCTGTGATTTTTGCAGCCATTCTTTAGCCAGTCAAAATGTGTCATGACAAGCCCTGTTTTGTCATCTTAGCCCTCCAATCACTCCTCAAAAATCGTTGTTGTTTGTCATCACTTCAAGTGGTCAGTTATTTCGTAGTGTGCCTTTTTTGAATTTGTGAAAAGAAACTTCTTTTTAAGGCTGTTTATGTGGAACCCTGTTTTATTTGCTTTATGCTTCAGCCAAGACTGTACCACAGTTTTGGAGGTTCACTTTGTTTTTCGGCAACTTTGTTGATAAATTAAACCTCAGTATAAATGTGCTTCTGTCTAGACTGCAGTCTTTGAAGAGAAAATGTGTGAACAGAAGCCAATATATTAACAAGAAAGAGGACGATAGAACTATTATATAATTATCCTGTGACACTGACACGCTTTGAGGAGGTGATTTAAAATGTTAGCACTGGGAAGTGACAACAGGAGGGAAAGACTAAAATTAGTCAAAATTGTCTGTGAATGGAATTCAGAAAGGAAGGAGCTGTTACTTGTTCATTTTGAGGATGTCAGATCCTATTATGGGCTCTCAGGCAGAAGCCTGAACTTTTAATGATGAAAAACCCAGACATCACCAGTAACGGAATGTCCTGCACATTTGCAAAACTGTTTCACTTTACTGTTAAAGAATTTCTGTCTAAAAATCAGCCTCTGCGTATCTTAGAAACTTCAAAAGTCAAAAGAGAAAATCACTGTTATGGTTTCCAATGATTAGGCAAATGGATTGTTCATGACAGAACAAAATAATAAATATAATAACCCATAATAAGAGTAGGCTACTTTTGTCTTTAAGTCTTATTTGCTGGTCCAAGTAGAGAGCAGAGAATTATGTTTTTGGATAGCTAATCATAAAGAGAAGAAGCACAATCTTGAGTTTGCCATTTAATTGAAGTGGATACGGTTAAGGAATTAAGCCCTACACCTTCAGGAATAAGAAATGTCATACCTTCTAAAAAGGCGATAGCGTAAATGATTGAGGTTCATTTTATAGTTGTATCGACCACGCCTCCCCTACCACTTTGATGTTCATGTTCTTCAACATCATCATTTAGAAGTGCTGGACTGTCTAAATCATCTCAACTGAGTTGACAAAGTAGTAGTGTGAAAATGCAGCATAAAATTATCATCCTAAAAATCTCACATACGTGTTCGTACACACTCTCCTCCTGCTTCCCAGCTGTAGTGTCATTAGTAGATTATGCCACATCTGATTTCAGTCACTGCTTTTCTTCATTCAACATTTTGACAACTCTGATGTGTCAGTGGGAGATTTGTTTTTAAAGGACTTTCTGTATCCGTTTTAAGTTTACTTTTTTCAACTCAAAAGTTTCCCCAGCAGAGACCAGGCAAAAAGTATTTCTTTGTTTGCTGAGTTAATATTTGCCAAAGTTTGGTGTATTTGCTACATTGGCTTCTCTCTAATAAGTTGCAGAATGCTTGTAGATTACATTTTCAGGAGGTTCTCAAGAGGTGACTGCTTCACCTTTAATTTCTATTCTCTTTTATTCTCTACATTGGACAAGTGAACCTTATATTTGTGCAAGTTCCAGTGAAGAAAGGTCCCTGCTTTCCTTGAGATGTACAGTGAATTAAGTGAAGGAAGATGTAGTCTGCTTTCATGCAAACTCACAAGCGAGCAGACACACACACACACACACACACAGTGAAATTCTGTCAGTACAGAAGAGGCATGTGATTTTGATAAACATTAATATTTCTGCCCTCAGATACTGTTCCTCTGATCATTTACTTCCAGCTGAGGTTGGAAATTGATTTTTTTTTACTGTGTGCGTGTTTGTTACAGAAATAATGCTGCAGTGGCTATGTTCTTTTAAGGTTGTGTGTGTATACATCAACATTTTTCCATGCAGTATTTAGAGTTGCAGCTGTACTGGATGATAAAATGCCACAGAGACAAAAAAACAAACAAACAGACACCTAGATAAACCATTCTTTTCTTTCTTCTAGTTCTGTCAACATTCCATACCATATTAACCTTAACCCACACCAGTACACACACTTTATCCCACACCAGCACATTCTCCCTAACCCACATTGGCATCTTCTCATTAACTAACACCTGCATATTAACCTTCACCCACACCAACATGTTCAGCTTAACCTACATCAGTACTTTCTTCTCAACCCACACAAGCAGATTCAGCATAACTATAGTCACATGCTCACCAATGGTTCAAGACTCAAATGGAACATTATGAACATTATTAGCACACTCACCTTAATCCATTCCAGCACATTCAACTCAACCCGCATCAGCACATTCTCCTTAACCCACACCAGCATGTTCTCTTTAAATCACACCAGCACATTCAACTCAACCCACATCCGCACGTTCACCTTAACTCACACCAGCACAATCAACTTAACCCACACCAGCATGTTCTCCTTAAACCATACTAGCAGATAGATAGATAGATAGATAGATAGATAGATAGATAGATAGATAGATAGATAGATAGATAGATAGATAGATAGATTAAAAAAACAACTTCAACTTAACCCACTCCAGTTTAAGGACACCAGTGTGATGTCTTTAAACTACATCAGCACATTCAACACAACCCAGATCAGCACAATCAACTTTACCAACATCAGCATATTCATCTTAACCCACACCAGCACAAGCAACTTAACTGACATCAGCACATTCACCATAAGCCTCACTAGCACAATCAACTTAACCTATACCAACATGTTCTCTTTAACCCACCCCGACGCTTTCTCTGTTACCCATACCAGCATCTTCTCCTTAACACACACCAGCATGTTTTCCTTAACACACACCATCGAATTCTCTATAACCCATACCAGCATGTTCACATTAATCCACACCAGCATGTTCTCCTTAACCCACACCAGCACAATCAATCTAACCCACACCAGCACATTCTCTATAACTCATACCAGCATGTTCTCCTTACTCCCCAGATCAGCACAATCAACTCCACCCAGTTCAGCACATTCTCCTTAACTCACGTCACCACTTTCTCCTTAACACACATCAGCACAATCAATTTAACCCGCACCAGCACAATCAATTTAACCCACACCGGCACATTCTCTATAACCCATACCAACATGTTCACCTTAATCCACACCAGCATGTTCTCTTAGGCAACTAGGGTTGCCAACTTTCTCAACCCCAAATGCGGGACACTTTCTCAGGGCTGCCAACTTTTCCAACAACCTTTGTGTGGCCGAGCCTTGAGTAGGGGTAGGGGGGGTGTGGGGGGGTGGTGCTTCTTCATTTGCCGAGGACCGCTGCAGCTACTGTTGAGGAGTATGCACAATGGGCAGCCTGGATGTGAGATGCGTATGTCTCATGCTCATTGCATGAGAGTTGGCAGCCCTGCTTTCTTGCAGGTGCGCACGTAGAGCTCACCACTAGTGGCCAGTGCACACACGCACACCAACAACTGTCTCATAGCAGCGTTTGCGTGCGTTTTGCCTCGTGCTTACAGTAGTCTATTATTGGCCGACGGGGCTGTGATTGGAATACGGGACTGGAACTGCCCCGGAAGGGACAAATCAAAATCACCCATATTTCGGGATGTCCTGGACAATTCGGGATGGTTGGCAAACCTATTCTTAACCCAAACCAGCACAATCAGCTTAAATCACATTACCACATTCTCCTTAACTCACACCAGCACATTCTCCTTAACCCACACCAGCACAATCAATTTAACCCATACCAGCGCATTCTCTATAACCCATACCAGCATGTTCTCCTTAATCCCCACACCAGCACATTCAACTCAACCCACATCCGCTCGTTCACCTTAACCCACATTAGCACATTCAACTTAACCCACACCAGCACATTCTTCTGAACCTACTTTAGCATATTAAACTTAACCCACACCAGCAAGTTCTTCCTAAACCACACCAGCACAATCACCATAACTATACTCACCAATGGTTCTACATTGTCACATGCTTACCAGTGGTTCAACATCTTGGCCAGACTGAACTTCGCAGGATTCAGTCGTGGTTAGTGTATCATTATGCCCCTATGGTGGAGTGAAGGTACTACCACATTTCTAGCTGAATGACTTTTGCACACACATGCAATATTTATTGTTATCCTCTTTCTTCCCTGTCACTGTGTGCAGTCACAGCTCCCTCTCACTCACCCTTCCTGATCTACTCTCATCCTCTTTTATCCCCCCTCTTATTTCATCCTTTTTTCTTTTCCCTCTCTTATTTCATTCAACTGTCTTTCATTCTTTCTTTATGTCTAGGTCCTTTAAGCGCTAATCAGAATGCTCATCCGCCCATCTTCAGCAGAGGGAGAAAGTGCCCTTGAGACAGAAAGAGAGAGAGGGAGAGAGAGAGAGAGAAGGTGACTGAGAGAGAGAGAGAAGGTGACTGAGAGAGAGAGAGAATATGATCTATAACATGATGGCTCATAGCAGCTCAGCTTGTGAAATAGAAACTAGTAGAAAAATACACACACACCCCGACATGAGTTTCTCTGGTAAATAATAAGATTGGCTCTAGAAGTGTAGTACCGTTTCATGTGTGAGTATGTGTGTGTGTGTGTATGTGTATGTGTGTATGGATGGAAAAGCCCATGCTTTCATCCTACTGCACCGTATTCATGGTTGTTAGCTTGTGTTTATTTTTCTTTTAGGCCTGTTTTTCATGTGCTAATAATTAATGCCGGCTGTTTTTAGCTGTGACCTCTAGACTCAGAGGGAATTATAATATTCGTTTTATTGTTCTGCTGTGCAACTTTCATCACAAAGGACTCCCTTTAAAGTGTAAAACTAACAAATGAGAAGAAAGCCAAACAAAAGCATGAAATGTGCCCATAGGTGGAGGTGGATTGGTCGTTTTAGCCACAGAATGACCTCTACGGGTAGATGGAGAGAGAGAAAGAGGGGGGGGAGGGGGTAGAGAGAGAAAAAGAGAGAAATAAAGGGAGAGAGAATGGGAGGGATGATGAAGGATGATATGAATGATTAATTGTGTTTACTCTCTGCAAGGGGCCAGATTAGCTCTTCACTCTGATAATGACCTCATTACAACACACACACACATACACACACAAAGGTTTCTCATCCTTATATCGTCTTGCACAGACAGCAACACAATATTCTGGTACCAGAGACCAGAAGATATTAAAGAACAGAATATATTATTGAAGAACAGCTAGGTGTAGGTTGGGTGTGTGTGTGTGCATGGCGACAGGTGAACTGGCTGCATCAGTAACCGTGGAGGAGTTTCTCTAATGCTGATGCTGAGAAACTGACACTATTCCCCAGAGTGACCGCAGGCCTATCACGTGCAGTCGGTTTGGATGTCTTTGTCTCCCCAAGCGATGAGTCGTGGAAAAATCCCCCCCCCATGACTTTCTGTACGGCATTCCAAACAGCACCAGGGATGTTATAGACAGGACGCTTCCATTCTGCCCTGAGTGTTGAGGGGTGATTGTGGGATTATTCCTGTCACATTTTGAGAAGGCTTTGTGTGTGTGTGTGTGTGTGTGTGTGTGAGAGTGTGTGTGTGTGTGTGTGTGTGTGTGTGTGCTAATCCTCAGCACTGATCTGATACAGCGGCTCTAGCGGAAAGAGCCGCAAGGGCAGGACACGCTTTCTAAAACAGCACTGGCTTTGAGGTCTGTCCCTTCAGCCTGGCCCACAGCCTAACGCGCATTCACACACGTGCTTGTAATACTGTCTTTACCTTTTTTTCTCTACCTTTTTGCATTTTTATCATTTTACCACTACATATTTACTGTTCCTGCTGTACTACATAGCTACACCTCGCTGGCAGAGTGAGGTATTAGGAAGGTGAGTTCCCAGTGGGCAGGTTACTGTGATACTGTTATACTTATATAAAAGCATACACAAATATATAACAAACACACACACCAAACTATATACATCACATCCAAGCCTGTATTGGTTGTACTGAGCTCTGTTTAATGTTTGAGAAGCATCGCTAAAATGAGACCTTTTCTGTCCCAGAGCCAAGCACAAAAACTTTATGCATTTATTACAACCAGAATTGATTATTGTGATGCTCTCTTTACTGGGCTGCCTAAAAGACAGTACATTCTCTCCAACTGATTCAAAATGCAATAGCATGGATTCAAAACAAAACAAAAAAGAGAGCTCATATCAACTCTCCCACCATTACCCCTACAAAACCTTTATCACCTACACCCAAACTGATTGTACCTAAGACCATTTTTCAGATGGGACTTTATGTGAAAACATGTAATAATGACATATACAACCTTTATTACTTAGCAAAATTGCTACCTTTTGCATGCATCTGGACAGTTGATGCTACCAAAGTAAAATTAAGCAGAAGTGGCTTTACCGACAGTGAGACCTGCTAATACATTAAATTACAGTCTGCTTAAAAGCATTCCACCGCAGAAACTGTCAATATGAGCAGACCACACTGCGGAATAACGTTTCTTCAGCTTTTTAAACCATGTATTTTATATTTTGAAGTCTGTGACCCCCTCATTTTTGACCCAACCATTTTCCATGCTTGGCCTTTAGTTCTGGAAGAACATCTCTGCACTCTGTTTCTGCCATACATTATTGACTCTGATACTCATAGTTTTGTTCAAGGGCACTTTATCACACAACACCGCAACCAAATGCACACAATACAAAGGGAAACAGGTATTCCGGACCATAAACAGATAAAACAACAACTGTCTATTTTATTTTTAAATGTCGGGGAATATTTTCAGTATTTTCACTCTCTGTTAGGCTGTAAAGAAACATCTGGAAAGAGCAGTGTTCTATACAGTGCATTACTTTCTGTATTGCTAACCCATGCAGCCTTTGTCATTCAAGAGAAAACATTGAATTAATGTTTTTAATTACTTTCAATTACTTTATAGTTGTAGGATTGTTTTCCCCATTATTATTGTATTTTACTGCTGAAGTAAGTACCTATACAGAGAGGAAATCAGGTTAATACAGCCTGAAATAATCAGTACTTCCCATGAAGGCCAGCGAACTGACTGTACAATATTAGCATTGTCATATTTTTTGTTTGTTTTTTCTGTATTTGTTTGGGCAAACATATACACATGCCCAGACACACACACACAAACGCACCAACATAGCAGTGTAACCTCGAACAGAGAATGACTGTGTGTATGTAAAGAGTACAAATGAGCAACAGAATGAAGCATGAGGCTGTAGATCAGATCAGATCAGATAGATAGGTGTGGAGCAGAAAGTCTCTCTCTCTCTCTCTCTCTCTCTCTCTCTCTCTCTCCCTCTCTCTCTTTCTCTATCTATCTATCTGTCTATCTCTATCTCTCTATCTCTCTTTTCTCTTCACACAGGGCAAGCACACCATCTTTATCTACACATGCACTGTCAGTCTCATCCTTCTCCTCATTCTCTATCTCTCTCTCTCTCTCTCTCTCTCTCTCTGTGTATGTGTGTGTGTGTGTGTGTGTGTGTGTGTGTGTGTGTGGGGGGGGGGGTTGGGTACTGGAGCGTTGCTATGGCAGCTGTTTGTGTGTGTTTGTTTTCTTCCATTTTCAGGATGCCACTAATCCTTCATTCATCTCTTCCCCTCGCGGTCTTAGTGCCAAGTGCGTGTGTGTGTGTGAACTTTATTTTAGTAATTATTTTATTTGTATTACTATTCTCTGATTCATGAGATTAGCGCTGAATTTCATTTCTAGTCATGTGCTTATTTATACTGCACACTGCTTATCTTGTTTTAAAATCTAGTTAGTTTGATTACTTTTATATGCCATATTCTTAGAACCAGCAATGCAGTTATCTCTGTTTTAAGCCTGAGCCTAAACATAGGGCATTGTATAAGTCTTAGTGCTGTTAGAGAAAATAATGCCCACAACAGTTTATTTAGTATTAAGTATGACAGACCTGTCTGTAACACCGGTGTTCACATTTAGAATCAGAGTGAAGAGTTCAGAGCCCAGTCTCAATGAAATGGTCCTTTATAAGACCAAAGCCATTACATGTTTTATTGTCCAATACATTTCAGGCTTGAAATCAGTATCCAGCAGCCATGGATGGGTGAGTAGGTGGTAGACATCTTGTCACCAGCATTTTTTCTCTTTTGCTGCAGTAACAGTCTCCACTTTTCAGGTTTTTACAAGATATTGGGACATTGCTGTGAGGATTTGTTTGCATTGGACCACAAGATCATTAATAAATGTCACTTCAGTTTATTCTATATGTACGAATAGAGATCCTTCACTCCAGAGAACGCAGTCCCGTTGCTTCATGTGCTGGGGAGCTTTATATGTCTTTAGGTGATGCAGTGAGCATGAAGGCCTTAGGCTCATGTTCACCTACTTCAAAGTATTACATTCTATTAGCAAGGCTTTTCAGTGGGAAGTGGATGGATAGATGGATGATTAAATGGATAGATAGATCTGACACCTGTGAAAATAATATTTTAAGAATGTTAAGAATATTTATATTACTAAATATACTAAATGATCTTATGCTCAGTATATTCAATCAATCCTTCATTAAATTAAATAAGTAGCTGCTGATGAAATTTCAGTAATCCAAACAATAGGTGGAGGAACGGTGGAGAAATCTGGAACTGAACCTGTGTTCTCACCAACGCACACAATATCAACTACTTTTACAAACAAAACGAATCTTTTTACTGCTTTCTTGTTTGTTTGCATTTATTCTAATGTTAACTTTGCTAACAGAAAGACACACTGTCACATTCTGAGGAAAATGGCTTTAAACAACAGTGCCCAAGACATTTGCCCAGTACTGTAAACAGAAAGATAGATAGACAGGCAGACATACAGACAGACAGACAGACTGGAAGCATCCTGTCCATTTACAGTACAGCCAGTAAGCCATACTGCCAAAAAGACGGAGAGGGAGCGAAAATGACCTGTCTCAGGTGTACATGAAGCTGAAATAGTGAAGGGGCTGCTGGGAGTCCCGCAGGGCTGGAAAGTGGATTTGTAACTCAGCAGCTCTGCTTTAGATGAGATTGGATTAGCATTAGATGTAAAATTGGACTGGAGATAGGGCTCTGAGAAAGAAGGCGCAGTCACAGTGAACGTTATTTTTTAGTGTTAACTTTTACAAGTTACCTTCTGTGTAAACATTAGAATGTTCTGCTGCAGATGGATGTTCTGATGTCACATCACTGAATCGATGACAAACTCTGCAGTTGAGCCACATCTTGAGGAATGAGATATCTGAAACATTTGATGACTACAAGCTTATTGATTTAGGGCAAAATATTGTTTATTGCAAGGGTATGTGTGTGTGTGTGTGTGTGTGTGTATGTGCGCAAGCATTCCTGCTTATCCAAGTTTATTCCTGAACCCTTCTCCAGGTAACTATAGAAACTGCCTTAGCCAGGATCATCTTCTTATTGTCTGTGTTTCACCTAATATGCAGTCAAAACATTTTTATTTTGTGCATTTACAGTAATTTTGCCAGCCACTGATGCATTTATTTCACATTTTCACTGTGCCTCTCTCTCTCTGAAGTGTGCTAACTCACATACATCACTGGAACTGTGACAGAGTGTGCTGTGCTAATGCTATTTTTACAAAGACTGGACCCAGTTAGAAAAAAAATGCTTGACCAGACACAAGCACTAAATAAGACTGTATGTAGCCACCAGGAAATTACTGTCATTCCCACATGTGTATGCACACACAGAGGCACACCCAGCACTGTGCAGAGGGCCACTGGAGCGATGAGTGTTCATTCCATTCTCCACTGAACTGAGAGACAGGTGTGTTTTTAGGACACCTACCCACATAAAGCACTTAACAGCTGACCCTTGTACCCCTGAGAAAAACACACACACTCACACACAAACACACACATACAATGTCCCACTCAAAGGGCCTTTTTCCACTGCCATAAACAAAACACTGCACTCCTTCTGTCCCTTCCTGATTGTCACAGTCTCCAGCAGTTCTCTGTTTTTCAATGTGTTGTGTGTAACGTTTACACCTGGTTCCACCCTGGCCTTCATACTCGCACTTATGACTGCCTGTAAAGTTTACGGTTGGCAGTAACGTTTGCACCTGGGCTAGTCATGAAATTGGTTCCTATTGGGAGCGAGTTTATGACAGATGTGATGGTGGAAAGACCGAGAGAGAGAGCGAGAGAGAGACAGAGTCAGAGGGAGAGTTGTTAAATCCAGCATGTTTTCTAAAATTGGCTTTAACATCTGACTAGATAGGCATTCACACTCACTTGACACTGCATGTCTTCAGTGCCCATGTGTGTAAAACTTCTGAAGTGCTAGACCATGACCTGTCGTGCAAGCTGTTACTGTCACCCTATGGACCTCATAACTCTGACCAACTTCTTATTATAGCTGGAACCATTTCTTAAAGACAACTCCATCCAGACTGTGATAACAAACTGCCTTCAGACCACCAACAGAGACCATGATGACTCTATGAGTCCACAGTACCTCTAACCAGCTGCTTTTAGTTCATGAGAATTTTAACCAGTTGTCCATAGATCACAATAACTCTAACTGCCTTCAGTCCATAATAACTGTAACCAGCAACCAACTGGCAACAGTCCATTTAACCAGCTACCTCTATGCCACATTAACCATAACCAGTTACCTTTAGACCACACTAACTCTAACCTGATACTTTTAAACTACTTTACCTCTAACCAGCTGTTTACTGTCCATAATAACTCTAATCAGATATCTGTACACCACAATATCTTTAACTTGTATACCACAAGAACTCTTACCAACACCTATAGGCTACACAACTTCAATCAAATGTCTATAACTATCATAACTCTAACCAACTATTTGCAGAAGTTGATAACTCTGACCAACTACCTGAAGACCCTTCTAACTCCACTGCTTAGCTTAGCTGGCTGTCTCAGTCACAATCTCCCATCTGGCTCTACAGTGTTTACAGTATAGTTTCATCCATGTTTAAATAAAAACTTCTCCCACCCTTTGGGGTGGGGTGGTGAGTGGTGCTGATATCAACTTCACCAAACTTTTTCTTCTCCCTCTCCTCAGCACTCTTTTTTCTCAACACTCCTTTTTATTTGAAACAGCATGAAATGTCACTGAGATATAAAATTATATACCACGAGAGAGAAGGGGGGTAATAAAGCGGGCAATAAAGAACTTTGTTGTCTCATCCTTAAGTCTTATGTGGTTAGAGACGGCTGATTTCTAGTCTGATTGTACACACCACTGGTTAAAGATGCAAATGAGTATCTATTGTCTAATATTCTATGCGTTTTGTAAGATATTTTTGCTGCATATTACAAATAAATGTAGACAGGTTACCCACACAGCCAGCACAGTAGAGAGTAGAGTAGTAGAGAGTTCAGTAGAGAGTTCTCTAAATAAGTAAGCTACTTTGCCATATGCTGCAGTAAGACATAGCTAGACTATATCATGTTTACTGCCATATGGAGTTAGTGTTAATCTACCCACTTAATCTGTTGTGTATATGTTTGGCATTGCTAAGGAGCTTTCTTCACTGAAACCAAATCACCAGCCCAGCCTGCTGTGCATTTGTAGCCCTATGGTCTTTATGTTCTTTATGCTATGAAGCACACTAACTCAAGTTAATTCGTAACTGTTTTCCTTTGGTTCCGAAAAGTTTGTGCTAACAAGATTACAGATAACTACAGTAATCAGAACAGTTTTAGACGGTTCAGCAGTCGCGGATTCAGGCACACGTGGATTTTTTCTGAGAACCGAACTCTCCCCTATACGCGGAAATATCTACAACAACCCGGAAACTACAAAACATCCTCCAAATTTTTTTTGCCTTTCTGTGGCAATATTTATATATTTTTTAGCATTTTAGAGTTGAATTGTCAAGAAAAATATAATTTACTAATTTTGTAAGAAATATCAACAGAAATTCAGCTACATTTCCATATAAAATATATCTATATCTATATTAGTAAGCTGTGCCCCGTGTAAACATGTGGGTAGAGAGAGTTATTTTGTGTAGGAGCCTTTGTTTTGGCTGCGGCACGCTGCTAATGCTAACGCGCGCTGCTAATGGTAAATGCTAATGCTAACGGTTTTTAAGCTTTTTCCTCCTGGAATAATA
>JBBPCY010000130.1:3889766-3902554 GCA_037974405.1 Brachyalestes nurse
TGTGTGACGACGTCATCAAACGACTAGTCGACTCAACTTCGACTTTGCAGAACGACTAGTCGACTTGGAAAAATCTGGAGTCGTTGATGCCCTAATATATATATATATATATATATATATATATACATGAAAATAGCATGTCACCCTTTCTCTTTCACTATCCCATTACTATACCTTACAATTTCTCTCTCTCTCTCTCTCTCTCTCTCTCTCTCTTTCCCTTTCTCTTTCTTTCATCTCTCATCTCTTGTTCTCACCTCTGTCTCTCTTTATTCTTTCTCTACAGTTTCTCTTGTTCTCTCTTGCTCTCTCTCTGTGTATACATATAAAAAAGAAGCATAGATATAAAAAAGAAGCATAGAATGTCAAGTATTACATTAAGAATAAAATTATATATCAAATATACACATATAAAGTTAAGAAAGAGAAATGATAATGATAGTGTGTGTGTGTGTCCTGCGCTGCGGCTTTGGTGCAGTCTCTGTTTGTTACCTGACTGATAGACTGACAGACAGTATAAATGTTAACTGCTTAACTGGTGAGGTGCTTTTGAATTAATTAAATTATTTCTAGCAATTTGTGCACCTCTGTTCCAACTCCTGACCTGTAGTGACCACACACTCTTCTCTCAGTAGGCAGGACTTTCTGAACCTGTCTGTATTTGGTGAGAGTGTGTCTCTGTTTCATATCCCAGACAGTGGTGAGATATGTCAGCAGTTTGTGTTCTTGTTGTACAGCCAGAAACTAATTCAGTTTGTTTTGGGGATGAATTTGTTTTCCCAGGTAAGCAGCTCTGCTGTGTTTATTAAAGCAATTAACATAGATAGGTGTTTAGGAAAAAGCAGAGCTGGTCAGTCAGTTTCTCTCTCTCTCTCTCTCTCTCAGTGGTTTGTGGGGATTTTCAGGATAATTTGCTAAAGCTGAAAGACACATCCATCTCTCAGAGAAAGATCAGATAGATCAGCTGACTGTGGTGACTGGCTCTCCCTCTGTGCAGGGTCATTAGCCTTCTCTGATTCTAGAGGATGAAAGAGAGCCACTTTTTCCTTTTTTTCAAATAATGATGTAGTTTAATGCCAGATGTAAACATAGTTTCAAACTGTACTGTTCCCCCTGAACCCACAAAGCTCATATATAGAAACAAGTCTGACTAAAATGACTGCCCATTCAGCATACAGCAGCTGAAGTGATAAGGATTGTTGTTACTGCTCATTTCAGCTAAGACCACTTTGTGGACGTGACACAATTAAGGGCAGTCTATTAGAGGTCATTTACATATATCAGCCTTAAAAAAGGGATGTCATGTAAAATGTTATAAAATGTAAAATGTTATATACAACCCTTCAAACCGTATAATCTGGGCAAAGAAGGAAAAAATTACAGTATTAGAAAAGGTGCATGAAATGTATGTGCAGTAAAACCATGCATGCTGATCCATGTAAAGAAATCAAATTTTCAGTCCAGTACAAAAGCTAAAATTACATGTTTTGTTGATTTGTAAATGATTACACATTGTTAACAAATACAAGTTTGCATCCTCTACAAAGAACAGTGCATTTTACTGAATTTAACATTTCAGTAAAAAGAAGTATAAAATGTAGCCTGTACAAAATGTATGGAAGATCTGAAGACCTTCTGAAAGTTCAGAGTAAAAACCCACTTTCCCTTGGCTTTGAGTTTAGCTAGAAAAAGTTATCTGAACTTGTTTCCTTGATTCAGGTTTTCTTTACTTAATTTTGTGTGTGTGTATGTGTGTGTAGACCTTGTAAATCTCCTCATTAGCTTCAGATGAATGCTGATTTGTGTTTATGCTGCTATGCTCTGCTCGGCTGTGGCAGGCCAATTCTTGTCTGGCAGGACACCAGGTGATAGACACACACACACACACATCCACACACACACACACACACACACACACACACACACACACACACACACACACATACACACACACTCACACAAACACATACAGATAAACACACACACTTAGCAGTAGCTGATGCCAAAGGGATTGGTTGTGTTTCACAAATCAGTAGTAGGGATAATGTCCAGAGTTCATTTGGACGTCTCAGCAATGTGAGCATGATGCAAAATACAGCTCATTACCAAACCACCTGTCAGTCAAACAGAACTAAGCTGCATCATGTGTGTGTGAGTGAATGTGTGTGTTTGGCCTCAGTAATTTAAAAGGTATGCCTGTTGATTCTGGCAGAAGTCTGTTTCCTTGGAAACACACTCAACAGCAAGGAAGTGGAACAACATACATTTACAGCCACAGACAGCACTCTTCCACCACCATCACTCACACACACACACACACACACACACACACACACACACACACACACACACACCATTCAGCCTCAAACACTTGTCCAACTGCACTGCATACTTATGCAGTGTGTCTATGTATGCATGTGTGTGTATGTGTGAGATTGTGTGTGTGTATGTGTGTGTGCGTTTAAGTATGTATGTGTGTGTTTGTGTATATGTATGTATGTGTGTGTGTGTGTGTGTCTGTATGCAAGTTGTGGGTGATTTTAATAGCATTGCAGATTTTTAGCATTCATCCAGATCTTGTGTGTGTGTTCCCTGCCTACTCAAGGTCTCACAGCAGCGTAATAAAGACTCTATGTGCGTGTTTCAGTCTGAAGGGGTCTTAAAAATATTCCAGATGAACTGGGTGAACTCTACAGAGCTTTTCACTTCAGTTTCAGGTGCAAATCATACATATCGATGTCTAATTTTGTTTTTATTTATCTCTAGAAAAGTAGGTGATTTAATTGCAGGTGAACAACAAAAATAATCTTGTTTTACTTATTAAACAATAGAAATCAACAAAGATGCATATTCTAGCTGGGGGGAAAAGTTAGGGCACCCTACCCCCTAATAGCTAACGTTAAAACCTTTGGCTGAAATAACTGAAGTGAGACGCTTCTTGTAGCCCTCTACGAGTCTCTGACATCGGTCTGAGGGACGTTTGCCTTACTCCACAATGCAGAATTCTTTCAGCTGTGAGATGTTTGAGGGGTTTCTTGCATGTACAGGGGTTTCAAGTCACCCCACAGCATCTCAAAGGAATTAAGATCTGGCCTTTGACTCTGCCATTCCAGGACTGTAATGTTGCAGGGTCCAGTTCCGCTTCAGCTTTAATTTTCTTACAGATGGTCTCACATGTTTCTCAAACACCCTCTGATACGAGATAGAGTTCATGGTGGATTCTATGATGGTGAGATGGCCAGGTCCTGCTGCAGCACAGCATCTCCAAACCATGACACTTCCACCTCCATGCTTGGTATAGTTGGTATACATGTATTCTGTTCTTGTGTCTAAATATTTCAGTTTTAGACTCATCAGTCCAAAGAACATTATTCCAGTCCTGGTCTTTTTCTACATTCTCTCTGGCAAACTTCAGTCCGCCTTCAAGGCTTCCTCCTTGCACACATCCCATGCAAGTTAAACTTGTGCAGTCTCTATCTGAATGTAGAGGCATGCACTTTCACATCAACACAAGCAAGAACCTGCTGAAGGTCCAGTGATGACAATAGCATCACACGGGTTGCTCTTGAGGTGAACTTGCTTGGATGGCCAGATCTGGGCATGTTGGCAGTTGTTTTGAAAGTCCTCCACTTGTAGACTATTTTCCGGACAGCGGAATGGCTGATTTCAAATTCTTTTGAGATGTTTTTAAATCCCTTACCAGACTCATAAGCTGCTACAATCTTCCTTAGACAGCTCTTTCAACCTCACCATGGTGTTCACTCTCACACCATGGTGTTCACTCTCACCAGACTAAATGTCTGAGGTTTAAATAGGGCAAGCCTCTTTCAAAATGCTGAGCAACAATGTTCTAATCATGTACACCTGATGTGATACACCTGTGTGTGATTTAAGTGGGAATAAACATGCTCCTGATTTAGTCCTCACCAGAAATTGCAGTTTTTAGAATTACATTTTACAGAAGTCTTTTCTTCAGTTTTAATTGTTGATTTACAGTATATTACTTGAATCTATTGTTATAATTGAGATTAAACATCCATATGTCTCAATACACTAACTGTATGTATATGAACATATATGTGTGTATATGTATAAGTACAGTATTGTGCAGTCTTAGACACCTGTGAAATTAATATTTAAAAACTGTTTAGATGAGCAGTACATTTAATATTACTATATGTATTAAATACAACTAAAAAGAATAAACACTATAACATTATACAGTACAAAGTGATGCAGTGATAATGTGTTTTTCTGCTAATAAAGTTAATATTAAAATAAATGCAAAAAAACAGAAAGCAGTAAAAAGATTCATTTTGTTAGTAAAAAAGTAGTTGATGTTTTGTGAGCTGGTGAGGGGAACATAGGTTCAGTTCCAGATTTCCCCTCCAGCCATTTTTTGGATTTGTGAAATTCCATCAGCAGCTCCTGATTTAATTTGATGAAGGACTGATTGGGTCAAACCAGTTTTCTGATGTTAACTGCAAGTAATACTCAAACACAATGAACACATTGCTAATCTGTATTTAATCTGTTTTATTTGCTATATTTAGTAATATTATTGTGAAAAAACACTCACTGCTCATCTAAACAGTTTTTAAATATTATTTTCACAGGTGCCTAAGGGGCTTGCGCAGTACTGTATTTTTTCCTTTGAAAGTAAGCATGATGAGAGCATTCACAGGCTGTGTTAAAGGTTGAATTAGTTCTCCCTGTGTAAGGAGTTAAAAACACATACACTCCAGACTTTTCCCACTATATATTTTCTGAATGTGAACTCGTCTGGGGCAGAGACTGCTGTGCAGAGACATATTGGGTTTCTGGCAGTGTAGTGTGTGTGTGTGTGTGTGTGTGTGTGTGTGTGTGTGTGTGAGTGAGTGAGTGAGTGAGTGAGTGAGTGAGTGTGTGTGTGTGTGTATGTGTGTGTGTGTGTGTTTGAGACTGAAGTCAGGAAGAGACCCAGGTGCCCAATTTACAGTCTAGCATCATCCTCTCGGCCTTGGATATGGACTTCCATCTATCTCTTGCTGACAGTGTCTCCTCCTCTCTCTTACTTTCTCTATCTCTGCTCTCCACCCTCCTTTTCTCCTCTGTGACATTTCCCAATCCCCTCTTCACCTCCTTTCCTCTTCTCTTCTTGTCCTCTTCACTTTCCCTTTGCCCTCTTGACTACATTTAAAAAAGAGGGTTTTCAATCCACAATGTTTATTTTTTCTCACAGAAAGTAATTTAATCTGTATTATTCACAGTTGAACAGAATTATATTTCTATACAGCCTTTTAAAAAGCCATGGCCACAGAGAAATAACATATTGTTCCAATAAAGACTACAAATATGTTACTGCCCCCCAAGCAAAGGTGTCAAACAAATGAAAACTGAGGAAAATGAGCAGTGAGAGGGAGAAAAGAAATACTGAGAAAGGAGTGAGGTAGACCCTGGTGGACCCGGAAGGAAGAGCATATACGGTTTAATGCAATACAAGGAAGCTCAGTGACTGTTCTATTTCTCTGTGCACTGTAGTGCACCATTCATGATTTCACTGTAAATTAATTTTTTTTAGAAATACACTATATGGCCAAAAGTATGTAGACACTCCAAATGATGTTCAGTTCAGTGGTTTCATCCACACCCACTGCTAACAGGTGTGCATGAGAAGTCATAAAGAAGAGTCATAATGAAGATCTGTAACATAGTCATAGGATGCCATATTTCCTGTTTTGGAGCAGGGGAAACCTTTACTGAAGTGAATAATAACACTTCACTGTCTGGCAGGCTTATGGACAAATCTGGGTTTGTTGGGTGTCTGAATGCATAGTGGCAACAGCAGTTTTTGGTGGATGAGGGATAATGTACTGGGGCTGTTTTTCAGGGAATGAGGTAGACCCCTTATTTATCTCAGTAAAAGGTTATATTAATGGTATTTATACAGCCTTTTCTGTTTTGGCAGTTCCTGTACATGGAGTAGATCACTTTCTGATGCAGAAAGTGATAGAGAGCAATAAAGGGATAACAATGAAATGAAAGAGAGATGTGAAGAGGGGCGTACGAGAGGGAAACGGCTTCTTAATGATCAGCTGTAAGACAGAGATGCAGATTAAACCATCAGATATGAAGCGAAATCACATTTAAAAGATAAAAGACTATCATAATATGCCCTTTACTTCATTAATATATTCATGTGCTATGTATTTTACCAGAAATCAATGCGGGAAAGAGATAGGCATCAGGTTTTAATGCGGTTATAAAATGTGCATTTGAGGTGCTTCGTTTCATCATTACAATCAATTCTGAAGCGGAAACAAACGACGAGCTGTGACATGTAGTGTGAAAAAGAGACATAAAGGAGTGCAAGAAGGAATATGGGATAAAAAAGAGGACAAACAAAGAAAACAGGAATGTTGATAGAGTGTTTAAAAAGATAAAAAATTAGGGGATGTCTCAAAATACAAAATGAAAGAACAAACAAAAATAAAGAGCACCCCTGAAAACTTCTTCAGTTAGGAGTGCAGCTTCAGTCACCGCAATGAAGTCGATATATCTGCTCTCATTAGAGTAAGCGAAGTAGTGGAGTGTTGGGACGTTTGGCTTGGCCTAGATTTACTCTACTCTAGAGGAACATGACGTCGGCCCCAGGAGACAGAGACATGAGAACACAATGCTGCAATCTACATAAGCAATGTATGTCAGCAACATCTAAAAATACGAACAGTGTAAGGTGCGTTTTCTAGAGTAATCATGAAGTAACAGCTCAACTTTTGGCCGGCGGTCACAGAGGAGAAGCAGCTGATCTTTACAGTGGAAAAGAAACATCAGAGGAACAAACTGGCTGTAAGTGCTGTGACATCCAACCCAATGTGGCCAACGCTGTGGTGCGAGAGTGCCACAGACAATAAAGAAGCCTTACAGCATACTCAGGGGGGTTTCTTACAGTGGATTAGATTTAGTAGACATGACAGGAGACATCATGAATGGTATAAATCATCACTGCTGCAACAAACCCTTCCATTTCCTACATGCTAACTAACATAGGGTGACAAAAGCATTTAGTTAAAAGTAATTGTAGTGCATTTCTATTGGTGCACTCATCAAAAAAGTTTACAAAGCAAAAAACAGCTATATATACACTACCAGTCAAACGTTTTTGCACAGACTGAGATAGTTGAAACAGTTAATGAGTGCATTTAAAGTCTAGAATTTGACTATGCCATCAAGCACATAACCAGTTAATAGGTTATACGTTATAAAGGTAACTTATTTTTGACATATTTTCATTCATAGTTTTTTACTCAACACTTTTCCAGTTCTTTACAAGAGTAAAAATCTGTTTATGAAATAACTGGATAAGTGCTAAAACCTGTAGTGTACATAATCTTTTAACCGGCAGTGTATAAAGATAATGCTCAGTTAATTCAGTTCCAACAAGAAACTGTATTATTGATGTCAGAACAAAACGTTGCATTAACTGAAGTGATTTTGGATTTTTAATGCACTTATTGTTAATCTGCGCAGTTCCACCCAGACCAAAGACACACAAATCGCAAAAATATACAAACAAACAAACAAATAAATAAATTGACTTTTTATTTATTGACTTAGGTCATAAATACATTAATACTTCCCAAGTCTATGACTGGCTACAGCATGCATGGGCTGCTCTACCTTTACTGAAAACATTTCAGTCTCATCTTCACTGAAATGACTGACACTCTCAGTTTGCAAGGATCTGTGACAGTGTAAAATGATTGCTTTTACTTGATGTTTTACTGGATGAAGGACATCCCTTCGCCTATTGAATCATATGCTGCCTGTTAAATGAAAAGACAAAAATGCATTTGATGTTCAAAAATTCTTTACAGTGAAAAACAATTAAGCATGAAATTAAATTAGTATATGGACTACATATATGTATATCAGATTTTCAAGTGTAGTGATAGGAACCAGCATCCTTCTACATCACAAGTACTGCTGTTTTATTTACTTTCCAAAAGGACCAATTGACCAAGAGGACCAAGAGTTGTGAATGTGATGCTGATAATAGTAAAATAGCGGTGAATAAAAATAAATTCTCTTTGGATAGTAATTTGCCTTACAGCATCATAAAAATGCATCATAAATTACAGTATTTGACATTAAACAACATATTCACATCCATTTAAAGTAATTTTCTGCAAGGCAGCACTAAGAGGCAATAAACTCTTCAGACATCTAACTCCTATCACAATCACTGTGAATACTTCTGACTCTGTAAGTTCTAGAATGGAGCATTTCATGCATGACCTCGCTGCATAACTTTGTTTACATCTAAGTGCTTTAATTAGAAATGTTGGGTTTTGCTCCTCAGATCAGTTTAGTGCATTATTTTTTTCAGTATAGAGACCTGGGCCTAAACTTTGAGTCAGCATCTCCCACAGTCCTGCTGAATCTCCCACAGTCCCCCCTCATATTAAGCTTGACATTATCGCCTTGCCACCATTAACCACTTTAACTACTTGCGCCTTAATCTTGGCCCTCATTGTCGTCCCGTGAGCTTGTGGGATGCACTAATCTCCATTTCCTCCTCCTCTTTCAGTCTCCTCTCTGCTCTTATCTCCAGGGGCTGTTGATTAGCGGGGGGCGCACCGCCTGCAGGGCAATAAATCGATGGGTGTTTGACTGCGGATAAGGCCTGTTTACTGCCTGGAGGAAAATGGCCAATATCATTAACTGGACACTGTGTTCTTGTGCTGACCTTTAGAAACAGGTCGAGATGGAGGGACGCACACTTCGGCCTGGGCTTAATTTATGTGTTCATGTATAAAATGGAGAAATGTGCGAACGTGCTTTCGGATTATGTGTGTGTGTGTGTGTGCGTGTGCGTGTGTGTGTGTATGTGTTTTGGTATATGCAGGAAAAATAAATGGGAAACAAGCAGGCAAATGTCAGGCTATAGCTGACATTTTAATCGGTACATGCTGCAGTCCGTATGAAACCGCATATTGCTTTAGTCAGCCTCTAGCAGAAAAGGAGGGCTAGAAATCTCTTGAGCATAGAAAGAGAGAGAGGGATAGAGGGAGAAATGTATGCAGTAAACATGAGGGATGCAATGTGTGTTGGCTGTCATAATGTGTGCAAGAATCCCTTGGAGCAAGGCTCTCAAATGACAAGGTGGCAACCTACCAAGTGATCAAGAGGGTCCAGCTGAAAGGCAGGAAATACACTGTTATTATAAAAATATGTTTTATTTCTCCATCTTTTGACAACATAGTTTATGTATACAGTTGTTTGAGTGTATCTCGGTCAGTGTTAGAAATTCTTAGTCATACAGCAAGAGCACAGTATTTAAAGGGCCAAGGTTTTTTAATGAGTTTGATAAAGTATTAAAAATTTGGCATTTGCTCTTTAGTTCTGTCCAAATATGGTAACTCAATTACAAAAACAGCAGGTTTTAAATGCGCTTGTGTAATATTACAAAAACACATTCGCCTATTCTACCTACTGTTACCCCACCCATTCAGCCCAGACTGCTTTTCAAATCAGCCACAATTGAGTGTTCCGATCATGACAGAGGTCACTTACACATATCATCTCTTTAAAGCACAGTATCACTGATGTACTGTTTAATTCTAAGGGATTGAGACTTACATAAAATCACACAAATGTTATAAGTGGACCTCAGGAGGCTAAAAAATCACTAGAAATATGCAGGATATGGAACCTTTAATGCAGTGTATCCCAGTCCAGGTCCTGAAGCCACACCGCACTACTCATTTCACTGCTTTCCCAGCTTTATCACACACAATTCAACTTAGTAAGGGGTTGTCAGTGAGCTAATTAGATGGATCAGGTGTGTTGGGAGCAGCATTACAGTCAAATGTACAGGGCAATTTGCTTCCAGGTCCAAGGTTGAAAAATTCTTTAATGCTTTAATGTCTTTGATCTCATCAAGTGCCAAGTGAACAGGCACTGAATTATTAATATCATTTGATAACTCTTTTCATTCACTGCTGCAGGGACAGACACATTCAAAGTGGGCTGGTTATTGGTGCGTTATTAGGCGTGTAATTATTGCTATAGCAGGATGTTCCTGTCTGAGTGAGGGGTCAAACCCAGTCTTTTGTGTTCACTGTACTGTTCAGCAACTGGGAAAAAGTATGTAACAAGACTATGCAATTCCAGCGTCTGTAAATATTTTGTCTGCAGTGCAGTGAAACAGTACTTTTATCTACAATGCTTAGATCAATTAAAATACATTTTGAAAATGAAAAATTGAGAGGTTGGATTTCAGAATAAATTGTCTCCATATGAGGGGCCATATGAAGGAGGCTCACGGGCCGGATGAAGCTTGTGTGCTGGTATTTTGTGACCTCTGCTTTACAGGGTGGAACAATGGGAACAGCACAGTTTGCGAGCTGCACTCTGTGCTGTGTGAATAGATCCAGCCTTGATCTCTTATCTCCAGAACAGATCGGAGAAGAAAATAATTTTCTTTGGGGAACATTGCTCTCACATCAGAACAGACATGAGATAATGTTCCGCTCTCTCTTTATGTGTGCCTCTGTGTGTGAGCGTGTGTGTGTGTGTGTGTGTGTGTGTGAAATGTCTGTACATGCTGAATTTTGGCAGAATAGCTACTTTGACCTCTTTATTTTGTCATGGAAAGGTAAGGACATTTAATGGTGATTAAACAAGAAAAAAAAACAAAGGCCATTTAATTATCACAGTAAATTAAATATACTAAAAGAAATACAATAAGAAAAAAATCTGTACATTTGATTTCGCTTTTTGCCAGAGCCGTCAATAAGAGCTTGACTCTGGAATCAATTATTACCCCAGAGGGACCAATCGGGTGCCCATGTATCGACAGAAAGGCCAATCGGAGAGCTACCCAGTCAATGGTTATACACCAGCAACTGGCCATGAGTTTACTTTTGACCAATTAGGTCACTCTCTTTGCCACTGCTGGCCAATAAAATGTTGAAGAACAGAAAGGGCACACGATTTAGAGCACACTGACTGTTCAAGAAGTTAAACCATTTAACTACAAGAAACTGTAGGACGCTCTAAACTTCCAGCTGCTCACTCTCATACACACTTTTCTACACATTAGTTTCTTAGCAGTCACTGAATGAAGATATTTAGTGTAATTGGCTTCAAACTTTGGAACTGCATTCAACAGCAACTTGATTGCTCCTTTATTATTTGTGCCTGTATTGCATTTTATTCTTTAAAACTATAAAACTGTAGATTCATCTATTTCTTTTTCTACTTATTATCATTACACTAGGACAGTAAGGAGTTAAATATATTTATACATTTATAAATTATAAATAATGATTATTAATTAGGTCAACTCTAAGATCTTAAAAATCAGCTATACCAGATTAATAAAAATGACAACAGTGTTCCTTGCCAAATAATGAGCTCACATGAATCTGGACAGATCTAACTGGAGACCAGATCTAACTGGAGACCAATGTAACACTGAAAGTAAGATTGGTCTCCAGTTAGATCTATCCAGATTAATGTGAGCTCATTATTTGGCAATCTTACTTTCAGTGTTACATCTGGGAGGTCTATCACATAGCTAACTGGTTAAGCAGTTCAATGCTGAATGTTTTTTAGTACTTTTGAATGTGTTTATGAGAGCCAGTTTATTAATAGGCTTATGCTGCTCTTTGTTGATTTTTTTTCTACTAGAACTAGAAGTTGGCTCAGCTTAACCTGCTATTATTTCCAATGCAACTTATAAAAGTTCACTAGACTTGGGGGTGGGGGTGGGGGTCTTGAGCAAGGTACTGTCCCCACACTGCACCGTGGTTGCTGTGTTCCTGGCTACCCACAGCTTCACTTGGTGAATGGGTTAAATACAGAGGAGAAATTTTATGCTGTTCACACTGTGTGCTGTGGTGTATGACAGAATGGTCACTTTACACTTCTTTACACTTATAATCTATAAGACTGTGCTGAAAGATGAGTTGGTTTCCTATGCAGATGATCTAGGGGGCAGTCACCACGATCATGAGTTTTAATCATGTCACATGTCACAAGTGTTAGCAAGTGATAATGCCAGAGTTACCTTTTACATCTGTGGGCTAGCAAAATCAAATTCAGCATCAGTATTCAGTAGTGTTATAGACTGTATGTGTGTACGTGTGTGCGTGTGTTTTGTAGACTGTAGGAATCACAGGACAGGATTATAGAGTCTATTCTTTTCTTATCTCTCCGAGTCCACCGCAGGGGCGCATACACATAAGCACTGTTTGAAAAAGAGAGATCCACAGAGTCTGGTTGTTAAATAACTGGACCCGCTCTCTCACATTAAGCTGATCGCTGCCTAATCGCTGACTCCACTGCCCCATGTGTGTGCAGTGCCAGGTGACCTACAGAAGGAGCATATTGTGGGCCATAATGGAGAGTGTAGGAGCCACACGCTCACTCAGCTGCTTCTCTACTGCCGACTCAGCAATGCACAACAGAGAGAGAGAGAGAGAGAGAGAGAATGCTGGTGTTGCGTTTTAGTTTCACAATCTGAATTGTTCTGCTGAGCCTTTACCTTTGGTTTTATATGATTGAAGGTAAAATTTGCTGTGGAATATTTGAGTGCATGAAAACAGTGTGTTCAATTCAATTCAATTTTATTTATATAGCGCTTTTAACAATTGTCATTGTCACAAAGCAGCTTCACAGAATGAAAAAAAAAAATTGTGTGTATGAATGTTTATGAATAAAATGTCTGATGAGCAAGCCAAGGGTGTCGGCGACAGTGGCAAGGAAAAACTCCCTAAAATGGCAATAGGAAGAAACCTTGA
>JBBPCY010000130.1:3916439-3931760 GCA_037974405.1 Brachyalestes nurse
TTGGGAGGAGGATGTTGAGGAGAGACTGAGTGTGTTGGGAGGAGGATGTTGAGGAGAGACTGAGTGTGTTGGGAGGAAGATGTTGAGGAGAGACTCTGAGTGTGTTGGGAGGAGGATGGTGAGGAGAGATTGAGTGTGTTGGGAGAAGGATGCTGAAGAGAGACTCTGAGTGTGTCTGAGGGAGGACATGCAGGCAGTTGGTGTGAGAGAGGAAGATGCAGAAGGATAGGAGGAAATGGAGATGGTTTATCCGATGTGGAGACCCCTAATCCCCTGTGGAGACCCTTAAGAAGAAGATATACAATCTTTTATACAGTGACAGAGCCACAGTCACTCAAATAAAGTTTAAATTCTACATGCTGAATTTGTGACTCCAGGGGACATGAAACTAGAAGACACACAGGTTACATGTGCAAGGTCTGACATTAAACATAAAACATGAATTTCACTTCATTATTACAACTTTTGACTATTACCATTCTTCCTTCGTTCTATTTCCTCTCATTTTATTGACTTGCTACTATGTGTTGTAATCGACTGTCCAGACAAAACTATTTACAATTGATCATACCATGCACATTGAGAATGAGGATTATATCCAGAGGAAGCTAAACACACTGAAATCTAACTGGATTAAAACACTTTTGGAGATGATCTAAGAACTATTTACTATAAAAAAAAATTATATTGTCATCTAGTGCTATGACTTTGGTGAAGATATAGGTCATATATCGACACCTTGCTAAAATAATCGCCTAACTAATTTTTTTCACGTTTTTCAGGAAACACAAAAAACAAAATCAGCTCCTGTTCATTTCAATGGCAGGCCCTTGTCCTAAAGTAGTAGAATCTTATTATAATGACCTATAGAGTGTCAACATCTCAAAACATACCTCATTACCTATAAAGTATCAATACATAATTGAGTACTGAAAAGTAGTAAAAAGTACTAAACATCACGTTCAATAAGTACAATGTTGTTTACTACTTAAAATCGTAGCACATTGAAGTCTGTTCAATTTTTAATTATTATTCAAATTGTTATTATTAACATTTTCAGCGTTTGTTGTTTAGTGGAAATCCAAGAAATTCCATCAATATTTCTCAATAAAGAACATTGTAAAGCTGTAGAAGGGCTGAAAAGGAATGGAGATTGTGGCATGGAATACAGAGTGAGAGGGATAAAGAGAGGATAGAAGGGAGAGAGAGAGAAAGAGGAAGGATGAAAAGGAAAATTCCACATACAGATTTCACAACATGAGCACACATTGGCCTGCAGGTATTTATGTATGAGGCAGCAGGTGTGAGCTTTGAACAGGTACAGAATGAGAAACACACACACACACACACACACACATTGTCTCTCTCTCTCTTTCCTTTTCTCCCTCTTTCTTTCTTTCTGTCTCTCTCTCTCTATCTTTATGTATTTCTATCTCTCTTCCTCCCTCATTCACTGACTTTAAGTTGTGTTAATAAATAAGCTTTGTCTCTAATGATAAACTTGTATTTACTGATGACGATAACACAATCTTCATGTGCATAAAAATGTAAATTTTACTGAGACCTGCAAAATATATACCATATTAAACTGTGATTATTGATACTGAGAATGCAACTGAACTATCCACACATTTAATAAAGTCAAACGGAACATCTCTTAAAACATACTAGAAGAAATGATAAATAAAAAAAATTACCATACCTTACACTAGGTTGTTCATGAATGTATCAAAGTGCAGCATGATGAGTAGAAGAAGCAGTGGAGACAGGAGCTCCACCTACACTTCTGCTTTTCTGATGTTGGAATCCAGTCTTGTTGGTAGGTTACAGAATGCATGTTGTAAACAGGATCACCTCTCAAGGGTAAATCTTGCATCATGTCTCTGAGAGTATCGAAGCTACAAGGGAACGAAACACACATCCTCAGAATGAGAGGATGATTCCAACATTTCATGCAGTTCTGAAATCTGAAAATCAGAGGTCTGTACAGGTATGAAATGGAAGCTTAACCCTGGCCCGTACTGAGGCTTTGATACCGTTACTCGATTCGGCCCACCTGGTCTTGAGAAGTCCAAACCTGCTTGCACACAACAGAGGTGGCTCATCGTATATGTGGTTTTGTTTCTACGAGCTGGAGCTGTGTGAAGAAATATTAACATACTGTGGATGAACTTAACAAGCAAGAAAAAAGATCCACTGTGACCATTCCACTAGCCCAACGTGTTACTCTCATCATTGATGATTTATTGGGGCACATACGCCCACTTTTCAAAGTCTGGGCTAATATTATGGTATTAACTATGTTTTAACTATCATTTTTAGGATGAGTTACATGACTGAATTACAATCATTAACGGGTGTATTTATTTATTTATTTTTATTTATTTATTTTTTTTGAATCCCCACCCTACCCCCTGGGGAAATGACATCTTTGTCAGTCAAACATAGTTAGCACTAGTGCTTTAGATGCAGGTTGAAAATAAACTGTACTGCAGCAACAGCATCTATTACAGGAATTTAGAATAGCAATGGGTGGGACCAAAAACACTTTCAATGGTCAGTTGTTGCTGTACCACATAGTATTATTGCTATTTACCTATTTAAATGGCAAACATTTACAGTTCTAATAGCACAATATTCTGTATTTGGAAAGTCTAATGCTGTAATAGTCCGGTACTTCAGACCCCACCCTAGCTACTAGCTCCATTACAGTTTACCTTGTGTTAGATTTCTGCAGTGTTGCTGCTGTTTTCATAAAGTTAAATGACGCTGTGTATGAGTGAGGGAGTTGGCGTCCGCCAGTACAGTACAAGTACAGTATATTCATGTCCTGTTCCTTTTTCTGTGGCTTAGTTGTGTTTTTATGTTCTAGATTATGATTTTACAGCTGTGTTAGGTTCGGTAAGTGACTTAGGCTAGGGTGTGTTTCTACTTACACCAAAATTTGGGTTACGTCACTGTCGTAGGAATGAAACCCGAGGACCGCCGTTCTGGAATAATTACACATTTCATTATTACAGCTGCACACTCCATGCCAGCTATATACAAATCATTTTAATTTGTCTTAGACTGTTACAGTACTTTGCAATGTAAAGGCAAATTTAACCCGTTTAAATCCAAAAATGAAAAGAGAGCTCCGTAGTATCCCTGTTTTTCCTGAACAGCAATGAACCAAGACACAGAGACAAATTCCTTCTATCATCTGCTACTCAGACTGTTTTTCCTGAGCAAAAATTCCAGCAATCTTGCATTTGACTCCTCTAAGCCTTATTGGTTTAGCTGCTGTGAGTTATGTTCATCTGGGCCAGAAGTATCTCATGTCTTCTTTTTGTCCGAAGCCATTCCTCAAGAGGAAATGTAGAAGAATCACCATTAAGTCTCCTGAGCCACCAAAGACAAATATTTGTTCAAGTTTTCTTCTAGAACTCCTACCACATAAAAGTGCAGTTTCCAAAACAGTAAATCCAGATGTGTGCTCTTATACAAGTCAGTAAGATGACAGTCCAAATACCCATTGATTCCATAACAGTATAAACTGCTATCTGAAACACAAAGCACCAAGATTTTCAGGATACCAAAACACGTAAAATGATTTCATTTGTATACTTATGGAAGGAAAAATATGCTACAATGAAGATAACCATGTGAAATGAACTGTAGATGAAAATATGAACAAAAAAGAATGCTCTACAACAGAGACAGAGTGCCAAAGGCTGCACAAATTACTGGTCACATTTCCCATATGCTTTGCAAATTACAACTAATTACTGTAAAATCACACATTTTAACCACTTTGACAACTTGACCTGTTTATCTTAGAATGCCTCTTTGTGTACAGCAATTTGCTGTATTTAAGGCATACACTACATCAATGTCGCTTTAAATTGGATCTTTACTGTGTACCTTACATGTTGGTTTGACATTAGATACCAAAAAAATCATAGTAATCACTGTTTACTTAGTCTTAAGTTAATAACTGTACTAGCGTATAGTTTAAGGTTCAAGAGCAAGACCAAGACTGCTTGTGCACCCACATCCCCCACCGAACCTTTAAAGTTCAGCATTCTGACAGAGCATTTCCTCAACTTCACCACAAAAGTGCTATTGAATGTAGTTTTTAGTTTTATTCTAGCTTTTGAAAAAGTCTCAGTCTCAAGCTCTTGGATTTAGGTGTGTTTTCAGCTGCCACTTACACTTTTGCACAGCTTTCCATCATTGCAGCTGGGTTAAATTCTGCTGTGTTTGTAGAGCGGACCATGGCACTACTGCTCATCTTTCTTGTTTTATTTGTTGATCTCTAGCTGACGACGATGCTGAAGAAATTCCAACGTACTTGTTCAAAATGGGCAATAAAAAAGGCAGGACCTTGAGCCTGAAGTGTTTTGGCTGATGAAAGTGAAAGGTAGACTGGTGAAATGTAATGGAAGGCATGTTGGTAGAGCCTCATTTAACGATTTTTGGCTTTACTGTCCTCCAGCAGTATTTCACAGCTTTTGATTGCTGCCAGTTAGTTCTCCCAGGGTGTTTACTGGTTTCATTTATTTCTTTAATGTTAGAATTCAGGGTTGTTCTCTGTTTGTGAATCAGGGTTGTGTTTCTGTCCTAATGTTCAAATTGTTTTCAGATTGAAAGAGATCTGTTTTCTGTCTTGAGTCATTACTAATAATAATAGTAAAATAATAAAAATAATAAAAATAATATCTTATGTTTGAAAATATTTTGAAAATATAAATAATAATAAATTACTTTATTCAATGTTATAATTTAGGGCTGTCATTACATATGTCAACTACATAAGTGATCTAATAATCTAATCATAATTCTGATTAATAAAATAATCATATACCTGCAATTCATAACAGCAAACATTTTACTTAAATTTTACTTCTCATGGATTTGTATATTTGTAAATATACAAACATTTGTCCAGTAGTGAGATTTTGCTAGTTTTCTCCCTTTCAGCAATTTGATGTAATAATACGTCTTGAATAGTTGTTTCAGCTTTTTATGAAAAATCTTGTTACTTAACTGTGAAAATATGTATGTGTGTGTGTGTGTGTGTGTGTTTAGCCTGCAGTGATGCTGATCTGAGGAGTTTGGCCTCCAGACTGAAAGACTGGTTTGGTGTGCTGCACCTGGATGCCAACCGAGATCTGAAGACTTCTGTGAATGACAACAGTCAAGGACGTAAGCAATGTGTGTGTGTGTGTGTGTGTGTCTGTGTCTGTGTACTTACATATGTAAGTACTCTGTAGAATGGAAATCTCAGTCAGAAATCTCAGTATAAAATCACCATAGCTCCAATAGTGCATGGGGAATGTGTGTGTAAACAGATTTGTTTAATATTTTGTCATCAGTGATGATGATGAAGATGGTCATATACTCAGTAAAACTGAGTATAACCCACCTTTTCTTCATCCTTCTCTCTCTCTCTCTCTTTCACTCTGTCACTCTCCTGCAGGTTTTGACACCAGCATCCTGCCCATTTGTAAGGACTCTCTTGGTTGGATGTTCAACAAGCTGGACATGAACTATGACCTCTTGCTTGACCAATCAGAGCTCAGCGCAATCTACCTGGACAAATATGAGCTGTGCATGCGGCCACTCTTCAACTCTTGTGACTCCTTTAAAGATGGAAAACTGTCCAACAACGAGTGGTGCTACTGTTTCCAGAAACCAGAGGGTGAGAGAGAGAGAGAGAAAGAGAGAGTATTTCTTACATGTGTATGTATACATATTGTGTGTGTGTCATCCACATTATAATTGTAATTATTTTAATTATATTATGAATTTGAAATGATCAATATGAATATTCAATGTTCTGGCTAATAATGGTACTCAAATCATGAACATTCTGTGAATGTATTTGTCAGCAAAGAAAACGATGTATATTTTTTAGAACGTATTACCAGTGTTGGGGAGTAACGGAATACATGTACCGGCATTACATATTTAGAATACAAATTATGAGTAACTGTATTCCATTACAGTTACCGTTTAAATAGTTGATAATTAGAATACAGTTATTTTGTTTAAATAAATGGATTACACTGCGGTATTTTCCTGTTCCATGTTAGACTATCCCCTCTCTAATTTTGGTAATTCCATGCATTGCTGGAAACTCAAACAAAACACACAATAAGAGCCTCTAATATAAGCGTCATGTTAATGCTGGTGGCGTCAGTTACACAATGGACCCGGAGCCAGCACAACAGACAGGGGAGGACTGGCAATCTGTACCTCCAGAATGGCCGTACACCGGACGACCCAAGATGCGGCTGAGATGCGCATAACACCGCCCCCTGCCCTCGGAACCACAGGCGTCAGCCTGTATTTCTCGGCCGAAATGTGGCCGAGGTGCGCATACCAAACATGACTAACAGGAGAATCTCAGCAAAAAATAGATACATACACAGAGAGAAAGAAAGTTGTTGGGGAGATTGATAAAGTGGTACTGGGTAGATTTGAAGTATATGCAAAGGATTTATTTGTGTGTGTGTGTGTATGTATGTGTGCCCGTTTCCTTGTTTCCTCAGGTCTACCCTGTCAGAATGAAATGAACAGGATTCATGCTCAAAGCCGACGGAAGGCTCTCATAGGTGGGTTTACACTTGTCAGTCATTAAACCTGAGATTTATTTCACCTAATTTAACGAACAGGTTTTAATTTCCAACATCCATTAGAAGGTGCAGAGTGTGTGTGTGTGTGTGTGTGTGTGTGTGTGTGTGTGAGAGAGAGAGAGAGAGAGGGGCTTGACGCAGAAGCCTGGCAGAGGTGTAGTTATAATTGATCTGAATTCTAATGCCTCTCAGTGTGATTTATGTGCATCCGCACTTGATATTTTCCTCTATGATCAATAACGCTAGCTCTCGCTGACACGTTCGCCCAGAGCACCCGCCTCCGGGCCTGTGCAGCCCAATGGGCATCAATAATCCAGCACAATCATAAGTGTTTCATAACTCAGTCCGTAACACCGCCTGGAAAACAACAACCTGAACGTGTGCTGCAGTGTATGAGTGTGTGTGTGTGTGTGTGTGTGTGTGTGTGTGTGTGTGTGTGTGTGTCACATTTTAGAAGGTGAAATCCAATCAGTGTTCCTTATATCAGGTCCCTAAGGCCAGTGATGTGCTGCAGCTGTCCTGCTCAGGCAGATGCTAAAGAACAGCAGACTCCTCATGTGCCTGTTTTTCTGTAGGTGAAGAGCAGCAGGTAGAGAGGTGTTTAACGTTTACGTATTATCCCCTATAAAATCCATTTACATGATGTAATTGTTTATATGTAATTACACAATTAAATACTTTGTTACTGTATAAAAACATTACATTTGTTTGAACTTTTTAAACTGCAATAACTTTTGATCAAACTTAAATTGATGTGGTGCCGATTTAAAGTTTAGGATCTGCACTTCCCACAGAATTTCTCTGCTTGTTTAACTGACAGTTCAAGTGAGATATAATTGAACAAAATTGGTGATAGGAGACATAGGAAGCGTAAAACTGATTATTTCAGATTATTTGGATTACTTTGATGGGTTTAGTCTCTAATCTTGTAATGTGGAAAGATTCTTTCTATCTCTGTGTAATTGGGGATTGTTTGGGACATGAAGCTGAGAGAAGACATATGGGACACACTAGAGGGTGGTGATTTAGTGGCCAGTGGTGGAAGCATCTGCTGCCGAAGATCTTTAACTATATTAGGAATAACTGGATTAGCAACCCAGACGACAAGCAAACAGGAGGCTGCCTTGACTTTGAGCTAAAGCTAAGGGTGCTAATAGGACAACATAAGTTGAATATGAATACTACATGCTGGTGGCCAAGGCTTTTTTGAGTGGCAAGAAGTGGACAGTGTATGGTACCTCAATTATGATGACGGGAGGAGAGAAATTCTGCTAAAATAGCAGTGATTTCTCACTCGCCTCTCTAAAACAATGCAGGGAACATCCAGGTTCTAACCTTTGATGTTATATTTAAACATGTTTTGGATGGGATATTGCCAAGTTTTTCTTATTGCTTGGCATTGAGACAAATAGAAAAGCATTTAAAGAAAAATATCAAAGTACAGACTCAAAGCTTTTGATATAGTGGAATGTGTGTAGAACCCATTACCTAACACACTATTATGTAATTGCATTACCACCGGTGGATTTTCGGGTGGTCTGCTTTGTTCTTGCCATAGTAGCCACGAGAAAAAAAGTGAAAATAGTAAAATATATAGAATATACAATACTATGTACTGATCGGGTGAATGTATACATTAAATCATAAAACTTTTAAAAATGACAAACAAAAACATGCCAGACGGAGCAGCATCAGTCTCGCCAGCGTCCCCCGTAACCTAGCAAGGTTATTATAATACCACAGGTCAACAGGTCAAAATCATCAGAGATAAGGTTTTGTAGTGTTTTTCACGCTGATTCCCAATCTGTGTTTAGTTTTTCCCGCACGTACAGTTTTTGTGAGGAAGCTAGTTATATATTGCATGATAGTTGGTATAATTAGCATATAATAATCACATGCTAAGCCTTTTTGAAGAAACAGTGGTAGCTGACTGACACTGATCATTATATCTATGCCACAGTGTGCGCCTATCTGACTTTGCACTGAAAATATTGAAACAGTTACTGATTGGTGCATGCGGTTGAATAAAAACCATATGCAAGTCTATTGCAAATCTCATATTACTCATAATTCAAAAAGTTGATGTGAAAAAAACTGAAAGCAGATCTGAAATCAGCATGAAAAACTGGTTTAGAAAAATGTGTTGTGGTTTCTGATGATTAGAAAAAAAAAATTGTTGACCTGTGTAATTTGCATAAACTTTTAACCTGAGTTTAATTTGAAATGTGTTGCTTTGTGCTGTCATACGCCACAAAGAGTGGAAAAGGGCAAAAGTTGACCTGAAGTGTTTTTAAATTAACCATTTAATTGCTTGTTACCACTTGAAGTAATTTTTTTAGGGTTGAAGTCATGAACCACATTTACAGTGTAGTGTGACTATAAAAATAGAATATAAATAAATCTGAAAACTCTCCCTTTCTTTTTTTCAGGAGCATATATCCCTCGCTGTACAGAAGATGGCTACTTCAAGGCTACACAGTGTCATGGCAGTACGGGGCAATGCTGGTGTGTTGACAAATATGGCAATGAGATTGCAGGGTCCAGAAAACAAGGCAACCCTATCTGCGGTAGGTTACACCCCCATACTCGCCAGTAACACACTCTAGTGATTACATTGCAATTGCTCCATTAAAGCACACAAAGCCATACACTTGCAGCTCATAACATCATGTGTGGATTGCTGTAGGCTGCGCCCTTTGAGACACCCAGTGACATTATGGAATATAAGATGTCTTAGAGAGGCCCATGAAATTGTGTGTTTGTGTGTGTGTGTGTGTGTGTGTGTGTCCGCATGCAGAAAATGTAGTGCACTTGTTTTATGAGATATCTGAAGGGCCATAAGTCAAAACAGTGCTGTTTCACCACGTCCCATCACAGTAAAAGACTATAATAGATAAATAATGCCGTTCTCTTTTCCTGCTCCACTGGCTATCCATTCATCTCCCTCAGCCTCATCTCGTATCTGTCTAACAGCTGTTCCTCCAGCATCGACCTATCTCACCACCCCTGTCTCTGTGAATGTGAGCGTGTGTATGCTCCTTTTCATGTGCTTTCAGGACAAAAATATCTTGACATTGTAGAAAAAAAACAGGAAAGCAGCACTAATCTACTGTACAAATACTTCAGTAACTAACCTGAGTTAGAAAACTCATACAGATAGCTGGGTGGATAAGTGGGAGGACGAAACAAATGATTTTTAAAAGTGGGGGGACACATCCCCCCTGATATAATGGTTCCTGCAGCCATGCGTATTATTACCGTACGTACTTGTAAATAATACTTATAGAAGATATCATTAAACTCTGTGTGTGTGTGTGTGCAGACGAGGATCAAGAGACTTCAGGGGATTTTGGCAGTGGAGGAGCTGTGATTCTCCTGGATGACCAAGAGGATGAGGAGCCGGAGCCTCAGCAGCATGGCCGGCGCAGACAGAAGGAGAAACGTGGCAGGCTCCGTCCCCGCGGGGCCATCGAGGACGATGAAGATGAAGACGACGACAAAGAGGATGAAATGGGTTATGTCTGGTAGCTCTGCCCCCTCATCTTTTGCTGGCCAACCAGGGACTCCCATTTAAATGCAAAGTTCTGAAGCCATTCCAACTCCACAAACCTGGACCTGCCCCTCTGAATATATAAACCCACCTCTAAACATGACCCCGCACACCAGTGCTCATCTTACAGCCTGCATTTCCTTTTTCTTTTTAACTCCCCTTCTTGTCTGATCTCTTTTCTTCTTTCACTCTGTCTGCATCTTCCCCTCTCATTTTAACAATATCAAACAGCAAATACTCATACTGATGTTATTACCTGTGTTATCAATCAACTGTTATCTATCTCACTTCTACTGAAGCAGTGTCTCTCTTTTTTTCTGATCATATACTATAATACACCTATTTTCTCTCGCTCTCTCTCTCTGTCTCTGTCTCTCTCTCTGTCTCTCTCTCTCTTTGTCTCTCTCTCTCTCTCTGTACTTGTTTGTTATACTGGAATCCGTAGCCCCCTTCTTGTTCTCTGTTGAGCTTCTAATGTGAAAATTCGAAGCCATCCGAGAGCCATGGCTGTAAATATTTCTTTTTCTCTTTAGACAGATGAGGTGCCACATTGTGTCCTCCTCCGTCTCCCCTGAGTCTCCCACCCAGGCCTTCTGGAAAGTTCCTGAGTATTTCAGAAGGTTCCTTCAGGGGTTGTAGAATGTTCCTGCAGATATTTTATTCTAGGAGACGCAAAAAGAACTCCCATAGGGTTCTTGAGCATCCTGGAAGGTCTTGTGAGATCCTCAATGGTCCTATGCATGTTCCCCAACGTGGAGGCAAGAAGGTGATATTTTTGGTTTAGTTGGTAGCTGATGAAAATCCAGTGAGCATAAGAAGCATTTTATTTTGTGATACCGCTGTTGTTTGCTGCTGTTCAGCTTTAGTTTGTCACTGGATGGTTGTCTCAAGTGCTACCAAGGGTTTTTGTGTGCGTGTATGAGTGTGTGTGTTTGTGTATGTGTGTCCTTCAGAAAACTTTAAGAGCACCAACCACATAAGTAACATCTTCAAAAATTATTTAAGCTTTGACAATTTACAGGTTAACCATTAGTCAAAAAGACATTTTTGTTGTAATTTAGTCATTAATTAATCCTTTTACCCATTGCAAATTTTCAAAAGATCCTTACTCAAAGACTTTTATCCGTGTGCTGCAGAGAGGTTATGACTTCCCTCCTGGTGTGTGTGCAGTTCTGTGAAGTCCAGGTCCTGACACGCCATCAGGTCATTAATCCAGACCCATTCGCACCTCCACTAATATCCCTCTCACTCAGAAATAGAAAAAACAGTGGGCAAGAAAGAAACCCCCTCCTGTTTCTTCAATGTCATGGTGGGTGCTTTTGTTAACCTGCCTGTGACACTTTTGTTGAAGAAATCAAGCTTATCAAAGTGGAAGCAGCCACTATTTTATTTTGACAGTTGCTTGAAGAAAAATGGAAGCTACAAATGTTTTTTTTGTCCTGTGCTCCTGCACCATAAGCACTCTGTGTACAGAGCATACAACTGCATTGTAGCGAATAGGACTTTCAGGACCCTCAAAAGCCTTCTTTCTTTCTTTCTTTGCCCCTTTCTTCCACTCCAACATTCAGCAATAGTCTTTAATGGTGGGGGATGGATATACAGCATGAACCCTAGTAGCAAGTAGGATTTGAATTTCTGCATGATTTAATTACTGAGATGTGAACCAAGCCATTCAGGGGGGTTAAAAGAAAATGTTCTTTGCAGTGGTGGCGATGGGAGCCAGGGTCACAAAGGCTACAATGCAAATATAGGCATTTTATATTTTTATTTAGCATCCCCGTGCCCAAGTTATGGGCATACAACTTAGAATTTACTTTTAATCTCTTTCTATGGGGCGCCCTGAGCTCTTATAATTTAGCGATAGCACAATATATATATTTATATATATATATTTATATATACACAATATATATATTTAGCCTATGCTCTAGTACCTTATGCTCTAATAAACCAATGAGATCACTTAAATAAATCAGAATTCCCAATACAATTAATAAAATAAAACAGAGTTTTACTGCTTAACAAATTCAAAACATCAGATCACACATTAGTTATAAAAGAAAATTCTATGGCGGCAAAATAAACTAAACTATTCCCCAAACCCTCGTAGCAGGCCTGTTAACAATGCAGTGAAACCCACGCCAAATGCCCGCTTCACTCTGAGAGCAATACCGGAGAATGGTATAAGCTACCTGGAGTTCAGATGGGAAACGGGCTCGTAGAGTCGTGCTGGCGCTGAATCCCTGGTCCATCCAACTTGTCCAGGTGGACGGTGAATTCTCTGTCGTCCCGCAAACTCAGTCCAAGTCCTTTCTCAACCCCAAATGCGGGACACTTTCTCAGGAATGCCAACTTTCCCAAAAACCTTTGTGTTGCCGAGTGTTGAGCGGCGGGGGCGGAGGGTGTTTGAGGGGGAGTGCTGCTTCTTCATTTGCCGAGGACTGCTGCATCATTAGGTTCACCACCTAATGTTGAGGAGTGTGCACAATGGGCAGCCTAAATGTGAGATGCGTGTGTCTCACGCTCATTGCGCGAGAGTTGGCAGCCCTGCTTTCTTGCAGGTGCGCACGCAGAGCTCACCACTAGTGGCCAGTGCACACACGCACACCAACAACCATCTCATAGCAACGTTTGCGTGCGTTTTGCCTCATGCTTACAGTAGTCTATTATTGGCCGATGGGGCTGTGATTGGAATACAGGATTGGAGCTGCCCCAGAAGGGACAAATCAAAATCACCCATATTTCAGGATGTCCCAGACAATTCGGGATGGTTGGCAATCCAGCTCTCTTGTCGGCTTAGACATGGCAAACCATCACATACACATCCACTAGTATGTTAGTTGTCAGTCCGACTACTTATACTAGTTAAACTCCACTTCTAAAGCCTAGATGCGGATAATACCCGTGTGAATTTCAGCTTCTCTACGCGAGCTCAGACAAGCCATCTTCTCTCCCCAGCGTCACTTCTCTCTCTCCCGTCTTCTTCCCAGAAAACCTTTTTTCCCACCTATGGCACGCAGGTCAGATACACTTTTTTCCAAAACAAAAATAAACATTTACATAAACTTAAAATAAATACAGGCCTTAAAAAAACAAATAATAAGAATATATTTATAAGAACATATAGCACTGGGCTACATTTATATAAACTATTTTACCTCACACAGTTGCCATATCTCTCCGGCATAATTTTAAAAGGGTTATTCCATAGCATTATCTCAAAACTATCATAAAATAAGGTTTCAGACATAACATGTCTGTAACCATTTTATCTAACTCTCTTTGATGCAGCTTTTAGAGGCCGTAGACTCTTGAGTCATCTGGTTCCCATCAGCATCACTGTGAGCTATACTGACTCTGCAACGGTATACTAACATTAGGCCTGGTTGCCTTACTGTGCCCGAGCATGATTGTGCCCCCTCCCCACTCCCCTCCTCGCCTGCACGTACATTAATGTTTTGGACTTGAGCACATTTACTCATCACATCACATCACTTTTTCCTTTTCATACAGTCAGTTGCCAGATTTACCTTCAGATACCGAACCTATAGCAGGGCTCCAGACAAAATAAAAGCCTTAGGAGCCATTGGCTCCTAAGCACAAAATATTTGGGAGGCAAATTATTTTTTTAGGAGCCATAATCTATGTCTAATGTGATATAAATAAAAAATATTCTCATGGCACATTTTTAAAACATAGTAAAACTACGTGTTTCTCATGTACTTAATGTTTATTTTTTGTATATATTTTCTTATATTTTAGAATGCACTCTACAATGTTTTGCCAGGCTGCGCGTATGGTTTCAAATGGAACTCAATCTGTGAACACTGCTCTCGGTCACGAACGAGTCAGTTCATTGACTAAATTTGGGAAAATGAAGAGCCATTTGGGCACAGACACAGAATATTACTAGACTGACCACAGACATAGAATATTACTAGACTGACCATAGACATAGAATATTACCAGCCTGACCACAGATATATAATATTACCAGACTGACCACAGACACAGAATATTACTAGACTGACCACTGACATAGAATATTACTAGACTGAACACTGACATAGAATATTACTAGACTGACCACAGGCACAGAATATTACTAGACTGACCACAGTCATAGAATAGCTGAATGACCAGCTGCATTGTACATCAATGTCGGCGCCATATTGCGAGAGGCACTGCTGTGGAGTGAATTAGTGGATAAAGATCCCTCACACATGTTCTGCTTGGGGCTGTACGATCCAAACCGGAACCCGAAGGATTACACTTCATAGGTAAGGCTGAACAATTGTTCTGATTTTATTTGGCCATTTTAAAATCCCGTTTTATTAACCTTAGCTAAGCCAAGCTAAGCTAGCAAAGCTATAGATTCCTGTATTCAAGTCAGCCCCTAAACAATGTTTTGGCTAAAGGTAGGAACTAACTATTAAGACTGTTGTTCGCTCTTTAGTTAACTTTTCTCAAATCTGCAGGTTTCCTAAGGAAACCCACCTCAGTTTATAAATCTAACAAAGCGCTAGCAAAGCCCGTGTTCAAGTTCACCTCTAAACAACGATTTGGCTAAACGTAAGCACTATAAAACGGGATTTTATAATGGCCAAATATAATCAAAACAGTTGTTCAGCCTTACTAGGGTTTGTCATTCAACACATTTTGAAAAGCTGTCCTGTGATGTGTGCCATGCTAGTTTGATAACAGATGCTGAACCAGCATCAGATGGTCAAAGCTACCAGTTGCCGTCATTAAAAACAGTGGAGCTTTAATGATTCCTTCTGCCGGGTTGCGTGAACTGGGAACAGTGAATGCGGCGTCTGCCTTCTCTGTCTATGCGTTTAAGAGCCAAAGGAGCCAGATCTCCTTAGTGATCTGATCCAAATGATCTGACTCATTGAAAAGAGCCGAAATTCCCATAACTAATCACGTGACAGTGTAGTAGGAACGATAGACTCTGCACATTATCAGATGTCACTTTTCTTGTACGTTTATTTTAATTTCTCTTGGTTGTGAGCAGTGTTGGGCAAGTTACTTTAAAAATGTAATTAAACTACCGATTGCTGATTACTCCCTTTAAAAGTAATCAAATTACTAATGTGATTACTTTATTACAAAAGTAATTAGTTACATTACTAGTTAGATTACTAGTTA
>JBBPCY010000130.1:3955862-3973646 GCA_037974405.1 Brachyalestes nurse
CCGGGTACTGAAATGGCCAGTCTGCAGTCCAGATCTTTCACCTATAGAGAACATTTGGCGCATCATAAAGAGGAAGGCGCGACAAAGAAGGCCCAAGACGATTGAACAGTTAGAGGCCTGTATTAGACAAGAATGGGAGAGCATTGTATTGGTACCAGTTTTCAAGAATAAGGGTGGTGTGCAGAGCTGTAGAACTACAGAGGGATAAAGTTGATCAGTCACAGCATCGGAAAGCATGGTGGAAGCTAGGTTAAGAAGAGATGTGATGATCAGTTAGCAGCAATATGGTTTCAAACTGGAAAAAAGCACTACAGATGCAATGTTTGCTGTGAAGTACAGAGAAGGTCTTTGTGGACTTGGAGAAAGCATGTGACAGGGTCACAAGGGAGGAGCTGTGGTATTGTATGAGGAAGTCAGGAGTGGCAGAGAAATATGTCAGAGTGGTACAGGATATATACGAGGGCAGTATGACAGCCGCAAGGTTGGTAGGAGTGACTGATGCGTTCAAGGTGGAGGTGGATTTACACCAAGGATCAGCTCTGAGCCCTTTCTTGCCTGTTATGGTGATGGATTGGTTGACAGATGAGATCTGACAGGAGTCCCCTGGACTATGGTGTTTGCAGGTGACATTGTGAGCAGACTGAGGAGACCCTGGAGAGATGGAGATATGCTCTGGAAAGGAGATGAATGGAGGTCAGTAGAACTAAGACAGAATACCTATGTTTAAATGAGAGGGAGGAATGGTGAGGATGCAGGAAGTAGAGTTGGCGAAGGTGGAGGAGTCAATTGTTTTGGGGTCAACAGTCCAGAGTAATGGGAAGTGTGAAGGAGAGGTGAGGTAGGGTGGAATGGGTGGAGAAGAGTGCCAGGAGTGATTTGTGACAGGCAGGTTCCAGTGACAGTTTAAGGGAAGGTATACAAGATAGTACTGAGCTATGTTGTATGGTCAGAGTATAACACTTCCTCCACTGGTTTGTATTTTTCCCAGTGTGACCTAGTGGCATCTTTTCCCCAGGTAAACAATGCACACAAACCTGGATGTCCATATGACGTAAAAGAATTTGTGATTCATCAGACCAGGCCCCCTTCTTCCACTGCTCCATGGTCCACTTCTGATGCTCAGTTGTCCATTGTAGGGACTTTTATCAATTTTTTTCAGAAATTTGTGCCACAGTGACTCCACTATGAGATCAGACGGGTTAACCTTTTGTCCTTCCTTGGGCCACTTTTGATGGGTATTAACCACTGCTTACTGGGAACACACCATAATACTTGCTGCTGTTGAGATGCTATGATCCAGTACAGCCATCACAGTTTTTCCTGCTTCCAACACATCAATTATATATTTTGGAAGCCTATGGGACATTAGCTTCCGGTTAACTTCCATTCTATTTAGTAGGCTCTTTTTTTCCCTCAGCCACACAGCCCCAAATCATCTCTGATCCACTCAGTTGGCAAGGTGTTCTCATGTTAAAATTCTCTTTATTCCTTCCAATGTCCAGTTTTACTTGTAAAGAACTGTCATTCACTAAAGCAGGAGGATACATCGTCAACTGTTTAAACTAACAGAGTTGATTGTGCTCCAGCTTAGCCCCCTGATGTCCCAATTCTGGGTTTCAACTCATTATTAAAAAATATTCAACCCATTCAGCCATTGATTTTATGTTCAGTAGTTGACTAACCAAATAACACAGAGTTTTTTTAGCTTTAATGAGGAACTGTTTGGAAACAACGTCACAAATCTGCCTGTATGATCCGTTACTCTGAATCTCTCTCTCTCTTTCTCTCTCTCTCTCTCTCTCTGCTCAAGAGGAACTATTCACATCTGTTCGATAACTCTCCCTGTACACCGTGCACTCTCTTTCTGTTTTGTGTGTGGCTCTCTTAGACAGCAGCTGTGGTTGAGCCCCTCCAGTTTGAAATAGTTAAAGGAGACTTATTATGCAAAACCCACTTAAAAAAAAAGTTATAATAGGTCAAAACATGTTCATGAAGTTCTTTGAACAAAATCACTCTCACATAAAGAGATTGGTTTATTCTTCACAGTTTGAGTCCCGTTCAAAACGAGCTGTTTCAGGGCTCTGCCCCTTTCATGCAAATAAGCTGTTGCTGGCCACGCCCCACCATTCTGTGCTCCACCCACCCCTGACACTGCTCGTAACAAAAACACAAAAGTCATTATTTGAAAGTACTTACATCTCGCCCATCTGCTGACTTGTCACAGACAGTGTACAGATCCCCCACAATGCTGAAGTTAGCTCCTTATTCACAGCTCCTTATTTCGAATTTTCCGATCCACCTTAAATACTTTTTAAGGTGGAACGAAACTGATTGTTGCTGGGACATGGCCATCGAAAATGAAATGGAGCCACGCAGTCCTTCGGTTTTCTTTGTCTGGGAGAAAGTAGAGGGATTTGTGCTGTTCTTTGCAGCAACAACACAACACTTTATGAGTGACCTGCTTTTGCCTCGTAAAACTAGCAGACAAAATGGCGAATCTTCAACTAATCTAGTGGGTGGGGTCTCGATAGATGAGGGTCAGTTCTATGCAAATTGAACAGTGGGACGTCACACTGGGCCCTCCGTCCAAATGGCTTGTTTTAAAAGGGACCCAAACTGTAAAGAATAAACCTGGTGATATCTCTTTGTGAGAGTGATTTTGTGCAAAGAACTTCATGAACATGTTTTGTGTAGCCCATAGACATATTATAACTAAAGTGAGTTTTGCATATGTCCCCTTTAAATCAGATCAGCGGATCACTGGGACCCGGCTTCCAACAATGGAAGAAATCCACCACATCAGGTGCAGCTGCAGGGCTGAGAAAATCATCAAGGACCCAACCCACCCTGGACACAAACTCTTTACATCCCTGAAATCCAACAGATGCTACAGAACCCTGTGTGCCCGCACAACCCAGCTGAGGATCAATTTTTATCCCAAAGCCATCACACTTCTGAACTCACAGCACTCACTCTCCCCAACAAACCTATAAACCTATGAACTATTCACCTGCACTCATTCCAACGCTGCACAACATTACATTTATTCTAGTCACTGGACTTTACAATGACTAGTATATATACACATATTTTATTCATATTTTATTTTCTTGCATGTTCCAAACTACATTTCATTGTACTTGTACAATGACAATAAAAGGACTGATCTTGTTTTTGTCACCTATAGTAACCCTGGTTGGAGTTCTGAGGAATCACGACATTACACATAATTAAATGATGCAGCAGACTATTGCATATAATAAGTGGAAAACTCTGCTTCAGAATGGGGTAAGTCGAAAAGAAGTGAGGTGTAAACAAAAGAAAACCTCTGTCTGTTAGGAACTAAACCGGAAAGTGGTACTATTTAAATATTATTATTAATAGTAGTAGTATTCATATTATTATTACATATATCTGTATTGATATTTACTCTATTATACCTTATTTTGTTAAACATGTTACTGTTTCATTTCACGGTCATGCCAATAAAGCTCTTTGAACTGAATGGAACTGAACTGAACTGAACAGACTAAACGTTGATTCCCGGAGTGACGTCAGTACAACGTTGCCTACAAAAAAGACACTAGATAACTACATTTCCCAGCTTTCCACGCGGCCACTGGTTTTCACGCACGTCCTGCTGCGTATGTGACGGACGGGTGTGTGGATGAATCAGGGCTCGATGGGTCTCTGTGCCTCCGCGCGTCTCTAGGAAGTGAAAAGAGGAAAATTAACCTCCCTCCTCCACATGTGAGTCCCTCTTTTCGCACCACGCGCCGTCGGAGAGGGCCGGAGCCGGCAGGGAGGCAGCGTTACACCTGGGCCGGGAGCACAGAAGAGGAGCGGCGGACTCTGCGGCAGGTACGGGGGTCGCTTTGTTATTGAAGCCCCCTGGCTCTCTTAGACCATCCAGACCTCTCTCTGCACATAGAGCCGAAATGGGTGACTGGAGACGGGCGTCTCTCTGTTGTTCGGAAGGGCTACGAGGTGCTCTGAGTGGACTCCGAGGCTCATAAGAGGGTAAAGAGAGCCGAGAGTCCAGATTTGCTCCTCTTTCAGCTCACAGGAAGCCCCCCCAGACCCTCCAGACCCCATTTAGACCACAGAGATCCCTCTGCACACCGAGCCTAACTTACATGGTTGACTGAAGACGTCCGTCTCTCTGTTGTTCGGAAGGTCTGAGTGGGCTCCGAGGGTCTGTTTAGAGGGTAAAAGAGCCATAAGGGTCCGGATTTTCCCCTCTCTCAGCTCCCTCCTGTTTTGGGCTGCGTCAGGCGAGCAAACTTTAACTGCGACGCTCAAAATAGTAGCATTTCCTCGCTTTATGGACCACGTAGCGTCCTTTTATGGTTTTATTTTAAAACCTTGATGTTTTTAAACATTAAGTAGACAATTTATTCTACTATTTACCTTTTGTTTTCTCTGTTTTAGGCGCCTAGGCGATTAACGGACAGCAGGGAAGATGGCGGACGACCCGAGCGCCGCGGACAGGAACGTGGAGATCTGGAAAATTAAGAAGCTGATTAAAAGTTTGGAGGCGGCCAGAGGGTACGTGGACATTTTCACACGCTTCTTGATTTGTTTACGATCCCAGGTGAAGCAAGATACCTCCCACATGTTCAATACAGCCGGAGGTTTTCCTAGGTGGGCTCTGAACGGATGTCCAGCTTGCTAGGTGGCTAACTGGTGTAGCCGGGCCTTGGGAGGAGTAAGGCTACAGGAATCGGGGTTCTGAGAGGCTTGAGGTGTGGGTAGTGTGTTTGTGTTAAGGCAGTGTGTTGTTTCTGGTGTTCGTAACAGGCCAAGATAGGCGGGCTGGATGGCGACGAGATGCCGGTATGTACTTGAAAACGTAATGTTAGCCAATGCTAGCTCCTGTATTTCAGCCCCTCTGGACCAACTCACTAAAGGCCATTGTGCATTTACACTAATTCATGCTTGCTCTCAGTCCCTGGACCTTGAATAAATGAACTGGGACGTCCACTACAGATTAGCTGGTGGAGAAAGAGGTTCATGTCCCTCCACTAGACAACAAAGCTTCAAAAACGTCCTGAAGTTTTCGTAATTAAAGGCATGTGATGCATTTGTTTTTAAGATGGTTTTTACTCTCTTACTTGGTTAGACCTGATTGTGTTTATTGCTGTGGGTATTACTCTTCTAATAGCTAGTTTTTACAACTTGCCCTGCCACAAACACCTCACCTGGAAAATGTCATGCCACAAATTGTCACAGGATATCAGAAAGATACTTGGCTTGTTAAGTGAAGTTAATAGAGGCCCTGACATCATTTTAGTCTGTGTGTGTGTGTTTCTAAAAAGAGCATCATCTCCTGATGCACTCTTTCTCTTTCTACTCTGGTTCTCACACTGTCCTGAAACCGTTTCCATGTATTGTATAAAATGTGTCTTAATGTTTTAATGTAATGTATCACAACCTGGCATTTGAGCAGTAAGCAAGCTGAACTTGTTTATATGACCCCCACCCTCCTGCAGAGTTGTGTGTTGTCATTTGGAATCGAGGCGTGTGTTTACAGTGAAATGTGTTATTTGTAATGGTTGATAACAGCTCATGTTCATGGACAGTTACACATGCCTGCTTATGTATAAGCAGGCGTGTGTAACTGTCCATGAACATGAATGAGCCATTATCAACCACCACAAATGACACATTCCACTGTGTGTGTAACATCAACATTGCCTTTTTTCCTTTTCTATTTTTCACCTCCTCCCTTGCTCTCTTGACAGGTAGTTTTGGCTGAGGACACAATGTGTCACAACAGTTTAGTCCTTCGTTCAAGGACTGTGTGTGGGGGGGGCCCTTTGAGTGCATGTAATGTTACCCTGTACTTTTGATTCTTAACTTCTGTTTTTGGTAGACAATAATGCATTAGGCAGTCTTTCTCTGTCTTTTGGCAGGCAACTTTGAAGGCATGTTTAAAAAATATAATTGAAATAGTCTGTTAAGCCGTGTCTGAAAGAAAAAGGGGAAGCACTGTGGGTCAAAAACTGACCTTGTGTAAATGTATGTGTTGGCACAGATCTGTGTACTGTTCCCTCTAAATTAACGGACACTGCATTCTCTCTCGTCGGGGGAAGTGATGGCACCGACATGATCCTGTTTGTCCATTCTTAGAGCCATGTGTGAATAACAAACAATGTCTTTGATATCTGTCCTCTGTTGTAACAGCAGCTGCATAACAGTTTACTAGTACAGCTCTCTGTCTAAGCATGTTGGAGTTAACATGGCAAAGAAATTTTCTTAATGAAGCTTTATTCTCCTTTAATTTGCCCAAACAAACACTAACTGTAGCCCAAACACACATTATTTCCCGTTGCTTCTGACATAGCCCCACATTCCAGATGATTCCACCCTCATTCAACATTAGCGCCACAATATCAGTGCATCATCTCAACTTTGAATGTCAGCATATGTATAAACCCACTGACACATTTGTACTTTTTGTCCTATTTTATCAAGTTTTGTAGATTAAATCGCAGAGTTCTCCGTTGTCTTGTCTCAAGAGCTGCAATATTGCTCGTTTTCAATAGGCTACTGTGAATTTAGATACTTGTGTATCTTTTTAAAAGTAATGTTTATTTTGGCTATACTATGAATAATTCAAGTGTAAGAATTACAAATAATTGATAGTGCGAGCAGGGGCACATGACTAATTATATTCTTGAAAAACAAATGAGCGACAGGTGGTTTTCCTTTTTGTCACAAATAAGGGCATGTGATGCATATGTTTTAAGAGGGTTTCTACTCTCTCACTTGGTTAGACGTGGTTGTGGTTATTGCTATAGGTATAACTCACTTGATTTAGAAATGGGCCCGATCCGAAATAGCCATAAATCCGATATCGGATATCAGTCGGACAGCCTCGATCTCCATATTCCAGTTTCGCAGCTTGCGCTGGACTTTAAACTTGACGCTGTGTGACACGAGAAGCGTGACCTGCTCCTTATTCCATATCATGCACCTGCGACAACTTCAGTCTGAGCGAGCCGTTATTTTGAACAAAATGTCGCTCGTTTGGAGATACTAGAGTTTGGAAACGCCGAAAAGCAAGACGACTGTTTGCAATGTGTGTAAAAACGCAACACATTTACAGCAGATAACCCAAAAGCAAAAGGAATATCAGAGAAGACTCCTAACTCTCCCTCAAGACCTCTTTGGGGTTCTTTCAGGGGCTGTTTTTGCACTCTTCCCCCTCTCTCTCAGAATACGAGGCTAAAGTTGGGCATCTTGTAACTTGGCCGGTCCACCTTAAATACAGCAGTGGTTACATTACACTCTGCCCGTGTCGTGTCTCTGAATTCAATTTATTTTATTTTCTACGCAGTTGTTGCTGCTAAAGTAGACATAATACTTGAACTATTTAGATGATTCAGCCAAGATTTTTGATATTTACAAAATTTTACAGCTGTTGCTGCTACCTTTTTGTGAAAGGTGACAAATTCCTTTGGAATGCCTTTAAATTCAGTGTAGTTGTGTATATTTTTTGCTCTTCTAATAAGTGCTTAGTAGTTCATTTATTCTGGGATGTAACCTTACTAACAAACAGCACAATTTCAACAAAAATAATGCTAATATTAAAGTAAAAAAGATGTATTATAAAAAAGATGTATTATATCGGTATCTGTATTGACTGTATTATTTACGAAGTTCATCAACTGCCCATTGGCTTCCACTGTAAGTGAGGATTGTAATTGTTCTTTTATAAGTTCAGAGAAAGTTCAAGGTTGTCTATGGTATTATTATGGTATTATTAGGTTGAAATAATAAAATATGTCCTTCAGAAGTCTTTAAAGACTGATTGGGTGCCTTGTTTAGAGATGTGTCTGACATTAGATAAAGGTGTGATGGGGAGGTGATTGGCTTATTTATTACATAAATAAGCTGCTTCTTGCCTGATGTGTATCAGTGTATCATTATATAACACACAGACAGTTAATACTCAAAGGCAGCCACAAAAGTGGCTAGTTGTCAGTGTATACACACATAATAGTGGTGGTTATGAGATCTTTCTCTCATGTCTCGTGTGTGTAACTGTGCGGCAGTGTGTTGTGAGGCTCAGCTGACTAATTCTCTCCCTTACAGCAACAGCAGCATCACAGAGGAGGGAAAGATAGAAATCTGCCAAGAGACAGACCAACAAAGACCAACAGTTCAGCTTAGGCTTTGATGACTGATGTATGTGTAGGCAGTATGGTAAAAATATAATATCACTGTTTAACATCTAATGAGTTGGAAAAGATAAAAAAGCTTGCCAGATGTAAAAAGACTATAAAAAACTATTGGCACTTTTCCACTGGCACAAGGGACTGTGCTGTACCATGAACAAATGTTTCTCTATTACAGATAAAGCAACCTGCGTCCAAGCCATATCGACGGCAGGGCCTAAAACAAGCCACATCCGAGCTGACCATGTCACTGCTTTCGTCATGACAACAGATTGACTTGAAAAGAGGCCATTGTTTTTTGCTGTTCATGCAAAGAAAAAACGACAATGGAGATACAACCTAACAACTAAGAAGTTGCTGAAGTACAAGCACTACTATCTCTTCTCAAACAAGACTACAAATAATAAAAGACCGCAATATCAAAAGCAGCTCTGACAGAAAAACTTTCTGCTGGTTTGACTCCATAGACACGGTTTTGGGAAGATGACCAGCCATAAACTGTGGGAGAGAATCTTGCTGCCAACCTGTCAGAAACTATGCTACCAATGCTACCAGGCTAAAAATACAAGTTCCATGCCATCGCAGTGCAGTTTAGGTACAGCACAGTTCCTGTATACCTATAGAAAAGTACCTCACAAGTACCATGATCATCTTGAAATTCAAATTAGAGTTTAATGTGGTGGTTAAACACTGTTACAGTTTCAAAATGTGCAGTTCACTCCGCAATGTATACAAACCGTGTATGGAGACTAAGCAGCCAAATATCCTGTTTTGAATTCACAATGTCATGAACGCCAGCCTATTTACGTTAGGTTTGAATTTAGCAGTTCCGATTTTGGTTCTGCTCTTCGACTCCAGTTCTCATTTTTTCACCGTTTTGAGTCCATAAAGGTTAAAAAGGAAAGACAAATGACAACAAAAACATCTTTATTCTGAACTTTCAGAAAGTCCCAGCAGCAATGGGAGTAAAATGCTTTTTGAAACACTAAATAATTAATAACATGTTGTTTCATGTATACCTGGGTCCTGCCAGATTTCCTTTCCTTTAAAAGAACACATTAATTGTGGGTAATTGTATTGGTCTGGTAATTCCAGATTGGTGGATCCTTGGAGTTCACTACTCCTAAATAAGGAAAACGTTTCTTAAATGTTTCCTGAGGGTGGTTTCATGCCAACACACCCAGAATGCATATAATTCAGATGATTGATAGTTCATAGTTCATATAATTAATTTAAAAAATAAAAAAAAAACGCACACAAACAAACCACATTGCAAAATCCTATAGCTCTGCTCCAAATACTTTTTTGGTTATGTATTTCTGAAATGTGCCACTCTGATATTAATTTAATAATTTTTGTGAATCTTTAATATGTACTACAAGCCTCACTAATTTGTTAGTATTCACTGGGTTGAGGTGAAGACAAGAGTCACCTAAAACAGGTGCAGATTAGCTCTGCAGGTTTGTAATGTTTAGGAACCGATAAGCAGAACCTAAGCTTAAAAAAATGTACTTCATATTTTCTTATTGGTTCTAATTTGGACCTACTTTCAGTTCCCAACCCTAGTTTACATAAATCTGCCTGTACCGTTCAGAAGAACAGTTTTGGCTTGGAGGCGTGATCAGGTTGTATATTGCACAGTTTTTCAAGTTTGATTCAGCTAATTAGCTTCAGTAGAGTAATAGCTTCAGTGTGTGTGTGTTTGTGTTTAACACCCTTAATTAGAAAAGCATAGTTATTGTTTCTGATATAACAGCTGATAATTAGAGCAGACAATTTATGATCCGTTTTGTAGTAGGGATGTACTATATTGGGATAATTGTCAGGTTTTTGTCTTGTTTTGTTTTGACCAGTATTGATGGCAGTCCAGATGACCAGAATGTTTAGGGTATGCATGATCACTGCACTAAAATTTCTGCATTTAATTTTGCTGCACCTATAGCCTCTGTAATGTTAATCTGGGTACATTTAGTCAGTCTCTACTATTTTATTAAGGTTTTTGTATTGGTGTCAGCCCGCAGTGCCTTGTTTGTGTGTCACTGGTTTGTAGCTCGTGTACACACTAGTGCGTGTGTTGTCACTGGTGTTGGGAATTTCCCTTCCTATAAAAGAACACATGAATTATGGGGAATGGTATTGGCTGGGTAATTCCATATTGGTGCATTCCTGGATTTCACAACACTAAAATAAACAAACTTAATTGTTTTTCCCTTGGATGATTCCAAGCCAGCACACCCAATGTGCAGAAAGAAAAAAAAAACTAATTTTTATAGGACACTGGAAAAGTCATATAGCTCTACTACATATAGTCATATAGCTCTTCATCAAGTGTGCAACTCTGATCTAAACTGATTCATTTTACTAATTTTTTATATTAAAAGCCTTACTAATTACTATTTTAACTAGATTGAGTTGAAATTTGTACTGAACATATATTTGCGACATGTTCTCATGTAAATAGATGTTGCTAAATGCTTTACAGTAATCAACAAAAATGTTTTTTTATTTGTTTGTTTTTCTGTGAATTTTCTCCTTTTCTTGTTTTCGAAACAGATAGATTTCAGGTTTCCACCAGGCTTTTAGTCTGTTACTCTCCTAAGTGGACTGACCGGCAAGGAGCTGAAAAATGCAGCTGCTGGCGTCGTATTTATGAATGGGCGCATGTGAGGTTGACATGGAAACGTACAACTGACTGACCATTCTGTATAGAGAAAAGACTTGCACTTTTAATGCCTCTCTCTCTTTCTCTCGCTCCATCATCTCTCTTCCACTCTCCCTTTCTTTCTCTCTTCTCTACATCTCTCTCTTTCTCTCTCTCTGTTCTCTACTTCTCTCTCCTCTCTCTCCTCTCTCCTCCCCCCCCTCTCCCTCCCTCTCTCTCTCTCTCTCTCTCTTGCTTGTCCACCCACTTCCTCTCTTCCTTTTCATCCGGAGAAACATCAGCTTGTGTTTCATTTGCCCCGTTCCTCTCTCCATTTGGCTGTAGTGTCCCAGGGCAAGGAGAGAGAGAGGGAGAGAGAATGAAAAAGAGGAAAGAGTCTGACAAGGCAGCTATTATAAAAGTGTGGGAGCTGGAGAACAGAGTGTTAGTGTGAGCAAGCATCAAACACCAGCCTGTGTGTGTGTGTGTGTGTGTTTTCATGTTTTCATCCCAACCTTTCATTGGTAAAGCAACACCTTGCATTTATATTTACTAAATAGGAGTAGTGTTTCCATTTTGCAGTGACACAGGTTTTTTTTTCCATTATTCTGGCGTGTAGCTCATTAGTGGTAGGTGGGAAAAAAGATAGACCATAGTCTTGTAATACTTTGTATCAATATTTTATTCATTTTAACATAGTAATTTCATTTCCTGGTTTTCCATGCCACTATTCTGTTCCTGAAAAAACATGAAAATAGGTGTAAAGTGTAGACATAAGGGTGATTGTGTAATGTTTTGGAGGTATAATTTGCATTCAATTATATTGTGATGTCATGTAATGTTTCGCAAATCTTAAAGAAAACACAATAAAATCGCATAATGGCCAATATTGTAATAATAGTGTATTGTGTGTCGCCTAGTGACTCCCTTCCCCATAGTGCATTGTACACTGGCACTTTTTGTTTGTGTTAGTAGCTCACTGGGGACCTGCGCTGAGCTGCTGTCCATTAGAACGCAGCACAATACGCAGACTCAGGAAAACAGCACTTAACCAAGCCCCATGCACCAGGCACCAGCCTGACTGCACTTCCTCTCCCTCGCAGCCCTCGCCGACTGAACCCTCTGACCTGGGGCTCTGTTTACAACGGCATAGAGTGGCAGTTTTCTGCTGCACACATCAAAGTGCATGACTTAATATTGCAAATTATTAGTTACTGGGATGATTGAGAGGGTATGAATACTTTGAGCAAGATTAAGAATGCTGTTGGCAGACAGTTTGACCTCCGTTGACCATGATTCTGTTGGATTTAGGAATACTGGGGGCAGACTAAATCCAGTATAATCTAAGTTAAGTTAGTGAACAATAGACCATCCAGCTATGCAGTTACCAGCTTTCTTTGTGTTGAACAACAGATCGCTTGTAAACTAGATTGATGAGGCCCAGGCAGTTTAGGAAGGAAAAACATACATCGTTAAAAGAAAATTTAAATTCTAATGTTTTTTCCACATTAGATTGACTCAGTATACTAAAAGATTATACAGTAAATAGTGATTTTATATACATTATATCAGTGTGTTCAATGTGGAAGCCCAGTATTACTTGTAGTTTCTATCAGAAACCTGGTTTGACTCAGTCAGTCCTTCATTAGATTTAATCCAAACCATAGCAGGAGGAATCGAGGAGAAATCTGAAACCGAACCCGTGTTCTCACTTTTTTTACAAACAAAACGGGAAAGTATCTTGATACTTTTTTGATGCGTTCTTGTTTGTTTGTGTTTATGATAATGTTCACTTTGTTGGTGTTGGTGACATGGTCATGTCCCATAACCAGGTGCTCATGAGCACCTAAAATGAGTCTGTGTGTGTGTGTGTGTGTGTGGGTTTGTGATGTATTTACCCCCCAAATCACATCAGGATGAACTAATTGAACATCTAATAGCCTTATCTGACCTTCTTCATACTAAGTACCCAGAGACTTCAATCATCTCAGAGTCCATGACATTTGCTGAGGTAACACAGAATGAGACAAGAGTTTCACTAAAACTGAAATCATTGTACTCGAAGCCTGAGTTTCTCCCTGTTGTTTTCTCACTTGACCACAGTTGTTTCCTCTGGAGCCCTAAATCACAATCAAACCCCACCAGTTCAGCCAATAAGGGAGACTGGCTTGAATGAGATCTGTGTGTGAATTACCATTCATCCATAGCAGCTGATGAATAAATCAACCAGCACCAGTGGAAAAAGAATTTCCTCTGCAGTGTCATTCTGCCTGAAATTGATTGCCATTTTCCTAGGAAGACAGAGAAAGTCAATTATTTGCACAAACCATGGATCCGTCAAGATCTAGCGGTTGAAAAGCCTTCAAGACAAGAAAATCACATGACTTGAGATCAAAAAGGAGATACATGCAGCCAAAATCAAGTCTCCAAATCCAGAGTGGAAGACACTGGCACAGTAGAGTTAAATTGATTTGTAAAACTACAGAAAAGCTGCACCAAGCCAACATTATTGGGAAAAAGCCTAAAAATGTACATATTGCGAAATAAAATTGCTACTCATACACGATACTGACGGCCCTAGTACCAGTGGTTTGTTTAGGAATCATTGCTGTGTATGCATTAAAAACCTTAAGTGCCAAATTGTTTTCAGTTTATGGGTTCTTACTTAAACTAGACCTATGCAGGTAAATGATTCCAGTTATTCAAAGAAACCTGTGAAATTTAACAGCAGGAGATGGTTAAATCAGGTTATGGGGGAATTGGATGTGTGTAGTTTTCTTTTGCTTTGTCTTTTAGTTTTCAAAGTCCTTTAAATTCATATGTTGTCACTTTGCTTCTGTGACCTCATCAGCGTGTCTGCTGGAAGAAAAGTTGTTGCTTTTATTATTGTACGATGTTTATACAAGCTTCAGCAGATTTACTCACACTTATACTCCTGCTGCTAATTAGGGTTACAGCAAATGGTCTTTTGATAATTGTGTGAATTAGTTAACAAATAATTGATAAATTGCCCTACATGTGGCCTGTAAATATTATACATAGTGTAAATAGCAAAATGTAGAATAAAGGCTTTATTGGTGTCTTATTACTGTACTGAGTAAATTGAAAAAGAAGCATGTTTGAAATGTCTTGCAGTGTCCTGACACACCTGAGCTACTATTCATGAAGAGCTAGATCCTTAACTTTTGTGTGATTTAGTGTGTCTTGTTGTATTTTGGTGGGTCATGTCCTCACACAAATGTCACAGTGTTTTCTATTATATCTGCTTCACCATTGTTTGAAGAGAAAGGTTGCCATATATAGTTTGTTTTATGTCACCCAGTGTCAACCTCATCACCCTACGCTGTTTTGTCTATCCTCCTTTTGGGTGCATGGTAAAAAGACGTACTGAAAAGAGGACTGTGATGGCCACAGTTGAAAGAACTTAGTATAAAATTTAAAACATTTTACTCTTTGAAGTATTTAGAAATAAACTTTAGCTAAGTAAATGCTGACTGATCGAAATAAGCTCTGACTCTAAGTGTTTTTCTCGTGTAAGTGTTGCTACCAGCATGTCATGAGGTTTTTTTTCTTTCATTTCCATATTGCCATGGAGATGCTGTGTGATTTGCATGTTTCTTACCCCTACTTTGCCATTCTCATAACCATGTGACAGCACAGCTGAAGGTCTACTAGGCCTAGTACCACTGTAAATGCAGCATTCTGTGCTTCAGTTTGTCTTATTTGTTTTAGTAATGCCCTCTGAAACACTGGCCTGTGGATATTGACCATTTTAACCCCTTCAGGTTTCTCATTAATAGCAACTGCTCAGCAAAAAAGCAGTAGTTATATATACCTACTTATCCATCCCTATTGTTCATCCAGATTCTGAGCTTGTTCAGCCACAACATAGATATATATTATTGTGCAAATATCCAGAGACCATTTTGTCCTTTATTTAATTTCCAGTCAGAGTGGACATAAATTATTCAATAATTAGACAAATTATTGTCAAACCATTTTCTGATAAATATACAGTACTGAGCAAAGTCTGCCAAAGGTGCCAGACTAAAAGAGCAGAAATGCCTAAAATCACATGTGTGAGGACTTTAAGTTACTGGATGACAAGAACAGTGCTCTGTACAAAATTTGTAAGAGGTTAGAATGAAAACACAACAAGATTTATAAGATCTGTTAGGATAGTGATACTTATTAATGCTAGTGTTTTTAAGGTGTTTTTTGTTTTCTGATTGAGTATTTGAGTACTTAAAACACCAGCTTATATGTGAAGCCTGTAAAACACTTTTCGGGTCAGCCCTAATTCATATTTGTTTCTAATAGTTGTCAAATACTAGCTTTTCTGAGCAATTAAGCTGTCAAGTTAAATGATGTTTTATATTGAATTGCCTATTGTGCACAGTGCTGTATGTTTCCTGCTTTTGTTTCTGATGCTGAAAAATGAATGTCTTATACCTAATGGTCATTTTGACTGGAAATTAAGTCAACAGATGGTCTCTTGACATTTTCTGTATTGTTTGCGTGGGTTTGTCTGAGCTGAGGTTTTTATGTTGCCTCTTTCAGTTTAAAAACCATTGTCCATTCCATGCTGTTTATGCATTTGTTTCCTGTTTATCCATAAATAAATGAATGTACATCACTTTTTTCATTATCTCATGTCCTCAGAGTTTTACATGAAGTGGAGATTCTCCTAGACAGCAGCTAATATTAAACAGTTACTTGGGAGATGTAGTTCCAGCTGATATGAGATGGTAGAATGACAGCCCAGTTTGTAGGCTAATCAATGTCTTTGCTAAAATGAATATTAATTATTAGATTATTACTACCACTACAAAGAAGTGTGAATCATTGAAACACATGCCAGCAAACCTGAAATGCTTCTCATGCCTTTTTTTATTTCTTTTTTTCTCATGCTTTTTCTTTTTCGCTTACCATTTTTTGCAGGTGATTTAGCTCATTAAACCCCATTCATGAGTGCGTCGGGCTCCGTTTAGCAGTCATGGATGACATGGCCTCCGTGGGGAAAATTAGTGCCTCCTCCGACTCTGTATCCACCCTGAACAGCGAGGACTTTGTCCTGGTGTCCCGCCTTGGGGACGAAACCCCCTCCACTAATAATGGCAGTGACGATGAAAAGACAGGCCTGAAGGTAAGACTGTTGGCTGAGCAGGTAGACAGCTGTCATTCATTTTCCTGAGACACAAAGACACTTTTCAGTCCTTTTGAGTGCTTCAATGAATAGAATTTGGTTCTCACTTTCAGTCCTGCAGTACCTCAACACTAAACAGCTTCTTGTTTTCCCTGCTCTGAATCACCTGACTAACCTTTGGAAGGCCTTGTTAATTGACCTGTCCATACTCTGCCCACAAATGTGCTCTTTTTCAGTTCTTTACAGAACACTGACAAACATCCCATTCAAGCCAATAAAAATAACTGTAGTAAGAGCCACTGTTACTAAATGCCATGTGACCGTGTGCATGGCACATAATTACTTCTGTTAATAATGATATGTAATGCAGCTGCATTATTTGAACACTAGCGTTTACAAATGGCCCAGCACCAATCAGAATCCCATCCCTGCTGCCAAGCTCTGGTGTTAGGCATTCCTTCAACTTTGTGAAAGTAAAGTTAAAATATTATGAATGTACTCAAACTGTAGGATAACACAGGGTTTAAAATGCTATGCAGAGGCTCCACAAAGACACAACTGTATGAGTATTGGGAGATTGCAAGGTTAAACCCCAGTGATGCTATAGCCGTCCAAGGCCTGGAGTCTAAAGGCACTTTTCCACAGTTATACAGGAACCGTATTGGTCTCTTTTCAAGTCTGTCTATTGCCATGGCAACATTTAGACCAGTCAAACTGCAGTGATGCAGTCTGCTCAGCTGCGGCCCACTTTTGGCACTGCCAAAAGCACGGGTATGTCTCAGGTATGGTTACTTTACTTGTAAAGGAAAAACATTTGTTTGTGATAAGACACAGTTCCTTGTGCCAGTGGAGAAGTGCCATACGAGAGGTGATTGGCCTTTCTCTGATTGGGTAGGATGCCCCTCCCTCTCCCACATGACACTAATTTTAGATATTTTTACAAATACTGAGCTGTGAGCTGCGTTCTCTCATTGAATTGAATGAAATTGAACACAAAAAACGCATAGGAAAACATTTGTGGTTGGAGCAGGAATAGGTTGACTAACTAGTGGAGAACCGTGGACAGTGTGAAGGTGTTACAGGACTGAGACTAAGAAATGACCTTATCCACCTATGCTGGAATGGGCCAGTGCTTTTATTATAATCAAACTCTTCCATAACTCGCTGCTTTGGGACCTGTATTCACCCTGTCTGTCATATTGAAGATTCTTCCTTAGGAGAAATAAAAAGTTCATGGACCTATATAAACAGAATTTCTTAAGTATGTACTTTATTGAATGTTATAATAATAAAATCATTATAATATTCAAAATCGATGGAACCGAACTGGTATGTGTCAAGGGTGCAGGTAGGGAGAGGGAAGGGGAGGACGCACACAACAGTTACTATTTACAAACTTTAATCAAAAAGGAACATAGGAACAAAGGAAACGGTATAACTCTGACCGCAAACCAAAACAGAACACACAGAACCAAAACAGTAGAACAGCCACACACGAGACCCGTGCTCCTCAAAGAAACAAAGAAAAAGAAAAACCAAAGAACAAGGCAAGCTTTCCACAAAGCCTTCACGAGCCTCGAGGGTTCCGGCGGTCAGCCCAGACCGTGCACGACCCAGTACTCAAAACGGAGGAACACGGGCCTGTAAGACAGAAAAGAGAAAACAAGTACATGAAAAAACAGGATTTAGAATATTCGCCAAACACCATCTGTACACAAAGGAGACAAGGTAAGACAAATCATCACAGGTAAAGACAAATACAGACTCAACTAAAGCTGGGATCGACTGGGGTTTAAATAAGGAGGGAAACAAGG
>JBBPCY010000130.1:3980206-3999050 GCA_037974405.1 Brachyalestes nurse
CTACCTGAATAACATCATTAATCCAGTCATTGTGCCCCTTCATGAACAGCACAGGCCTAATTTCATCTTCATGGACGACAATGCTCCAGCTCATTGAGGTCGCATCCTTAGTGAATGGCTGCTGGAGACTGGGGTACCGCGAATGGAGTGCCCTGCACTTTCTATGGGATCAGCTGAGTCGGCGTGTTGGACTCGTAACTCTGTACCTCAGGACCTCGATGACCTGAGGGCCACCCTTCAAGAAGAGTGGGATGCCATGCCACAGTGCCCAATAAGTCGACTTGTGTTGTCGAGCTGTAATTGATGCTCAAGGGCACATGATATGTTATTGAGTGGCTTTTTTTGTTGTGGTATACTCGCCACTGTTGTTGGCTTTTGTTTCAATAAATTGTTTGACATGAGGAAATCACCATTGCATGCTACTACTTAAATGCCCTACTTTCGTGATATAACTGTAGTGTGAACTCTTTACCGTTTCCATAAATTTCAGCCGAAAGCCAAATGTCCCTAACTTTGTGAGTAGTGTATGTATAATAAACTTACTATTCAGATACAAGAGTTCCTAATTTTGGTGAAAACTGTCTCTTCTCAAGGAGAAATGAGGCTGTATCTATTCCAAAGTTGCCTCTTGCTGGTTTGTCATAGCTTGATATAATTAGTATAGTGGTGAAAGGGATGAGGTTGAGATGGTGGGAGTTTTATATTGGCATCGTCATGCATCTCCTTGCACTCTTTAGTTGTGGTAAAGGGGTAAAAATGCTTCTAGGCCATTTTTGTAGTTTCCTCGGTAAAATATTGACTCCTAGATCCTTTTTTTTAAAAAAGTTAAATTATGTAAATTATAACGTTATTTAAATTATGTAAATTATCCTTGAATATTTGGAAAATTACGAGTGAAAAATGCTATTCCACCGAGGACATCAAGAGTCTGTAAAGCTGCTAATTGCTGAATTCATGTAATTATGCTCTGTCTGTCTCTCTCAGGTATCTTGCGGTACAGAGTGGATTTCCAAGGGATGGAATACCAGGGAGATGACGACGAATTTTTCGACTTGGATGACTACTAGGTAGTCGGGAACTGTAATGGGGAGAAAATCGAAAAGAAAGAATGAAAGAGGAAATATGGAAAGAAACATGTCTTTCTTTTGCAGCAAAAGAGTGTGTGGACCCTAATTAACCACAAACCCACATGTAAACACATGCGCACACATACGCAGACAGTTTCAGATGCTGAAAAGGAGGAGTACACTGTCTGTCAATCAAATGAAGGACTGGCCCTTCATGAATTAACAAATATGCCCCTGCCTTAGAGCGTTCTGATTGGATAGGACTTTGCCTCATTTTGTTTATTGTCTTTCCTCCTTCCAAATTGAATTAAAGTGACAGCACGTGCCCAGGATGTAAAACTGCTCTGTCCAAGGAAGAAAGCTCTTTGGACTCACTCCTCTTATACAGAAATATATTTTTCTTTATATCCCTCCTGCCTTCTTTCCATCATCCCATCCCTACCTCTGTCTCTCTGGATCCTATTGCATTTTTTTTGTTTTCTTTTTTTTTTTACTGGCAACTGCTGCTGTATTTTATGACAGTGTGGGATTTTTTTTTTACCTGGGTTTCTGTAGCAAATGGGGGGACAAAAAAGTATTAAATTTGAACTGCTTAAAACCAGTATCCCTTCATCTGACCTGGTTCATGTTTGTTTATGCCCTTTTTTGAGAGACTAAATGCCATTGAGTACCTCCCCTTTTCAAAGGGCCTATTGTTTTTTCAATATTTGTGCTGCCCTCTGCAGTTGTGTGCAAATGTTTGAACAAATTGGGTCAAATTGTTACATTCCCAACTGAAAGGAGGCAGGCATCCTTTTTAGGGAACAAACTTAAAGCACACTAGATTGTCTGAGTTTAACAAGAAAATCAGTAATGAAACATGCAGTAGTTTTTGCACTGGCCACATTTTGTCATTTTTTTGTCTTTTATTAAAATGTGTTCTCTGGGCAGAATGTATTCTACTTTTGATAAAAGGCCATTTGAACATGGATAATCATGTATAACAATTTTATTTGCTTTCTCGTTCAGATCAAACAAAGCAGCTAGTAGCCTAGTGGTTAGGGCGTTCACCCTGCAATCAGGAAATCGTGGGTTCGATTACCAAGACTGCTAAGCACTTCTGAGGTACCCTGAGCAGGGTGCTGTCCCCACACACTACTCCCTGGGCGCTGTGTGCCTGGCTGCCTGCTGCTTCACTTGATGAATGGGTTAAATGCGGATGAGTAATTTCATGTTCACACTGTGTTCTGTGGTGTGTTCACGTAGAGTGGTCACTTTCACAAAGCCCCAAAAAGAGCTTGGTGGGTTGTAGTATTGTCAATCGCAGCAAATATTTTCACACTAATATTTCTTGCACAAAGGGCTCATCAATTTTTTTTTTTTGTGATAAAACCTTTATAGTCAGATAGTGATCCAGTCAAATACAGCGCCAACTCCGCGCCAACTACCTTCTTTTGATGTGGGTTGCGTGAATGTGCTGTGACAATTTTTTTTTTCTTTCTTTTAGCATTTTGATCAATGTGTAACATTTTTCTTTGTGTTTGATACTTCAGGGCAGATGAGCCCTGTCTGCCCTGAAGTATCAAATGCACTTCTGTTGAGCACACTGTGCTTATTTGAAGTGGTTAAGTTACATCTGTGTTGTCTGATGAACTGTCAACCGGAGCAAGCCTTGCCCGCCACTGTCTCATTTAGAGCTATGCAAATATGTCATGATTGCAGCATTAGTCTGTGTAATGCAAGGACTAAGCAATGTGTTTTGTGATTTATTTACCATGTATTTATCCTAATGTGCAGAATTTCAGACTCTATTCAATTCACCCTTCCCAGGAAGGCCGCTACATTTCTTTCTCTGTTGCTCACTAAGCCTTTAAGCTAGTATAATTGAAATGCAATGTGTCAACAAGGTTAAAGACTGATGGGGTTTTTTTTTTTTTTATTTTTTTTTTTAAATAAGTGGAGTGGTGCTACACTAGATTTGTGGCTATGCAGATATACACTCTGATTTTGCCCTCCGTCACCAATGCCACTCAGCATCAGAAAGTAGAAACTGGCAGAGGCATTTCATTTTATGTGATGATGGCTTTATAGATAAGGAAAACAAGATCTGGAGCAAGTCACAGAGGTAAATCTTAGTATATCTTCTAATAGGCTCCACTTTGGAGAGTGGCAGTTCTGAAAACCAAAAAAATTACACAGTAGCTAATGTAAGTACCTGTTTAACCTGTGCTTTTGCACAGAGATGTGTGTAGCAAGTTTCACTGTTTTCATGGGGAACTTGATTCATGTTGGTAGCTATGTTCATTTCAGACAGGTGGTTTCCTTGTGGTTAGGAACTTGCCCCTGCAATCAGAAGGTTGTGGGATTTAATCTCAGGACTGCTAGTGGCACCACTGAGGTACCCTTGCGGAAGCTGCTGTGTTCCTGGGTACCCACTGCTTTACTTGGTGAATGGGTTAAATTCAGGAAAAGGGTTCCCCACTGTCTGCTGTGGTGGTGTGACTATAAAGGGCTGCTTCTCTGAGATGTGAGACAATTATTCAAACAATATCCGTTTTATATATGTGCTAAATGTTGAATATGTATATAAGTTATGTAATGTTGCTCTTTTGGCATATGCTTGTTCTATTGCTTTTTACATTTTAATGTATTTATTTTTGGCACTAGTAAGGGCCCCAACAACATAAGAAGCCAATCAGATAAGAAACATGCTTCCACTCAGCCACGCCCTATAATCTTCAGCTGGCCAATCGGAATCAAAGACCTGTCTGTTACCCCGCCCCCTTCAGCGTTTCGCAGGATAACCTATGTACAGGAGGCACAGTGTTTTCATATTTTTCAGCATAAAAGTTTTGCCAAACACCACACAAGTAAAATTGTGTTGGCCCACATTGCAGCTTGTTTCAGACTTTCAATACTTTTAATTTCTTTAATGAGGCCTGAATCTGTGGAGGGTTTTTTTTTGTATTACTGTCATTGCTTCTTCAAGCAGTTCACTTGCTGTCCGTTTGTAGCAGAGTCTGGGCCTTAATATTTAACAATTTTAATGTTTAATATTAAAAAGCTGATCTTGGAGCATCTTAAAAGGAAAATACAGCTAAGACCACTCCAGCCTTGGACCTGCAATGTGCAATGTGATAGGTCTTCTTAACGAAAACTGTACTACAGGTACGGACTATGTCGCCAGATAACTAATTTTTTCTTCCACCACACAGGTCAATTTCATATTAACCTAAAACTATTATACAGTAGCTATGAAGTAATTTTGTTTTGATGCTTAGCTATGTTTTAAACCTAAGATTGAAAATACAGTTTCTATTTTTAAGTAACAATTTATTTCTACTTATTAAGGGAGAATCAGAACACTTTATTGATCCCGGAGGAAATTGCTTATATGATTGCAACAACAGACAAGAACAGTATAAAAATATAAAGTTTAGTAAATCCAAGTATTTTGACAAAATTAGTTTCTTTTTGTAGTTTAAAACAATGATTCAGCGCTCATATAGAAATTTTCACATGGTAAGACTATTGCACATGAAAAGAAAACGAGTGTTCTAGATAATTATGACGATAATAATACTAATAATATGATTTTTTGCTGTAGTAATTTAAGTATTTGTGTGTAAAAGTGAGGACTTTATTTTGACGGGGTGTCCGGGGCAGTGTCTGGAGCCCGTGTTTGGGGAGAGGGTGGCTGGTTTCCATTTTCGCAGCGAGAGGCGGACGGAGAAGCAACATGGAGCCGGAGATGGAAGACAAGACGCTGGAGTTAATGGTGAGCCACGACTACGGCACTGTAGACACTGTTCCGGGGTGAATACGGGGGTGCTGGGGGCTCTCTATCGACACTGTGTGTGGCTGGGGCTGCAGCTGATGAGTGAGACGGGGCTGGAGCTCCGAGGTGGGGGAGGAGGATAACGAGAGAAGCCTGCGTGGATGGATGGATGGATGGATGGATGGATTATGAGGGCCTGGGGTGGATGTAGCTTTCTTCTCGCTGTCTGTATGAATTCAGCCGATGTAATCTTTCATAAATAAAAGTCCAGTACCCTTTAGGATCCACTGAAATCACCAGTAACACGCAGTGTCGTAGGAGAGCTCCGTGAGGCCTCCTTTTCCACCTCGTCCTTGTTGTTGTTGTTGTTCCCTGAATACGTCAATATTGAGGGATCCGTCCAGTCATTGCGACGCTGCTGCACCATTTGTCCTCTAAAACATTATCCCAGCAGCTCCTACCACTTTCACCTCTTTGGATGTTCCATAAGACGTGAAGCTACCTCTCCTGAACCTTTGTAAATGAGATAAATCTCCATTAACATTCACTACACAAATGGGTGCACTCTCGTCCCTTTCTTTTTAACCAGTCCTGCTGAGTAGAATGATGCTATAATTCTGATATCCCCCAAGCAACCTTAGTCTTATCTGGTACTGAAGCTCAGAAGAGGTGTATTAGTCCGCCCTGTCCACTGCAAGTCTCGTACAATTGTGTATCTGCACCTTTTCAACCTCTAATGGTCTTAATGGCAGCCGTAAATGGTTATTGTGGTTACGTTGGTCCTTTTGATATCGCTTCATGTGTGAAACTACATTGCCTTTAAAAAGTGATACCTGTTTGTTAATGTTTCCGTAATTTTCATTAATGGACTTACATTTGATTGACATGCTGAGAACCTGATCAACAAAACTAATTTTACTTCTTGACATGTCTAATATTAAAATAAACAAGAAGTTAGTTTGTGTAATAGTGTGTTTGTCCTTATAGCAAGTGTGGTGTGTGTGTGTGTGTGTTTGTGTGTGTAGGTATATGTTTATGTATGTTTGTATGTGTATATGTAAATAAACCTGATCTATCCGTGCAATAGTAGTTTAAGGTTAGCTCCTAGACTTTTTTTTCATTGTGAAGGTGTATGTTATGTTGTTGTTTCATCATTAATATCCTCAATGTTTTAGAGACCGACCTCAGTATATGGCCTAACACCTCCTCAACCCCCACCAAGCTATGCCATATGTAACACTGCATCTGTTACAATACTCTACACTGCTGCTCCAACAGGCAGGACACTCTTTAATGCAAACTAATCATCTTGATAACCTAGTTGACTCCTTTAGACCCATCAGTCGTAAGCCGACAAGGCCACGTTTTGTCTGTCCTTTTCGGTGCATCAAATCCACAGTCCAGTCCAAATACACCCACTCAAACATGCACACACATGTCTGTGCCTGACAGCGGTTCTTCCTAATTGTGTGTTTTGACTCTGGGTGGGGTTGTGTGCGTGCTGTACTAATGCTAATGTGGACATTAACAATTTCCTGGCACTCTTTGAGGGCAGAGGAGGAGTGGGTGGTCCTTAGACGTTTATTTTATCACACCCTCTTCCACGCCTCACCCACGACATAATGAATAGACATAAGGCTTAAATATTGTGTGTGTGTGTGTGTGGGGCACTGTCTGCAGTTAAGTGTGTGTGTGTGTGTGTGTGTGTGTGTGTGTGTGTGTGTGTGTGTGTGTGTGTGTGTGTGTTTCTATGTATTTGCTCTCTGTACGTTGCTCTAATACTGTTTTTTCCTTTCCTTCACTTCCCCCACTTATACTCTGCTCCCCTCTTTTTCCCCCTCACTCTCTCACATCCCCTTTCTCTCACTACATTCCATTTTTTTTCTTTATTTGCACTAACTCATTCTTAATCTCCTGATTTTAATAAATCACACCAACTCTTCCTTCTGTTTTGATATTAAATACACCTTTGCTTTTCCCTCAACACTTCCTCTTTCATGGGTCATTTCCTCCCTCATTTCTCTCTCTTTCTCTTAATCTTTCTCTGATTCTCTCTCTTTCTCTCTTACTCTTTTACTCTCTCTCTGTCTTTCTCTTTCGTTTTCTCTCTTTCTTTCTCTCTCTCTCTCTCTCTCTCTCTCTCTCTCTCTCACACAGTGCTCTTTGCCTCGCTCTCTCTGGCTGGGTTGTTCCTCGGTAGCAGAGAGCCTGTGTGCTCTCAGGTGTCTGCAGAGCCTCCCCACCTCCCGGGCCCACAACCAGGTTCTGCTCTCCTCTTTAATATTCCCTCTCTTTTTTTCGTTTTATTTCTCTTCTCTTCCACTCTCCTTTCCTCTCTTCTGCTGGTTCCTCTACCACCCTCCAATCTTTTTGGCCTACAAGGTTCTGCTCCCCCCACCCTTTGCTCTCTCGTTTTCCCGTCTGCCTATTGTTTATGTCTCTGTCCTGCACCCACCTCCACCCCACACCCCCCACCCTACTCTCATACACTTCACCCCCCACACTCTGCCTGGTTTGGATGGTCATTTTAAGCCAGACCTGGGCCTGTTTGTTTGACCTACATCCAAACACACTAGGGGTGTTATGATACGTATACTCTCAGATTTTTGTTTGTGCTTTTTGGCAAAATAGTGATTTTATAAAAGTACACCTGCGTTATAAACAACACAAGTAGATTAAGGCGTTGGTTTCAACAAAATACTCAATAAATACTAAATCAGAGGACAAAGGGGTACATCAGTGATGCAGCTTTAAATTTCACTAAACTGTTTATCTTATTTCCTTAATTTTATTGATGCTGTATTGAAATCCTTACACCCTTCTATCCCACTGAAGAGTTTATTTCCTGATAATTCTGCATGAATATGACGACATATCTTTGTAATTGTCATTGTTGCTCGAACATTCCCTCTTCTCCTGTGTTTTCTGTTGTTCTGTGTTGTCTGTGAGAGTCATGCTGTACGAGGAAAAAAGGTGGAGATAATTACAGAGAGGTCATGAACAGAAAAATAATGACTGCTGGAGAGTTAAACCTCCAGGAACAACATTAGTTATTGTCCACGTCAGCAGTGTTTCACACTGTATTACCTAGCTAGGACTGTCACTAGATGCTTTTTTTTTTTTACCCATTTTGCATTCTAACTGGATAAACACACCTATGTTTTAGCAGAGATATTTAAAACTCTGACAGAGACATACCTGTTTGTGAGTATTGTCTCACACACAAATACAAACACACGCACACACACTGTTTCTGTAGATAAGAAAATCTAAAACCAATCATAAATGGGGGATGGCGTCCAGTGAGAGTGGGCATTATGGCGATATGCTATCACTAATGCAATAAAATGTGCTCAGAAAAGTGTACTGTGGGTGTCATAAGTATTTCTAAGACACTTCCCAATGGCATGCTGCCTTAAAAAAGTCTACATGAACTGGAAATCTTAATTCAGTTATTTTACTTTTCCACTGGTGCATGGTAGCTATCAAAATTCAGAAGACCCTTTAGTCACAACTCTTTGATTAAAGATTTTTCTCTTTAATTGTGCTTTAATATGAGTCTTGAACCAAAGTCCCGTTTCAGGTTGACCAGTTTTTATCAAACAAAATACTGTAGAAATGTCAAGTATTTTAGTAGTACATTTTTGCCACCACTGCTCAGCCTGAATAGAGATGTTCCTGCTTTATCAGCGCACTGGTTTGAAGAGTTTAAGCCTACAATTTATTCGTGGTATGAGAGTAGTTAAATGCCTGTGAGCGTAAAGGTAAAGGTTTATAGATGAAGATAATTGTGGTAGAAACACTGTCATTTTTAAGATTCCAGGCCAGTAGCTGCAGTCACATAAGTTGCAGATCTAAAGGTCTAATCAAGCTTCAACCAACAGCAGCACCTTATCAAAGCAGCAAGTGCTCTATCCAACTCACAATCCTACATTCGCTTCGGTCTTTCTTCACCACGGCCATTAAAAGCCTGTATAACATGCAAGACGCAAGAAATCTATTGATCATAAATTCAAAACAAATAGAAATGTGCAGGTGATTACGATACTGTTCGAATACTGTTATAGGATTAATGCTCCTTAAGGCTTTGCGAAATTGTAATTTCAGTAGGATTTGCTGAATTTGATTTTAAGATATTATTTTATTATCTTTTATAATCTTTTATTATTCTGATTATCTATTACTATTATTATTATTATTATTAGTAGTAGTAGTAGTAGTAATAGTAGTACAGAGCAAGCCAGAGCAATACCATTTCAGTAGAGGCAATGTTTTTTTTTCCTCTTAGTTCCTAGTTGTTGCTTCAGTGTTCAGCCTTTTCCTGTTTTGTGGATGTCTGTGTCTATCTGTCTGTTTTCCCCCTTCTCCCACTTTATTTACTAGTATGAAAAACACACAAAAACCCAAATGCACACTTGGGTTAATTGTAGCTTTGCCTGCTTGGTTGTTTTAATCATTCTCAGTGCAGTTGAAACAACAGTGCGCTTGTGTTTCTCCCTTTTGTTTTTGGGTCATTTGCATGTCCCTGGAGGAGAACACCGGCCCCGCAGGTCCTGGAGCAGTTACAACAGAGAGCGCAAAGTGATATCAAAACGCCTTTGCAGCTTTATTTTTTTTCTTTGTGAAATTGCAGTTAATTTTCAGAGATGACTTATTCTTAGTGGTGCAAAAATGCACTGGTTTGTTATAAAACATGAATTTGAAGGTAGTAGTTCAGTTGCTTTAAATATGAAACGTGAGAACTGTTTATCATATATAATACAGTAAACCCACGACATTTGCAGCCGTTAAGTTCCACGAGCACTCGCAAATTTGTGATGTGGTAAAAACAAAGTGCCTATTTTTATAATGTAAACCGTACCCTTTGGTATAAGCTGGGTAAATCAAGGTTCAAGGTTACAATAATAATTTAATTTACAGTATTAAAATACAGGGCATTAAAGGCAACAAAAAGAAAACCACAAGAACACTCGATAGTTCCACGTGAGAAACTGTTCTGATGCGAGGATTGCAGCTGCCAGAGATGTGTTAAAGGGCACCAGCCAAACCTCCTGCCTCTGAGTACAGCGGTATTTCACCATCCCAAGATGCGCTTTCTTTGTGTTCTCTCGACAGTTCCAAATTATTTACACAGTTATGTTTTATATGGAAATGTATCTGAATTTACGTTAATATTTGTTTCAAATTAGTAATTTATATTTTTAGTAATTTAGGATTAAAATGCATGAAAAATTTTATATTGCCATGAAAAAAAGCAAAATAATAACGTAGAGCATATCTGCGGTTTCCGAAAACAATTATTAGTTAGGTTCTAAGAAAAATCTGCAAGTGCTGAACCGCGAATAAGCGGGGGTTTACTGTATATATTGAAGTATTTGCTAGTTTGTTGGCCAAAAATAACGCCCCCCTACACTTACAACTCTTACAAGTATTCTTCTCCAACTCTGTTGAGCTATCCAGTTGAGCAGGGACTGGAAAAAAATTTAGTGACTTCACGGGTTCCTCAGCTTATTAGCACTATCCTGTAGCGATGCTGGTGAAATTGGCAGTTACTAAATTGGAGAAAAAGTCTAAATAAAGTTTGTGGGCTATTTTTAAATATAAACAAAGTTTAAGTGTTTTTTGTTTTCTTGTTTACCTTCTACTACATCCAGTCACATTTCTATAATCTGAAAAAGTAATTCTAAATTGCACTATATTGAATGGATTGGTGCAGTCATGATGCATTCACTTTTTTCCCCAAAGAATTTCACTACAATTGAATCTTTACACCAGCAACTTAAAGAAAGCATGATTAGAATTGGTCCTCATGAATGTCGTTTACAAACACCTTTACCAACATTTTGCTTCATGTTAATCTGTGGCCCTAGAATCTGAGATGGGTGGTGTTGAGCCCCTGTGATCCTACTTGGAATGATCGTCATTATGTCAGTCTGCTTTTCTCATCAGTTCATGTGTGTACATGTACGCTTTGTCTTTTGTTTGAGTCTGTGCGTACGTTTGTGCCTGTAGACTTTTCAAATATGCATCTGGCTTTGTGCGTCAGAGTTCCCTTGTGTGTTTCTTTGCATGTGTGTACATAAAGATTAAGCAAAGGAACACGCTCAGTACAGTGTGTATTGTGAGCTGATGGCTAGATGGAAATTTCGGACTGTGCATCTCTCTGGAGTGGGCAGCTCTAATTATTTTGCATGCAGAGAATCCGTGAGAAGCACAGCACATAGCGCACCATACACCCACTCAGTGTGTAGGCACTAAGAGCTTCCTGAAAGCTCTTGAGGTTTAGCAGCTCTCCTATGTTCGCCTGACTGTTTCTTTACTGAGGAGGAGGAGGAAGAGGAGGAGGAGGAGGAGGAGAGGTACACCTATGCCTGGGCAGTGTATTATGTTATCGTTAAGATAATAACACAAAAATGCACTTTTCTGATTATTTTATGCATATTGAATCAGTTAAAAATACTGTAAACAAAAGCCAATGTATTATAACTGCATAGCGGCTATATTCCTGCAGTTTTATGCGGATCAGACTCGCAGATTCAGTCACACACACTGAGAACCGAACTCTCCACAATACACAGAAATCTCCACAATAACGCGGAAACTGCAAATATTTTTGCTTTTTTCGTGGCAATGTATTTTTAACGCATTTTAGATGTAAATTATTACAAATAAATAATTTACTAATTATATAAATAGTAATCAAATATATATTCACCTAAGTTTCCAGTTAATGGCTACTGCACTGTTTTCGTTTCATTCTTCTAAAAGCCTGTTCTGGACTTTTCCAGATGAGAGAGTAAGAGAGAGGGAGAGATTTAAATTCAGCGTGGCAGAACGGCCAGAGAGACAGAGAGAGAGAGACAAATATATTTTTTTCTGGATGTTTTCACACAAGAGGACTGTAGCCGACCTGGAAGCACTTTTTCGAATTCCACACCAGGGTTGACCCCCTGCGCTCCAAGCGTGATTTCTCCTCGGTGCAAGCACTCAGACACTTCAAACTCCACATTTCAGTAGATCTCCAGGAGGCCTTTCCAACGAGCCCTCATTTGTATTTTTAGCCCAAGTAGATCAGGGGTTATTCCCTGAAAATCGTTCACCGTTCCAAATACTTTTGTCCAGTGACCTTCCGCGTTGCGTATCTCGCCGAATACAGGTTTACTTTTACATTTTCTTTAAGGGTAATGCATTAAACTTTAAAAAAAAAAAGTTTAAAATGAAAAAGTGTTCTGGGGGCATATTTAGGGTTGACACTATAAAAATAGGCATTTTAGGCTTTTTTTAACCATAACACAACACGGTTTTTCTACTATACGCAGGGGCTCTTGGAATGTAACCCCTGCAAAAAGCGAGGGATTACTGTATATCTTTTAAATCTTTTTAATTCTTACTTTTTTATTCATCATGTAAAAAATACTGTGATGCTATATTGCCCACCCCTTAAGTACACACTTCCTAAGAGATGTTAGATGAGATTTTGTATATAAAAAATCATAACCTGGAGTCATTTGCTGGATTATTTTTTTCCTCCATTTGTTTTTATTTATTTGTTTTCCCTCTCAAATATATGTGATAAACCTGCACCTGTCATTATTGATTTTCCCTGACTCTGGTGTTTCCCTGACTCTGTACATCCCTTGTGTTTTTACCCTTTCACCCTCTCTTTTACACAAAAGCATGCATACACACACAGACATACACAAGCACACACCTTTTCTAATGAGCTCCTCTGACCCTTTCTTTCTTTCTGTAGAACTTGACAGTTATGGAGTCACAGAATCTGACTGATGACATCTCGCCAAAGAAGACAACAGTATTTAAGGTCTGTGTGTGAAAGAAGGAGTGTTATTGCTCTGTATTTGCATGCTGGTTGCTTAATTGCGCTCACCGACAACTTTGTGTCATGCACAAAAAGCCATCTGTTCCTATGAAAACTGTGTGTTGATAAAGAACCAGTCATCCTGACCCCTCATGCGTGGTCAGTTTCTGTCAAGGTATTTAGCTGATTTTTGAGTAACCTTTTTGCCAATCACAAGGACATAAAACCACATGCTCACCTCCGTGTCCTTTTTTGACTGCGCATGTTACTGATTTATCTATAAAATGTAGTGGTGAAACAGCAAGCTTTCTGACCTGTGTGTGCCCCCTGCTGTTCAGTTTGGAAACGGTACTCTGACAGGATTGAGGAAACGTCCATCACGGGTAAGCTTTGAGAAGGAGAAGGAGATGTGTATCCAGTTGTTCGAGCAGTGGTCAGAGGCTGACCAGGTGGAATTTGTGGAGCATCTTATCTCACGAATGTGCCACTACCAGCACGGCCACATCAACTCTTACCTCAAACCCATGCTACAGAGAGACTTCATAACCGCATTGCCAGGTACAAACCCTGCTTACTTCAAACCCAGCATCTCAAAAGGACTTCATAATTTCACTTTCAAGGATAAACACATTCACGCACACACACACACACGCGCGCATACACACACCTCATCTCAAACTGATGTTGCAGAGAGACTTCATAACCTAACTGCCAGGTACACACACAGATCCACACATGCAGTGTCATTGTCACATACACCCAATTTTTGTTAATTCCAGTGGCTTGTATTTCTGTGAACTCAGTCCATCCCTTTCATGAAGCAGTATTTTTCATTTCTAGATTGTGCATATAATAGAACAAACATATAGGTGAATGTACATAAAATAAATCTTGTAAGTTCAGTTAATTATTTGAATAAAACCCCTTAAACCCATTGTGTGTCTCCTCAGCCCAGGGCCTGGACCACATAGCAGAAAACATCTTGTCATTCTTGGATGCACGATCTCTGTGTTCGGCTGAACTAGTCTGTCGGGAGTGGCAGAGGGTGATCTCAGAGGGAATGCTCTGGAAGAAACTCATAGAGAGGATGGTGCGCACCGATCCGCTGTGGAAAGGCCTGTCTGAGAGACATCAGTGGTGAGTGCACACATTCTCATGTACATTGCAAGATTACCAGTGATCACCAACTCTGTTCCTAAACAGCTACCACACAGTTCAGAGCCACCTGCTCCAGGTAATGAAAGAAAGACTGACTGAATGAGAGATTAGATTGGGTTTGGAGGTGAGACCTGTCAGAACGTAGACCACACAGAGTTGATGATGATTATTATAGATGAATCCAGTGTGAACTGTCTATGGTTGAATGAATACTCCTCCCTGTAGGAGTTAAGGCCAGAGCAACCAACAAATTCAAATGTGGGTTGCCCCATTCACACTGGTCTGGAACATTTGTTCCTATGTACACTATTACCTCCATTCTCATTGGTTAATTTTGTGCATCATATTCTGTGAGAACATTAGAAAGTTGATGTTTGCTGGCGAACATGAAGTCAGTCTGGCATGCCCTTTTTAGATATCTACCCTACTGCAGAATCTAATTTCATACCTATAACGACATTAGAGCAGGGTGGCAGGTCTTTTAGAACAGGTCTTGTTCACGCTTGCTACTGTTTGTTCTCAAAATAACTGATTTTGTAGATTCACAGATAACCTTTAGAACTTGGTTGTTATACTAATTGCCTACTTTTTCGTCCTACTAACTATTTCCTAGCAGAAATCTTTTGTTTACTTCCATGAGAAGACATGAGAAGCGGATTGATTGTTTCTCTCCTGTTTGTATGCAAAACATAACCGTTGCCCTTAATTAATCATAATGTTTAATCACAACCTGAGAGCTTCTCCTTGTCTGCAGCCAAGGTTCCATTAGAAATTCATGCTTAATGAATAAAAATAGCGATTGTACTAAAATATCCGGAAAAGGTCATAATAGGATTTCATTTTAATTAACTTTCGGAGTTTACTTTTGAATGGCGGATGCAGCTTACAGGTGACCCAAGAGATTTGTGAGCATGAGCAACACTAACCTTGATCATCTTTTGCTGCATTCACAAAGATGAGACAGCTTTTACTTGTGTTTGTCCTTTTTCCTTTTGTGAATTATTCAGACAATGTAACTTCACTGAAGACGATACTGATATCCAGATGAACAAAGACTATCATTACATTTTCAGTGTCTTTACAATGCATTACTAAAAACCACCTTGGCTGAAGACTCCAGCAACAAGAAAGGATATAAACAAAGCATTTGTTTTGTTTTCTGTTCATCTTCAGGGAGAAATACTTGTTCAAAAACCGCACAAATGAAGTCCCACCCAACTCGTATTATCACTCTCTCTACCCCAAAATTATACAGGATATTGAGGTCAGTGTTTGTTCATTCATTCTTTGTTTCACAGCTTTGAATTTGCATTGGGCTGCCATTTGGGGTCATTTTCAGTGTAATAGTTATTTATTCACAGGAACCCATAATTACAACAATATCCTTCCCTCTGTTTTGCTTTCTCCCTGGTCTGTGAAGACTATCGAGGCAAACTGGCGCTGTGGTAGACACAACTTGCAGAGAATCCAGTGCAGGTCAGAAAACAGCAAAGGGGTATACTGCTTGCAGTATGATGACGACAAGATCATCAGTGGTCTCCGAGACAATTCCATCAAGGTTTGTTAAGTTGTCTCTATGGACAAACATCTGAAATCCAGGGTGTTATCTAAGGACAAGAGGTTGTCAGTGCTGAATTAACTTTGTCTTTGTAATACATCATTTAAACTTGCTTAAAATTTCTCCCTCCTTCTTTCTTTGTTTCCCTCACTCCCCCTCTCTTGCAGATATGGGATAAGCACACTCTGGAATGTCTCAAGATTCTGACAGGTCATACCGGTTCAGTTCTGTGTCTGCAGTATGATGACAGAGTCATAGTCACTGGATCCTCAGACTCCACTGTCAGGTACATAGAATGGTGATATGCGACTGTTATATGACATTTTTAGGAGAGCATGGCTTTAGGAGAGGATTACATCAGGAAACATACGTGGATCTCTGTAAATCTGTTTTAGCTGAACACATACCCAAGGGAAAAAAGATAATAATAGAATATCCTGACTCTAATGTGAGTCTAGAGCCCTGTTACTACTAATTTCATCTCATTGTGCCTTAAAGTAGGTTAATGTTGGAAGTGAGCATAGGTTTGATTTCCCTGCTTCCCAGTTCTCAACTACTGTTCTTTACCTCAGCAGGTAATTACCACTCTGTGCTGAAAACCAACATTTCAGTACTGCAGTAATTAGGGATGGGTATCGCTAGGATTTTACTGATACCAGTATTTATACTCTTCCTATGTATCAACACAGATACCTATTGATACTCTTATTGATGCTGCTGTTCATAATATAGTGCCAAAAATGAATCCATTATTTTATTACTACTTTTTGAGGAAAATGTTCACTGTATATATAACAAAGGAAAGTGCAGTTGCTACAAATGTCTGTTGGTGATATGCAAAGCATCTTTCCTGTCCCTTCCACTAGTCCAGTCTAGCATCAATCATTTGAAAAAGCCAGCTATTTTAAAATGGTTTAACACTGCATAAATACATAAGGTAGCACTGTTTGTCCAGGAGCTTATCCAAATTTCAGCATTGACCAGTCAGAATCCTTAGCAGTACATATGCCTTCTTCAGGTTCAGTGTACTCGCTTTTCTTTTCGCTTGCTCTCCCTGGCTTTTTTGTTGACTGGTTTAACTTGCTGTCACCTTTTCCAGTGACTGATTTTTTTCCAGTGACTGACTTTTGTGGTCAAACAAATTTATTTCCACAACTAATGTTTAGGTACAGAGATGTTTTTTAATCTATGGTTTGAAATGGACTTATGTAAATTTACATAATTAATAGAAAATTGAAATATTTTCTACTCTTTACATGACTGAGTAAAGACAAATTACGCACACAGAATTTGCTCTGTTTTGCACTCTCTAACCCATAATGAAAACGCAACTCAAACTGATCTTCACTTCTGTGAGTGTGACTGTGTGTTTCTGCTCATGAAAAACTAGTTACATAATCATCAGTGAGTTGTTGCTGGTTGAGAAGCAGATTTTTTTGTGACTCAAGCAGGGCTCCAGATGGCGACTAAAATAGTTGCCAATGCGACTAGATTTTTTATTTTGCAACTAGTTTTTTCATTTCAGTCGCCTGGACTCAAGCCAACAGCCATCTGCTGGGATGATTATCAATCAGGAATCTTGCTTTATCAGCAAACCCATTTCATGCTTTTGAAAAACGCACCAGCAGAACTTTTAAGTAATTACTATTGTATAAATAGTATATGCTGTAAATTACAAGTGTGTATTTTTGTACCACTCTTTCTTTCTGTCTCTCTCTCTCTTCTCTCCCTTTTCACACTCTCAGGGTATGGGATGCAAATTCTGGTGAGGTTTTGAATACTCTGATCCACCATAATGAGGCAGTTCTCCACCTGCGTTTCTGTAATGGGCTGATGGTGACGTGTTCTAAGGACCGCTCAATTGCTGTGTGGGACATGGCTTCTGCTACTGATATCAGCCTCCGCCGCGTGCTTGTGGGACATCGGGCAGCTGTGAATGTTGTTGATTTTGATGACAAATACATCGTCTCTGCATCAGGAGACAGGACTATAAAAGTAAGGGAGAATCTTAATGTTGATGTTCTAAAAACCCCAGATTCCCTCTCCAAGGCCATATTGCAGCACCTGGCTCTTCATGCCTGAAGTACGCTTTGCCCTTTTCCCTGACACAGTTTTTGTTTGTTAAATTTATTTTAATGCAGCTTACTTTGGAGTAAATTCAAGGCACTAAATAGTGGACAACTTGAATTGATTTCTGGAAGTACTTTTGTTTATAATTTTTTATCTTGTTTTAATCATGCAGGTTTTTTAGATACCAGAAAATAAAACATATACAAAACAAAATGTTTGGTGTATAAACAAATAATATTCAGTGAAATTAAAAATGATTTAAAAATTGACACAAGACTTTTCTTTAAGTTTCAGGAGGGAGTAGGTTATTTTGTACTTGTTTGAAATACATTGACTTTGCTTAGGATGATCAGGGTTATTTCATTTAGATTTCTTCGTAGTTGTTTGTCATCTGGCATTGACCATACCAAAGATGACTGCAAGAGAAGGACTGTGGTTACACTGTGATTTATGGTCTATTGTAACTCTTTGTTTATATGTAAATATGTTTGTTTTGCTTATGTGGTGGTTTTGGTTTACTCTCTAGCCTCACTTCGGGTAGCCTTTTAATTTTTCACTTCAGTGTGATAGATATTGAGTGCAGCCTTCAGTGACCATCTTAATATTTATGTGATATATAAGACTGGCATGATAAGCACAAAACATTAAAATAAATATTGATGTTTTTAATCATTTAAAACCACAGGTGTATTATGATCACGTTCAGGTTTTTGATTGGTCCATTGGGGTCACAGACCTATAAGGCCTCTTCACACAGAGTGTGAATATAAAAAGAAGATAAATTATAATTATCAATAAAGTGTAATTTATCAATAAGTTCATAAGTGGTCCCATATATGAAAATATATATATATATATTGTTTAACTGATGTGCTGTGATACTTCTTTCCGTTATGGTCGGTTCTGTGGGCAAAAGATGGTTTTGCTGTTCTAATGACACTATATGTGCGTGTATATGTGCTTTAGGTGTGGAGCACCAGTACATGCGAGTTTGTACGGACACTCAATGGACACAAGCGAGGGATCGCCTGCCTCCAGTACAGAGACAGGCTGGTGGTCAGCGGCTCCTCAGACAACACCATACGGTGGGTGGGTGGGTGGATGTATGTATGTACAGACCATTTCCAAAAAATTAGAATATCATGAAAAAGTTTATTTATTTCCATAATTCCATTCAAAACGTTACACTTTCATAGATTATAGATTCAGGGTTTAAACGATTTCAAGTACTTAATTGTTCATTCCAGCTCATAAAACCCACGAAAACAGGAATTCAAAAAATTAGAACACTGTGAAGACATCAGCCCAAATTTTACAGGGCAGGATTGTTTTAAAATATCACAGCTCCTGCACAGGTTTGGGGTTTTATCAAGAGGAAAATGAGGTTCAGACCCAAAAACAAAGAAGAGCTGACA
>JBBPCY010000130.1:4008486-4044516 GCA_037974405.1 Brachyalestes nurse
TATATATATATAGTTTTATTCATTGTAATGTGTGTGCTTTTTCCCTTTTAATAATAATGTAAGTGACTTTGGTACTCCACTGAATATTTCCACTAGCAGCATTCCGAATGGAACCCAAGCGGGAACGTTGCTCGTTGTGTCGTTCCAAAAGCAACGCCGCCCCTTTCCTGTCCCAAGGCTGAGTGCTCTAGTCTGATAGGCTGGTGGCTTCAGAGGCTCTAGGAGGTGGGGGCTGTTGAGTTCATTGTTGGTCTCCAGTTGTCTTTGGTCGTTAGGTTGTTTTTGGTGCAGCTTTCTAAGGAGTTTCTTGGTATTTCTTCTTCTCTTTTCTTTTTCTCTTTTTTTACATTACATTCCAGTTTTAGTGGGGTTTTCCAGCCATAGGTAGGCTATATTTTCTTAAGATCACCTACATAGATGTACTCTTTAAAGTCATCTCTGGTAGCATCCAATGTGGTCTTTGGTGCAACTTGAAACACTCTTTGATGCACACACACACACACACACACACTCACTCTTAAATTCATACTAGCTTGCAGGCAGAGGGGGAGAGACTTGTAGTCTCTCCTCTTTATCGCTCCTGAGTCCTTTAGCATGACTCAGTCCAGAATCCTTTTTTCACCATAATGGTTCCAGGAGATCCATTATTCTTTTCCAGCCATGTCAGGCCAGTTCCAGACAATCCTTGCTCTGGGAATCCTGAGTGAAGTATTTTGTGGGAAAAGTGAGTACCCCTCTCATGAAGCCACTGGAAGCAATAGCTTGGTTAAAAGGCTACTGGGTCAGAGTCTCCCTCACCCACCCTTCAAAGGGGGGGCTGTTAGTTTAACATGGTCTGTTTTTGCTTCTTTAGACCCTAGAAAATAACTAGAGCTTGTCGTTGCATAAAAATCTACTGAGCGTCTCAATTTGGGTTTGGTTTAGTTTTTCAGAAAGAGACCTGGTCAGGGCTCTGGTTTGGAATAGCAGGGGTTTTGGTATGCTAGCAGGTCCAGTTTAGATCCTGTTTACTGGAGGATGGTGCAGAACAACAGCTGACCCTTCAAAAAAAGGATAGCCTTCCATTTTCAGCGCTGTCCATTAGCCAGTGAAATGGAGATAAAACTCCAACATTTCGTCCACACCAGGTCCTGTGGTTGGCATTAGCAGGGTCCCATCAGCAGGACTGCAGTCTGGGGGTGTCATTTGTTAGTAGGCCCTGGCTCATTGTTGGCATGGTCCCGTAGAGAGACAGTGGGGATTCAGCCTCCGTTAACGTGGCCGTGCTGCACGGACTCTCTTGCTTCTCTTGCTGACTGTGGTGAAACGGAAAGGCGTGTGGTCCAGCTGTTCTCCCGGAGGGGGCCGCTTCATGAAGTGAACGTCCTGCTGGTTAAGAAGTGTGTGGGGGCCACGGCGAGGGCGCCCCCTTTTCGTAAAGCCCACATACCATCCTGTGTAGCGTGCTGACATTAGTGCTGTGTAGTTGTTCTCCAGCACCATCTCCACAAACAAGCAGTCTGGACTACGACTACTGGCCTTCTGGGAACAATCCAAAAAAAGCACGAACACACACAAATGACACAAACACAGAGAGTGTCAGTTTTCTGCAAAGTCAAATTGGCCTTTCAGATAATGAAACCACAACCCTTTAGCTAACATAGAGATGTGTCACCTTGCCTACAAGTTTGCCCCTGCGATTCATGCACAGGTAGTAGTTGGTCTCCTTTCCCCTGATTCGCACCTGGCTGCCGAAGGTGTCTGCCTCCACTACGAGCTGGGCTTGTGAAGGGACAAACAGACACAAAGACAAACAGACATTACAAAGGAATTACACCAAAAACAGCAAGATTACAAACAAGATCTTCTGCCTAACTCAGAGGAACGGCAATGGTTCTTCTTCTACAATATTTTTAGAAAAAGGATCTAATAAAAACCTCAATGGAATTTGTATGACTACGGAGAAAGAGGGGAATAAATTAATATAGTGTTACGTTTCAGTCAACCCATATTTCCGGTAAGGCTCTGAAACTGAAACCTGAGTGACCATGGCCAAATTACAAATTAATTTCACATTCTCTAAAAAGAACACATTTCTGCACAGTTTAAAGCACAGTTGCTGCTTATTTGCTGAAATATATTCGTAAAAAAGTTCAGTAATTTAGTAATTTAACATGTTTAAATTTGTTCAGTTATATGAAATATTAATAGCTTGAGCACATTTTATGTTTGTGTTTTATTTTTTCCAGTATTCGGTATTATATTCAGACAAGATTAAATTTACTTCGTGTCCTGGGGTAATTTGCTGTTTTACAAGAGCTGTGATTTTATTTCGGTCCGGAACAGCCACACCAGTGTTTTTCCTTCCTCCTCCCCTGAGAAAATTCCAGACCAAATTACCTACTGTCTTTTAACAGATCTATTAGAAGCTCAGATCATTTTAGTCCTGTCTGGATACGGATAAACTGTAACTTGACCTGCGGCATTCAAGCTTTTGCATAAGATGCTGTCTCTAATCTATGAAGCTCAGCAACCCTGTCCTCTTAATTCTTTCATTGTTGGCTTGAACTTGACTATCCTGTAGAGCCTGTCAATTGTGTGTTATTAACAGTTGTGGCTGACTGCCAGATAGTTTACGATGTGGCATAGGTGTCAATTACAGCAAGGACACTGGGAACGCGCTCAACGCTTTATGTTAAATGCTCCATATTGTCCTCAGCTCTTTTTTTTTTTTTGGAAGTACAAACTCATGGTGCATTTTTGTAAGATATGCAAGTATGCAAACCTAAAATGCAGCACATGCTATCCCAGTTATATCATTATCTTTTATCATTTGTTAACCATGCAAGCTAGTTGCAGTCATATAATTGTGAGCACCGTATTAAGAGGGTCTGGATGTAAAGTTGGCCTGCATTTGAGGATTTCTTGCCTGAGTAATTTTGTTGACCGCATATGACCCTGCTGGCCACACAGTCAATGCTATTTTGAGGACGGTGAAATCAGTTAAGGATTACTGTTACTCCAGCTGGTAACCTAGTGGTTAGGGCGCTCGCCCTGCGATCAGGAAATTGTGGGTTCAATTCCCAAGACCGCTAAGCACCTCTGAGGTACACTGAGCAAGGTACCGTCCCCACACACTGTGTCCCGGGTACTGTGTTCCTGGCTGCCTGCTGCTTCAATTGGTGAATGGGTTAAATGCAGAGGTAGAATTTCGTGTTGTGGTGTGTTGGAGTATGACAAAATGGTCATTTTCACTTTTTGATATGACTAGTGATAGAAATTAAATCTGCAGAGCGTGAAATTTGTGTGTTTGTGGTCCAAACACACAAATGGCAGTCATTTAATTTATTATTTAGATTTTGGAAAGTCTGTGTGCAATTACACTGTACCTGAGCTGCTACACCTGTACTAAAAGGTCTAATGTAGCATTGTATTTGATTCATGTTATTTAAATAGGTGCTTATTTTTCTTAGGAATTGTAACTGCCAGTATGACCTATTAAAGAGTAAATCATGTTATTTATAATTACTTTGGCTAATAAAACATGGGAATGTGCTTGTGTGTGTTAAAAGTGCTAGCTTTGGGTTATGAAAAAAAGACTAATACAAATTGACGAAAAAAGGCTAATACAAATCGACAAAAAGTCAGCCATCAGTCAATTTGGGTATAAAAAAATTGGAATTGACCATGAAAATTCATAATTGGCACTGCCAACAGCAGTTGTGAGACTGGGCTGGAGTCGAATGAAGGCAAAGGTGGAGAGATAACCTGGTGCTTATAAGCAGATTAAACCGCAGTATGAGAGACACTGACCTGTCCTGATAACCCTTGCACCTGGAACTTCAAAATCGACCTGCAATAACCTGATCTTTTTGGACATGCACTGACCTGAGTTGTGACTGGTTGATCGTTTCGTCACCCAATTTTGACCTGTATGGGTTAAGTACAATAACATAGCTATCTTTTCTTCCCAAGAGCTTTTTATTTAGTTCATTTTATCTACCTTCATTTAGTATGTGCTTAGCAAGTGTATGCGTAAGAGTGTGCATATTTTAACCAACAGCGTGTGTTTCACAGGGAGCATGCCTGTTTAAAGATAAAGCCCTAAAATGGTTCCTAGATGACCCTTATGAGCGCAAGGGTCATCACAAATCAATAAGCTCTTTCTCTCACTCACTTTTTCTCTTCCACCAACCTCTTCTAACCCCCCTCCCCTTCTAACCCGCCGTGCCCTTGTCGCATTTGGCCTTTCTCATCTCTTTATTTGTGGCACAACTGAATGGGCTAGGACTGCAAACTTTGAGCTCTACTGAGTAAGGAGGCCACAGAAGTACAAGTCTACAGTATTAAGAGTCCATGAATGTAAATGCCATTGCTCTTGAGGTAAAGTCACATACACTATGGATCAGCTTTCAACTTCCTCTACCATTGATTGCGTGGCTTTGCGGTGTGAAGAGAGTGGGGGAGGACTGATTGATGGATGGATGGATGGATAGATGGACAAATGAAGAGAGAGAAAGAGGGAATGAGTTGAAGGTGGAAGAAGGAGAGGGGGAGGAGATTGTCAGCATGTTGTTTAAAAGCGTCGATGGAAAGACCACAGGCAGAACGCAGGATCAATGGAAAGATCGATCTGGAGGTGAGTTTCTAACACTCCGTCTTATACCCAGCGCTGACTGTGCTCTATCCATCTCCCGCTGTGTCCTCCTCTCTCTTTTGCTCGTGCTCCCCTTTTCCCTGGTGAATCACAGTGTCAGCAGTAACTGAGGTCTTTGTTTTCCACACACAAAGTTCTTCACTACCTCTTCCCAATGTGTGTGTGTGTTACGTGTGCGTCTCCGCGCGACAGAATAAGCACAATGTTATTTGTCTTTGAGTCTGTTTGCCAACATCTTGTCTGCAGATACATGCTTTTCTCTCGATCTCATTATTTTTCTGCCCTTTCCTGTGCCATGTGAAAGAGATTGAGAAAGACAGAGACAGTGAGTCAGAGAGAAGGGTGGGTGAAAGAAAGGTCGACGTGGCTGACAGAGAAAGAAAGCGAAGGTGGAGCACGAGTACAAAAGGTTGCAGTGAAGGTGTCAGACAAGACTAGACCCTTGTGTGTGTGTGTGTGTGTGTGTGTGTGTGGTGTTACCGAATTTGTCCCCGTCCTCTCCGCGGGCGCTGATCCTGCGGCCAAGCACCTGGACGTGTTTGCAGCTGGTACGGCTGTAGAGCTGGTAGACTCGGGGCTGTCTCCGGCTCATGGCGTCTCGTGCACGAGTCTGATTCTCCACGTGCACGCTGAAGTTCACACCATCGACTCCAAACACCTGCGGAGACAGGGGCATATGCACAGGTGCATTATCTCTCGCCACCTGGCCAACATCCTTCCACGCTCTCCAAGTACCCGTCCGTTCCCACAAAAGTTTTGTGTATGTTGATCATTATTAACTCTGCAATGAAATTATATAGAACACATACACAATAACTCACCTGTAGAGGATTGCACATCACCAGCATCATCTGGATACACCTATGAAGAGAGAGGAGAGAGGTGATTTGATTCCTTTAGGCAAGTTTTTTTTTTTTAGTTTAGCACGGTCTGGTTTTCCCAAATCATTAATCAATGCCATTCAGAGTGTTTAGATGTCAGAATTCTTCACAGTGATGGTGATGGGAACCAGACACAATGAGAACCTCAGAGTTACAAGAAATGTGTTTTGCAAAAATTGAGGTGGTTTTAGCCTAAAGCCTGTTTTCTAATTAATTCATGGCAGGGGAATATATGCTGGGCGCAAATGTAGGGGAAAGTAGTGTCCAAAGAAAACTTTTTTTCAGCTGTGGCACCATTTTACGATTGCATATAAGAACTCAGAAAACATGTAGGTTCATCTTGGATAGAACGGAAAATGGCTATATTTGCATTTGAAGACAATAGGACCCCTGATTTCTATTATCACCAATGTAAAGAAATCCCTACATTTCTATAGAATGACCCATTTCACATCAAACGCTTCGACAATTACACCTTCGACAATTACACCTTTGACAATTAGGTAATGCAGAATGTTTGAAAAAGAAAATCATGGAAAATGCTTTTTTAGCATGTAGTTTGCATGATACTAATTGTTGGGCTATTTGCTTACATCGTTTGTTAGCAACTTTAGTTTTTAGGGATCAGAATTATGACACCAAACATGTCTTAGCTAATCAACTACATTTGCACTAAGGAGAAAATGACACATTTTGATTTTCAGCCTAGTAACAAAGCCTACAAACTTGTTTTAGCCACAGTTTCTCCACCTAGTTCCTAAGCCGCTGTACTTCAGTTCCAGTCTTGAAAGATTGCATCATTGTATCTGTTTATGTTTTCCCATTGTAGCACATTTAGCCAAGCCACCAATCCAGGTAATGTGCAATTGCTCCATCACCAGTTACTCTGAGCCCAGTTCCCCAAACACAGTCATGTACATAGTTTACCGTGAAGGTCAATGACTTTGATGGTTTGAAGGAACCACCCTAATGACTCCTAAAATGACTATACGATGTTCTTTTATGACAGTGCCTTTGGGATGTTTCTGAACTCTCTCCAGTTTCTAACCCCCTTGTACTCATACTTCTTCAGGAAGTTTGGCTAGTTTAAGGTGGCCAAAAAGTTATAAACAAAAAGCTTACTCCTTTTCTACCTCCCGGTGAGCAGGATGTTGATTCCGTCAGAATGTTGAATGTGTGATAATCTCCCTATTAATCTCCACTGAGCAGGGGAGGGGGTGGGAGGGAAGGGAGTGTGCTGTGATTTTGGACGGAGCCCTGTTCTCTTTCCTTCTCTGTCTGCCATCTTTAATCTCCACACATTGGGAGAGGAAAAAGCTGACATTTGAAGCGTAGCTTGCATCTGCATGGAAACTTGGATAGTGGTTCGTGCGAGAAACCTTTGTGCTGTGTTGAGAGTGAACAGCCACAGACCAGTGCAGGTCTGGAAAGGTGATGTGAGAGGCCAGGAGCCCTTCAGTCAAGCCTAATGATGCCCCAGCAGTGCTCTCGAGTTCCCCTTGGGGTGTATGATCAGAACAGCTTTTGCGGGATATGTCAGAAGCTATGCCTGATGAAGGAAGCCTTGGCCTAAGTCCAACAGCTGTCCAAACTAGATACACATAGTTGAAAGCAGGCATGTTGAAAGCATTCTGCAGATGCTGGTATTTGTTTTAAAAAGTCCTTGACAACAGAAACAACCCCATAAAAGAATAGTTCAGCAAACAATCAAACCGACAATATTTTTCACCTTTCTCTAATATAGCGGATCCCTTGCATAATCCATCATTTTTTTCATTTTGCATAGGGCTTGCTTTTATGGTTATAGTACTTTGTAACAAATAGTTTTCTACAAAAATGAAAAAAATGACAACAGTAATGACCCCTGCATTTTTGTTGATTTTTTAGAAACAACAGAATGTCATGCAACATTTGCACAATGCTCATTTTTGGGATTTATGCTGCATTTTTCTTGTCACCAACATTGTGTTTGTTGCTAAAGAAACCATTTGGACACTAATCACATCTTGACTGATCAATTACATTTGAGGATAAAAAGAGAGGCAAGGGGCAATTGTGTAAATTGCATTAAAACAGTCTGCATGCAGCGTATCCCAGGGCACTTAAAACTCCTAATTTACAGGCTGAACTATCTGGTACAGATTCCACATTTTACAGCAGGCAAGCCATAGTGCCTGTACCTCAACTAATCATACCTTGCTTGATGCAAATAACTCAATTTGCTGTTCATCAGCTGTAAGTACACAACAGTATATTTGCACTGCAACACCAGTGCTCTCTGACATTAGGTCTGTTCAGGGACCTAATGTCTCTGTGCACAACTATAGAACTCCTGAGGGATTTATATTGTTTCTCACACAGTACGACATACTCTTATCTATAAAGGACAAAAGTACATACAAAATTCAGTCTTCAACTGCTTTACTGCTGTTTTATTTCAGAAACCATGCAAACAGCTACAGGTTGCAAGGCATCAGCTTTTGTAATTTGAAGCAAGTGTGATTATTCAAACATACAATGCAAAAAGGATGGCCATGAGCTCCCATTATGTCTGAGCAATGTTTGTCTTGTAGCTCCAGTGCAAATCTAAAGAAGCAAATATGGGATGCAAAACATGTCTCTGCTGCCAAACACTCTTCAAAGTAAAGGTGCCAGAATGATGCTCCTGGAAGGAAAGTGTCCAGTATCGTTTGGCAATTCTTCTACTCAAGCACACCTGCTAAACCTGCAGCCCTGCCATAGAAGAACACTTTTTTGGCTCTCTTAATAATATTTCAGTGGGTGGATCTTAAAAGAAGGAGGAACATTGTTTATAGAGTTCCACTATAATGGATAAGGTTCTCTAAAGAACTCTTACATTGGTGAAGAACATTTACATTATGTGAAGGTACTCCAAGCATTTTAAAATTTCTTCACAAACATTCACAAGCATGGTTCTTCAGGAAACTAAAATTATTCATTTATGACAGCCTTCATTTTTAAGCAGTAGTTATTCAAGCCTTACTGCTTAATAATGGCATGCACAATACAAAAAACACCACTGTGACTTTGATCCATACGGTGCCGTGTGTTATGAACCTTTTTGTTAAAAGCCAACTTTGAAGTTCTGGCCAACAGTGGGATGGAGCAAAGCAGGAATAAACGGATCCCTGATCAGCTTTCAAGGCTAGGCCCTGCTGAGATCCCTTTCAGTTAGGCATGAGAAGGTTGTGTTGTGGTGTAATGAAGTGTATCAGAGTGTATATGCCAAAAATATGAGTGCACAGGGATGTGTGTTGCGCATGCTATAAGCTCACACATTGCTGTGATTGCGCACACATGCTCTGTAAATGTGTGTACGCATGTTCCAGAGGTTGGGTGTGCCTTGTTCAAGTGGCTGGTCTGCCCACCAAGCGAGGAAAACCTGAGGCTGATCCCACAATCCCACTGCCCTATGTCTGACAACTTACTGCACACAAACAAGTCATCGGAAGCCTTCCCTCTTTTTCCTCACTCACCCCCCTTTACTTCACCCATATTCGTCATACATTCTTTTCCCCTTTCCTTTATCTCCTTCTACACCCAGCATTTGGCAAACGTGTGAATGAGAACATTATAGAATGAGATGTTCTCCCTTCCCTTGTCTCATTCCATCTCTCACTGACTAGGTCTTCCTCTGTTTGTGTCTCCGTCTCTCTGGGTGGCGCGGTCAGTGTGATGTCAACGCTGATACAGAGGGGCAGTGGGAGGGGTGAGCCAAGGCCGGCAAAAAGAAATAAAGTGAGACGGAGAAACAAGCAAAGACTCCTCTCATCATTTCCGCCTTTTCCTCCCCCCTAACCTCTCAATGGCTGAGTATGTGTGCAAATGTGAGAGAGAAAGACAGTAAAGTCAATGTTGGGCGTCTTTAAGAAGACTTGCAATTCCAGCAGTGCTGCATCAGTGGGAATCCAGTCGTTCTCTCACACTTATATCCAGGCATTCAGTCACTGATCGCTGACGTAATAGGGCACCAGACAGCTAGCACTGGGAGATTCCTAGTCAGTTATGCTCTGAGCGGCCATGCAATTTGCTTTGAATTGTGGCTGGGCTGGGGCTTTGGAGGAATATTAATGATATCTGTGCGATTGCGATAAGCCAGTAGTCTATGATTTATTTGGAATGATTCAGCTGGAGCCACTTACTTGTTTACATCCTAAAATTCACACCTCATTATTACATCACTTCCATGGGGTCAATGGAGACATGGAGAGTGGTCGGCAAAACACAAGGAGCTGTTCCAGAAAAGAGCAGAATGGGAGAGATATGAAAGGAATTAAACGAGTGTTTCTCATCTCGCATTTTTTTCTTTTTTGTTTTTTAAATCCCTCTCTCTTTCTCTCCCTTCCTCTCGTTTCCCTGTCTGGTGGTAGGAGGAAGAGAAGCCTCCCCCACACTGTCCTAGCCACGAAGAGATATGGGGAGAGAGTGAGAGAGAGATGGGGAGGGAGAGAGAGAGAGAGAAGAAGGGGAAAATAAGCGAGAGACAGAGAGTGTCTCAGCAGCTGGCAGCTGCTGCAAGGCACACACACAGATGCTCAACACACACTTATACTCCCCTCCATACATCTGTAATGAGGAACATACACACAAGCACAAATCACTTCTTTTCACATCAAACATTTCTGGACACACATATAACACACACTGAGAGCCCTTTTGTACTGTATATCAGCTTTATCATGACAAGCATAGTTACACAATCTGTTTCCTCATAAATAAAATGTATCATACACACACAGGTGCTTTCCATGTGAAACAATACACAACACAGCAAAATATGCCACCCATATTGCCTTACATCGATCCCTGGTAATCCCTAAAGCGCACATGTACTATAAACATTTACCTAACTACATTCTGTAAGAAATCAATCAGATACACCACACATTTCCCTGTCTAGCTGCACTTCAGCTAGGGACCCCGTCCTGCTCCCCAGTTAAAAACACAACATCCCGTGACCAGTACTAACTCATTACACTCAAGTACCAGCTTATTAAAATATCTTCCCTACTCAGAATATCAGTAATATTTCATATTCTGTAAGTCTGTAGCAATGCCGCTACTTTTTAATTTTAATATGAAGATGATTCCCCATGGAAAATTTGTGGGTCTTTTTATAGCATTAAAGGGATTTATACATTGCAAAAAATATCTTGTCAAGTGAAAACATAGATCCACATTGATGAGTCACTTCGTTAGGTACACCTACCTTGCACACACATCCACTGCCCATTTTATCAGCTCCACTGATCATACAGGACCACTCTGTAGTTTACAGAGTGGACTATAGTCCACCTGTTTCTCTGCATTTCTTAGCCCTCCTTTACCCTGTTTACCAAAGGTCAGGACATCCAGTGCTCAGAAATTATTTGAGTGCAGGATCATTCTCAGTGCAGCAGTGGCACCAACATAGTAATGACACACAGTGTATTACACTAATCAGTGTTGCTGTGTCCAACCTAAGGCATTTAAACAGCCTCAATGGGATTCTGACCTGTACGGAATAAAGGGGACAAACAAATGATGTAGGTGTACCTAATAAAGTGGCTTGTACCAGTGTAGTTTATATACCAATATCTTTATGAGATTATTGTTAGAATACTATAAGATTGTTCAGCATATTATTAGATGCAAATTTATCTGCATTATTTCATCATTAGAGTTTCAACTGACTACATATAGGGTCATTTTTGCAGTGGTCCTGTGAACTGTTTATCTTTTTGTCCATTACAAAGTTCAAGCAATTCTCTACAGGTTTCCACAGGATGACAGTGAGATTTGTCTAATCTTTTGATTTCAAAGTTCTGAAACTTCTTCAGCCAAAGTTGGAGCCCCATAATCCAGCTCTTCGAATGTTAGACACATTAGGCAAATATGTAGCAGTTTAAATAACTGTCTGTGGTCGTATCTGGTTAGAATAGTCAAATGATTTAGTATTTAAATTATGGTAATACTTAATGATAAACTATGACGCTATATGCTGATGCTTTGATACTGCCTGTACTAAAAGAACATTCGCCAACTGCATATTTTAAAGAGTATATTTAGCCATGTTTAATTGGTTTTAGTGTAGTTTTGCAAAGATCTGAAAAAAATCATAACTGGCTTTTGAAGTTATTTCGAAAGTCTGCCATGCTGGGTAAAGAGACACATGGTGTTACCCCCCCTTGTACCAATGTACCCCCATTTTGTTGCTACTTGTGACCTAAGACAGTCACTTATTAGGCAGTCTCACAAACCACAAACATAACTATCCACACACATTAACATGGTGTGTTTCAGCTGCTTCTCTATGACCAGACCTTTTAACAAACTCCTATCTACTTGGTTTATCTTTCTTTTTCCCTCTCGCTTTTTCTTTCATTATCTTTCTCATAAATCGTGCCTTGGGACTCCCCTAAAGAGAAACAGAGAAAGAGAGACAGAGAGAGAGAGAAACGACAGAGCTATTTGGATGCAGAGCCGCATTAGCGAGAAGCCAGACTGAGGGAGCAGGAGAGGAGGAGACAGATGCTTCAGATGTTTGAATGGTGCTGCTGGAAAATTGTCTGAATGAAATGACCTCGTCTCTTTCCATAACAAACCTAGCTGATTCATCCTGTCCTCATGCGGTCCCATACTGGCCCAATGTGTGTTCGCAGTCTGACAGTGTCTCTGTGAATACCTTTGCTGGCCATGTATAACTGCAAGCTGCCAATGGAGTTGAACGGTACTGCCTGTACGTTTCTGTATATCTTAATGGCTATCTTCCTTCCCGCAGGGTGGTCTTCTCTGTAGTTCCCCACTGTCTTCACCCTGCAAACTGACCCAGAACGAACACCTTCTAACCATATAGCTGTGCACAGTTCATTTATATCCCAGCAGACTGGTTCAATATGTGTGCCCACTGGGAATGCACTAGCTTGGGGTCAGTGCATATGGGGCGAGTAGTGTTATTTGCTGACAGGCCGCTTGCAGGTTAGCGTGCACCTGTGTATGACTGTTTTACACCTGTAGGCACAGACCACATGGGTGGAGTGTGTTGGCCAAGTGCTTGAAGGCACCGTCTGCATATGCTGACCATTCCAGCACCTGTGTGCAATAACGGGTTGGTTTACAATACCAAGTGCACACCTGTACATACAAGTCATGAATCAATCAGCACTGTCCAGTCATCTACGCATACTGGATGTGCATCGATTCATGCTGTCTGGGCAACTGTTACCTACTGGCATTACACAAGAGCAGGAATTTCATATCTAGACACAGTACCCAGTAATACAAAATGTGCACACTGTCTGCTAATTGACTCCATGTGATTTAAAGTGGCAATTCTAGGCACACTCCTCTCGTGGATCATTCATAGCACAGCAGTTACGCTGATATGCTGGAGTTTTTAAACATAGTCTGCTTGCTGTCTCTTTTATCAGAAACACCTAACCTATTGGTCCACATTGCAGATATTGATGATAATTTATCTGGGAGTGCACAGTTATCTGCATTTTCTAAACATAAGACGCTATTGGGTAGATAGTTTTGGTTGGTGGACTAGTCTCAGCCAAGAAGAAACTCCATCAGACTTTGATACTGAAAACCCAGCAGAACTGATCCATTATCTAAATAATACCTGTTCATTGGTGGTCCAATCAATTTCCTGACCACTGATGAATGGGGTCAGGGAGGTAACCAATGATGCAGAGAAACAGATGGACAACATTCTGTAATTGTTTACTATACAGTATATGGTCAGTGGAGCTAATAAAATGCAGTTAGTGTAGATACAGGGAAGATGTACCAAAAAATGTGCATTGTCGGTGTATATGCACCCAGATCTTTTAACAACACTGCTTACGTGTGAGCTTAGCTATTGTATTAGAAGTTTTTTCAGCCTGATGTATGTGTGCATCTGAGAAGTTGGAAACCTATTACATCCCTGGACAGTGTAATTTATGGATACATCTGCTGATGCTTCCATATATGTGTGCACTTTGCTGTAGAGTCTGTGATGCATGCTCATGCATGTCTACTCAGGATAACCTATGCATTAACGCCCATGATATATAACACATTCAGATGGATATATCCAAGTATATCATTGTTCATTTTTACACCTGTGCAGCTCTGGCAGTTTGCGAGCATTAAACTGTACATTTCATACTGAACGACTTCTGGCCGCTATGCACAGGGTGTTATCCATATTATAATTGCAATCATGCATACTATCTTCATATTTATGCACACTACTCGCAGACGTATTAGCACTGGCTGCCTGCTATGTTGTATGTATGCTTCATGTACCTGCCAGCGCTGGCAGTGCAGGTGAAAACGGCTCTGAGCTCGGTAAGAATTCTCAGCTGTTCAAACAACACTATTACGCTGAATGAGGGAGAATGCTGAAAAAGAAGAAGCAGAAGAAGAAGAAGACTGGGGGAAAAAACCCGTTCGGCTGCAACTTCGGATTCTCCCTATCCCTCCCAAACCACATTGAGCCTGCAGTCAGTCAGAGAGAGAGGAAAAGGGGAAAAGAAGAGAGAGGGAGGGGAGGACAGGAGAGGAGAGGGAGGGAGAGAGAGAGAGAGTAGCTGGGAGCTCTTACTCTACAGTGTTCTGTGGTCAGGAGCCAAGACAAGCAAGCAGGCGTGACATCATCAGACCTGAGACAGGATTTGTCCTAAAGGCGTTTGTGTGTGGAGTCAAGCTCGTTGAGGTGGAGTTCTATCCCAAATCACCCATAACGCTCTTCGCTCTGCCCCCTTCATGCACAGTTCATTCTCCTTTAGGCCTCCTCACAAACATTTTAACCACCTATCTCGGGTCGAGGCAATATGGCAGCCTCACGAGCCAGCTAATCAGCTTGCAATGTAGTGTTACTGCCACATTACACAGTACACCTTTCACATCTGCGAGGCAGGCCTAGGCCAAGGGCCTGAAGGAAGCAGTTGGGGCTGGATTGCACACGCGAGAGACAAGAGCAACGAAATACAAGGGCTCAGTTGAAATGGATGGATTCTATTCCACTTTTGTGTAGAATTGGGCCTGAGTAGTGCACATGTGGCAAGGTCTGTATCATTTGTCCAGTGATTCCCAGTTCTGGTACTGGAGTATTCCTGCCATTCACATTTTAGTGCTTTCCCTGCTCTATAAATTGATTCAGGTCACCACCTAATTAACATCCCTTTCCAGAGTTGAACTGGGTTTGTCAGGATTTGTTGACACTGCAAGGCAAATTTGCTTTTTAAATGTGATTTTTAAACTTGAGTATTTTTAGACAGATTTCAGGTTACAAGACACCAAATCAGTTTTGAATGGTCAGACTTGCATAGCTGCATTGGTTGTCATAGCAAACACATGCACAGCTACACTAAATAAGTAAAAGTGAACCAGTTGCCAACCATTTGTAAGCTTAGATATTGATGTACCATTCCTTAATGATTTTATCTAGTTAACAGAACATATTAGCTATATTCCACAAACGTATTTCATTTTTTATCAACTAAAACATGACATCAGATTAGGATGCCTCTACCATTAATATTCAGGCTTAAAGTTCAAACTTTTGCTGAAAGGGCCTGAAAACTTACATTGAACAAAGTAAAATACGCTGACTAAATGCCTGTAATGGATTCTCCAAATCCAAACTGATGCGTGATGTTCAGCACCAACTTTAGTTGCATATTGTGATGTCAAGAACTGCCACCCATGAACACACTGCATCTTATCTGAGAGATCAATGTCCAGAAATCTTACTGAATCAGATTTGAAACTACTGAATGTGGCTTGAATCTGAATGGAAAAAGTTGGGTTTTTTTGCCAGTCAGGCTGCAAAAAATCTATCCTGCTTAAATCAAACTGGATTTTAGCTGCCTGTCTGAACAAGCCCTTACAGTAGGGAAATTACAAAATAATGCAGGGCCATGCTAACCCAGGATCGCTGGTTTACACAAAAAACACAAACTGTGCACACTGGCACTGCAAGAGAGGCACACATGCACATTCACAAAAAATCCTGTCCAACTTCACCCAGCCTTCATCTGTGCAGAGTGACCTCAGTCTGCGCTCTAGAAACTCTAAGCTAATTGTGTACAACTGTCTGGGAATCCTAGAAGGCAGTTTGAGCTGAGATGTGTTGTCTGTGGCAGCAGTTTCCTGCTGGAGAGCTCCACTAGACGTCTGCTGCTCTCGCCCAGTGTCTCGCTGGCTCTCTGTCTACCCAGATGGCAGATAAGGTGCCAGTTCCATGCCTGTTAGCTCAGACATCCTTGAACATTATTAGATCATTTGGGGGACTCAAGGGAGAGAGGGAGAGAAGCGAAGGGCAGACGGTGGTTCCCTGCCTGTCCGGGACGGTAATGAAAGTCCTGGGTGAGGCAGGTTGTCAGCGGCTTCTCCTCCTCTGTCCCGCGTGCAGGTTGGGAAAAGGAAGATAACCGGCATGCACAAAAGAAATGGGTTCTGACAAAAATAAAGAGACCCAGAATGCACCCTCCTGGGGCACATCTCTGGAGTTTTGTTTTTGCTGGATGCCCGTTCTTACCTGAGCCACTGGTCTGATTGACACTGGTGGCCATGGTAACCCAGAGGGGGTGATGTCACCTCATCATTATGTATGCAAGACTTACAGTTAGTCACGTCAAGTGAAGCATGTAGCAAAACGGCCAATTCCACAAAACTGCTGCTGTTTTCCCTCCCTCCCTTTCTCTTTCTTTCAAACAGAGTAAATATTTTAAGTATTACAGCTTAGGAAACCATTCGTGTTTAACACGCATTTACAGCCATTCAGCATTAGGTAATGACTCACAGCGTTAATGACTTACAAGACAGCCAGCGTGGAGAGAAAGGACCACATCGCTCCCTGCCTCTGCGTCCGGGTCGTTCCGTGCGCCTTGTTTGTTTGTTATCTGGGGAGGGAGGAGTAGGTTGGCGAAGGAGGGTTCAGCGCAGCTTCTCCAGCTTACAGCCTCACGTGCCGATCCAACGGCCGGGACGGAGCAGGGAACGGGAACGGCCACAAGGTCACGAGGTCAGCGGAGGCTCCCGCCTGCGCCCGGCGGCGCGCATTGCTTCCCCTGGAGAAGGAGGAGGATCGTTTGCGCGCGCGCGTGCTGCTGCTGGGCTGCAGGAGCGAGGAGCGCGCTGTGCGGTGTGTGTGCCACCGGGAGCAACGGGACGGCGGCTGCGCTCGGTAAACGGGTAGGGGCGGGGCAGAGGGAGCGCGAGGAAGAGGAGGAGGAGGGCTGAGGAACGGAGGGGTTGGGTCGTGGTGGTGGTTATTGGTGGGGGGGGGAGTAGTTTTAGGGCATAACAGCTGTGCTCTCCAGGGAGTGGGGAACAGGTGAAGCGGAGTTCAAGCCCCGAGGAGACCCGCGCCACCACCGGCCAATGCCTGACTGGCCAGTAGTTGACCCCAAAAATGACCTTTTTTTACTCCAAAGCACAGTGTCTGGGCATTTACAGCCACGCGCCCTCCAAGGTCCTGTTTTAAGGCTCTCCTGGGAGAATAAGGGTGAGGGGGGAAGGGGGGTGGGGTGTGATACCCCACGCGCGGGGTGTCCGGTATCTGCTCAAGGCTGCCTGTAGAGCTGCGCGTTCACACCCGTGTGTCCTGCAAGCGCTGTCCCATCTGACGCCAGCGCATCCCAGGTCCAGTTTAAGGCTGTTGCTGGTTCCCCCCTGCACTCCTCGAGAAGGGGAGGGGGACGACGGGCGCGGGCATGACCGCGGGTGAGAGAGTCCGGTGGAGGGATTGAATAGGGGACTGGATAGAAGGAGCAGGAGGAGGTGAAGGAGGAGAGCAGCAGCTTTGACTCAGTGACGGACCACCGGCCACCCCTCAGCTCCCCTGCACCTGATTTCCCGGCGTTCACCGCGTTTCTCCTGCAGCTCCGGCGCGACAGCGGCCAACAAGCCAGTGCGATGACATCAGCGCGAAAGTGTTTGAAAGTAGAAGGGGGCGCGCGCGCAATACGAGCTTTTGATTTATTATTGTTGTGCTTTTTTCCTCTTTTCCTCAGATGGAGAAAGTTTACAGCTCCCTCCTTCTTTAAGCCGCGTAATGAAGTCAAGAGCAGAAAGTAGGAGCTTCAAGCCCCCCCCCCTTCTCGCTCTCGCTCTCTGTCAGAGATTTCCCTCTCCTGTTTTCTATATCTCTCCTTTTCTTTCTAGCGCGTGCTCTTTAGGTGCCAGTTCGTGCGCCCGAAGCGCCACACCGAGACACCTCCTCTTCTCCCTCCTTCATTCTTGGGGTAGAAGCGAGAAGGACTGAAAACAGGAGAGCAGGACCGTCCTCCGCGCGCGTTGAGTGAGAGCAACCTTCCCCCTGCAACCCGTCCTCTCTGCGCGCGCGCTGATGAGGCGAGAGCACAAATCTTACTTCTGGGGGGAACTCACTCTCTCTCCCTCTCTCTCTCTCTCTCTCTCTCTCTCTCTCTCTCTCACACACACACACACACACTGTCTCTCTCTCTCAGACACACACTATACCCCACTTACCACACACACTCAGCACGATATCTGGCCAACAGTAGATCAATTCACTCTCCTTCCCCACCCCCTATTCTCTCTCTCTCTCTCTCTCTGCCTCACACACTGGAACTTATTGGATCAGTCTGCCACTGGGACACTCTCTCTGTCTCTTAAACACTTGCAGTTATTGCGAGATCAGTCAGCCAGTAGGACACTAAAAGTCTCCCTTTCTCTCTCTCTCTCTCTCTCTCTCTCTCTCTCTCTCTCTCTGACCCACTGGGGCTCCCCGTGTTTCTCTCTCTGCTCCCAGCACCAGGGCGACGCTGTGATGCTCTGGGGAGCTCTGTAGGAGCTTTTCCGTTAACGTGATACGCACACACACACACCATTGCCCTTAAAGCCCAGGTCCTGGGGACAGTGGGTTTCCTCCAGTGGGAGGACTGCAGGACTGCTCGCCTTTTCGCTACAGTGTGAGGAGTTGAAGAGGGGAGAGGGGAGACTGCTCGTTTGAGAGTGAGAGAGGGAGGTATGTAAGCATAGGGTCGGATCCAAAAGGAACATTTCTCAGGGAATTCGGCAGCTACGCCCGCTTTAACCCCCTCATCCCCCACCCCCAAACCCCCACACAAACCCCTTACCGCGACAGAACCGCAGACGGTCAGCCAAGCCAACTCTACCTCTTTCCCTCCCTCTCTCCCAGCCCCCCCTTTCTTCTGTCGTTCTCACACTCTCACACACATGCACTCACACACGACTTTGTGTCTGTATCTGTGTATCTTATTATGTGTGTGAGGGTTGTCTCAGAGAGTGATTATTATGTTTATGTGAGTCATCAGAAATAAAGTTATTGATAGTGGTCCATCAGGGCCACTAACAGTGGTCCCCCAACACACACACACTCAGGCCCGCTCACACCATGGCTCTTCTCCAATCCAGGCATTTAGCTCCTCTCACTGTGACCTGGCTGCTCCTTGTCTGACCTCTTCCACCTTGAGAAGAATGTAATCTTGGAAGGAAAGTTGTTTGTTAGAGGAAGAGAGAAAGGGGGCAAATAAGGTCCAGTATAAATCCACCTGACGTTCAGGGACCAGAGACCCGCTGTACGTTCAGCATCCATCAGCCAAAACTCCAGGTGTCCACTAAGCTTTATTACAGTCCTGGAATCACCACTAGGGGGCTCATCCATGGGAGAAACAGCTGACCACAATCAATAACTACAAAGCCAGTTTAAAAATGAGATGAAGATGGCTAATGTCTCCTGATCCTCTCAGCACCTACAGAACCTGTGTCTGACACATTAGCAACTTTGCTTCCTCCGACACTGGCTCACTCCCGTGAGAAAGGGGTTCTTCAGCGAGTCCTAGGTAAAGTAAATGATAATACAAAAGCTCAAACAGCCATCAAATATTTCATAAATTAATGGTTTGCCTTTTTAAACCGTCCATCCTCTATGATGGAATATCTCTTGCATATGGTTCCTGAAATATTTTTTTTAAAGTATACCGCCATAAGAGTTCCATTTCACTCCTGAAAATAGTGCCACAAAAGGCTCTATTGTGATGCCACAGAACAACAGTTTTGGTTCTCTAGAGAACCACTTTTCAGGAATGAGATGTGTGAGCGTGAATAACCTTCATCGACTTAAATATTCTTTCTATAGCCTTTACATTATGTGAAGTTTCTTTAACCTTTAATAACGTTCTTCACACTCATACATCTCATATAAAAAAACTGTTATTGCAAGAACCATGCACTGAAAGATCCTTTAAGGAACCAAAAACAATTCTTCTATGGCATCACAGAAGAACTCTTTCTGGCACTCATATTTTGAAGAGTGCATTTTTAAGAGCCTTTTTAAGAGTCTAAGAACCTCTTTAACATACTGTACCCTTCTTGCTCAGAGTATATGTCTCTTTTAACAACACTGTTCCCTTATTTTAGGGAGCAAAGAGTGTACAGGGGATATTAGTGAGCTTTCAAGAGTCTCTATACCATAATGACATCCATAGATATAATGCCATTAACTATTAACTAGAACCACGCTAAAAATGTTACTCATGTGCTCCTAGAAACCCTCAGTAGAACAGCCGACAAATGCTGTATAAAGCATTTTGTTTTTCACATGAGACTGAGCAAATTTTGCTCTTGTTTTCCCCATCACAGGCAAAAATAAGTGCTATGGCATAATGCCAACTAATTCACAACTTATTTAAGTATAAATGTAATAACTTAGTTCAGAAGTTCAAGCCCACATCTGGTGTACTTCTCCTGCCTTCCCAAAAGACATTTTAGTCAAACGGCTTCATTTGCCCCTATTCCATTTCTCATTCATTCTTTCTTTCCTTTCTGTTCTGTGTCTTTAATTCCTCCTCTTGTCTTTTTTCCCCCTCTCCCTCCTTTGGCCTTTTCACACCGCTTGTGGCCAGAGTATTGATTGCCCATGTCTTTGCTTTTGCAGCTTTGGGCTATTGATCTTTGGCTGAGACATTTTACACGCATACTCTCTCTCTCTCTCACACACACACACATACACACCCCAGTATTGTCTTTGTTTGAGATGGCTTGCTCTGCTATGGGCAGTGGTGTGAAAGGTGTCAGTTGTTGAGTCTGTCTTGGCTGTGCATTTGGCTGTCTCTCTCTCTTTCTCCCTCTCTCTCTCTAGGTCCAGCTCTGCAGGCGTTTTCTGAAGCCGGTTCAATACTGCCATTCTGTCCCACAATTAACATCCATCAGCTCATGTCAATACGGGTCCAAGCAGACAAAGACCCAAGAGTTGCCTCTGCTGCTGCTGCAGCCATGTGTATGTGAGTGTGTATGAGGTGCAAGGCCCCCAAAGCTGTCTTTCTCATATACAGGACGCACACACGCATAGCCAAGCCCTGCTGTGGTTTAGTGCCTGCTGTAGGGCTTAGATGAAGGTCACAGTGTTAACAGGACCTTAGTCTGGCTGCAGGCTGCCAGCTGTAGACATGCCGCACTGGTCCTGGGTGCATGCGTGATACATTTTAGTTACTTAATAATTATCTGAATATTAATAAGAAAACAACAAGCCTACAGCTTAAGGAGATTAAAAATCACTTTCCTGCTTTCATCTGAGGCCTTTTGTGTTTCTCCATACATACAGTTCCTTGTATTGTCAAAGTGTTCACATTCATTGGTACATTTCAAGACATGGAATTACTGTGCATTATCACAGAGGGGCCTGTGGTATTAATGGGTAATCACGTTTGCTTAGTGGTTGCAGAGTTGAATCTTGAGTCTGCATCTGGAGTCGAGGACTAGCTTTACAGGGGTGCTCACAACTAAAAAACAGTTAATTAAGGTCACCATAGAATAACATAACCAAAAGAATGGCATGCTCTGAAGTAGCCTCATGTTAGCCTATTGCCACCTTTCAAGCTCACTGTATCAACTAGATTGTAAAGTATTCTCTGGACTATCCAGTACCTCTGGGACATGGAGTAACATTTGATTCAGAACTACTAATCAATTATTAGTACCTGATCTCAGTAATGGTATTGTGGCTGAATGCAATCTAATCCTCAGCAATGTTTAAAAATGTTTAAAGCCCGTTATTGCTGTCAGTGTGAGACAAAGATACGACACTGGATGAGCAGGTGTCAACAGACTTTTAGACATAGGCAGCTCTAGGCATTAGTTTCAGTAGTAACCTCTGTGTGTGACTGTGTGTGTGTTTGTGTGTGTGTGTGTGTGTGTGTGTGTGTGTGTGTGTGTGTGTGCAGACCTGGTTGGCTGGTTGCCTTGTGATTATAGGTCTGCACTACAATCTTATGGATCTTATTAGGAAAGACGCTTGATAGAATGACTGTTGAAGCGCATCACATCTCATCATAAAGTCATTATCTGCAATGAAATCCCTTTTATCAGTAAGCCCTCAAATTTAAACCGTCCCCCAATGTGTAAATGTATGAGACACATTATTAAGTGTCTTTGATGATGGGCCCTGGCGAAAGAGGCGAGGGGAATGTGTTCAGCACTGCTCTTTGAAATGAGAACCTGTTAGCCACTTGTACCACAAGCATGGACAGCTGTGCAGTGAACAGGGCAGGAATTAATTAGTGACGTTCGTGTTCTGGTGTGTGTATGGTGTGTGTGTTTGCCATGCAGAGATGAAGGAGGGGACAGAGAGAGAGAGAGGATAAGAGATGAAATATTGTTTTTATTAGCGACGATGCTGGTGGCAGGGTGCCGGCCCTCGCGATCTGAGATTAATCTTGGGAAAGCAAATGAGCGCTGCTTCATGTTTGGAATCCGTCACAGCTGTCTCAGGGACTCAAGGGAGACGCTAAGATGAGGGATAACTTTACTTTTCTCACTTGTGTTGTGTGGTTCATGTAAAAAAAAAGAAAAATTGAGGGACAAAAGTGATAACTCCAGCATGTGCATTTTCAAAAACCACCAGTGACATGCAACAGCTTATGTTCTCTCTCTTGTGATCTGTCTCTACTCAAACTAAGCAGTACCATTTGATGTTGGTATTTCAATTAGCTTTCGTTGATGTGGCAACTCCACGTGGCTGCTATAAGCTGGAAGAATGTCCAACACCACGTTTAATGTGGAACCATCCACACTTAAGAGATGAATTGTGCCAAGGGTGATCAGTTTGCCATGTCATCTTGCATCCAATAAGCGGTTGAGAAAGCCATGTTCTGAAGTGCTGGTTTGTTGTCCGTTAAACGAACTGTGTCTCTTGACAAGCGAGACTGCATTCAAAATGTGAGTTTCATTTCAGTGTTTTAATCACAACCATGCCTGTGTCCTGGCCGAATTTCTTTATCCAGTCACCTGCCAAAAGTTTTGACTGTAAGGGACACCATTTGGCCAGTTCAGTTTTGATGCACTTGCCATATAACCTATGGTCTATATGCCTTCAAAAGTAGAACATGGGCTTAAATGGTGGTAAACCACCTCTGAAGTTCCCTGGCACTGTGGCCTGATGTTTCAAAGCCCTTTGAGAGCAAAAGAACACTAATGTTTGCAGCTGGCTTCAGAACATTCAGAGAAAACAGTGAGAGGCCAAATGAACTTGTCTAAATGAAGGAGAACGTCTTTAAAACTTGCCAGTGATTACTAACAGGTACAGCACACCAACCAAAACGTTTGGGTTTGTTGGGGAGACTTAGGTCACTGTGGAAGAGAACAGAACGGCAAAGGCCGAGCCAGTGTCCGGAGTCGAAAGAGTTGTACTAGGCAAGAAGAATTAATGTGTAATGACATAATTAGCAGTAGGTATTGTTTTTTAACAGCTGCCAGCCTCCGAAAAAAGGTAATGGACAGAAATACCAAACTGACATCACTGTGTTGCTCTGGAGCAGTTGAAAATGGGGAATTTGCCCTTTGTAGGACCTGGGTAATTAAACATAAAGCAAATTTGTTTAATATTACTCATCTCTGCAGACTACACCACACAAGACCTGGAAAAAGACCAACAGCAGAGGACTCATCCTTTGTTTTCATTCTCTCTCCATGGCTCTCACTGATCTGTCGTCATTTCCGTTCATATCAGTATAGATGTGACAGATATGTTTCCTTATTGTTATCCCTTATTGAATATTTGGAGTCTGACTGAGAGTGCTTTCCTGTGTTTTTCTCAGTATTCCCCACAAGTGTCTGAACTGCATGTTTATACACCGATCAGCCACAACATTATAACCACTGTCAGGTGAAGTTACAGTGTGGCTAGAAATGCACTATAGATTCATGTTATTACAACATTGTATATGTGTATACATTTATCCTTTCTCAGCAATGCTAATGGCAAGCACAACAACAATCACACACTACATTTGTTGCTTTGATTTCACATCCATACTGAAGCTCTTTTTTTCTTCTTTGTTAGACTAGATGCTACATTAGCTATGTTTTTAAATAGTGGTCACAAAGATTTAGTTGGTCTTGTTGATCATGACAATCCCTGTCACAAGCATTCTTGGTTCTTGCCCAGCAAAGTGTTCATGCCACTCTGGAATCAGTTTCTCTGGCCTGATTCTTGTTCTAGAGGAGTGGTTCCCAAACGTTCTCTGCACGGCCCCCCTTTTCTAGATAGGAACATTAATGAGCCCCGAATTCAAACTACACAGGTTCAGATTCAAACTTTATTAGCCTTTTCTATTTTAGCGAAACAAATGCAATAACAAATGGTGCAATTTCACCACTGTCGGAGAAATAAAGAGCATACTGAAGTTATAAACAAGAATAAACAACTGTCTCCACAAAAATAGCTGGGAAAATTAACCAGTTCCCAGTCAGAAAAAAACTTAAAAGAGGATCATCTCAAGTCTCACACTTGAACTTGCAGCTGATGAAGAGTCAGCCTCTGCTGGAGGCTTGGCTGGGTGCACAAACTTGTCCATATTTTTGCTAGCAGTGCTCTAGTGGAGCGGTGCGCCCCTTTGCAAAACACCTGCGCCACCTCTAGGGGGCACGCCCCCCAGTTTAGGAAGCACTGTTCTAGAGGAACTTAAAAAAGATTTAAGATTAAGATTAGCCACCAGCCCTCAGACTGACTACAAAAAAATGTGTACAAGTGAGTATGAAATATGATTGATAGATCACTCCAAAACAGCTGGTCAAAAAGTGGGGTGCTCCTGGTATGCAGTGGTTAGTACCTACAAGGCTCAGTGAGGTAGGTGAGGAATGAAGGTCAGTCAAATATAGTACTTTGACATGTATCATGTTGTTTAGGAATTGTTTAGAAATATAGAAAAAGAGTTCAAGGTGTAGACTTGGCCTCCATATTTTTCAATTTGCAGGACAGACCGGCACATCTTCAGAGGTCTTATGCAGTCCATTGAATGGTCAGAGCTGTTTTGATGGCACAATATTAGGCAGATGGTTTTAATGTTATGGCTAATTGATGTATGCAGGCAGTAGCTGGTAGATTGGTGTGGACTGGGAGGTTCGGGGCATGTGCCGTTGTAAGATGTATGGTATGACTATGTATATTTAGAATATGAGGTCAGGGCTGTGTGTCCTGCATTCCATGAACTGGATCAGTCTTGATGAGGGAACCAGATGTGGTTTTTGTTGGATTCTGAATCTTAGATGTCGTGTTTTTTTATTTTCCCTCCCTCTCTCCATCTTCTTCTTCCCTTCTTCTGCTTCACCTTGATCTCTGCTCCATAATCAAACTGTGACTAGTAGTCAGCAGCTCCCTTTTACCTCCTCCAACCACTCTCCTTCCTCCTTAACTGTCTCCTCACACTCCTGTCTTCCTGCTCATCTATCCATCTAGCTGTATTTCTTTCTTTTCTTTTCTTTTTTTAAAGCCGTTTGCAAGTAAGCCATCCCACTGGGTAGAGGAGGAACGCTAATGTTTATGAAAGCCTTTAATGTGCTATGTAATTACTCTGGCAACACCTTCTCTCATTACTCACGCCAATAAAGCACCTTACAATCACTCTGTCAGAGAGAGAGAACGAGAAAGGCTCTCTAACTTTCCATCTCTCATTCAAACTCTCTGCTGCCTCCAACATTCTTCCTCTGATCTTTGTTTGTTCATCTTTTTTGGCGATTATTTCTTTTCTTCCCTGTCCTCCCCGGCGTACTGCACCTTGCATCCCCCTCAACCCCCCTACATGCACTCCCTCTTCCGCTCTCTCTTCCTCCTTAGTCCGTCTTTCATTCTTTCTTTCTCTTGCCAGCTTTGCAGGTGGTGCTAAATGCTACAGTACATTTGTCTTTGAAAAAACAAAAGTGCATTCTTTGGCCTGGTTCAGAGCGGAGAGGGTGAGGACAGAAGGGAATGAATGGAACTGCTGCTAAAAGAGAATGAGAGAGCTTGTGTTTAGGGGTGAATAGGCAGGGCCATTGAGGAACAGAAGATTATGTGTGTGCGTATATGTGTACACACATGCAAGACTGGTCAACCTTGGCACTCTTTTTCACTCTGAACTTTTAGTCGGCACCTCAGTTCCAATTACCTCCTTGCACTGCATTTTCCTTCTTTCCCTTTCTTGCTTGCTCCTAAACCCCTTTTCACACTGCACGATCTATGAGTCCCTAGGCTTGCAGCAGCATTCTTGGACTGCTTTAGGCTGAGCTCTCGATTAGTTGGGCTTGGCTGAGTGTGGAGTGGGCTGCAAGTCTCCTGATCCGGCGCACACGGAGGTAGAAGCACCTCAATCCTTTCCTCAACTTTCAGCTTTAGGGCTAATGCTTACTCCACACACCTCCATCTGTGGAGAAAAGTGAAGTTAAACCCCACAAAACCTACCACTTTTCCTCTTTTCCTCTCACTTCTTACCACCTACCAGAGCCCTTGTTTGTATGGTAAATATTATCACAAATTAAGCAACATAACAATGGGAGGGTGTGGGGCATGACGTCAGTCTGCGTTTCATTAGAATGGCCCGTTAACATGTACCATCTGGAGGGGCTGTGGCGAGCTGCCTACTGCCCAGTGTACTGTGGCCTAGCTTTGGTCGCCCAGTCTGCCTGGCCCCCTGCTCCTGCAGACCCCCACCAGTGGCCCCTTCATTATGTCATCTTTAATTTAACCCTGTCACACATCACCTGACACCCACACTGCCAGACCCCAACCTTTTGTTCTGTTGCAGAGTTAGAGAGAGAGCAAGAATGAGAGTGAGCAAGGTGATTTTTACTTACAAATACTTTCTTCTCATTTTCTTGATCTCTTTCTTTCCTTTTAGATTGTTCTCCCAATTTGTCCAATTTACTTGCCTGCTCCATACTATACCTTCTAAAAAATATGGCCAAAAACAGGAAGAAAGAGCAAGAGAATCTGATGACACCTCCTCCATCACTCTCTCCAGATCAGATCTGGTTATTAGAGGCTGCAGAAAAATAGAATGTGTCAGAAATATGGAAGTCGACAGCCCCTTGGAACAGGACGCAATTTTAGAAAGTGACAAAAATATGGAATGTGACAGAGTTCTGCAGTACTGGGAGGCATTGGAATTCCACCCAATCAAAGAAATGTACCAAGACATGAGATGTGAGAGAAACCTAGAATGACAATATTCTGTAATAATGTAGAGTGAAAGAGAGAGAGAGAGAAAGAGAAATACTGGAAGTCACTGGAATTGAAGGAGGTAGAGAGGGTGGAAGAGAGAGATAGGAGAGCTGGTGGACTTTACAGTGTTGATAAGTGATGTGCTGATAGTTCCTAATGAGTGTATGTGTGCATTAGAATGTGTGTGAGGGGTTAGCAAACTTACCCTGTAGTAAAGTATGTGTGTATTGGAATGTGATGCTGGAAGGTGTCCCTCATCGCTGGTGAATTTGGGGGCTCTCGCTCTCGCTCTCTCTCTCTCTCTCTCTCTCTCCCTCTCTCTCACTCAAGGAAATGTTGTTTAATTCTGGTCCATGACTGTCTTAGTCCCAGCTGCAGCAGAAAGGCATTGTGCTCCAGATGAATGGGTTAGACAAAGGCCGGAGGCCTTAGGCTCTATGGGCAATATTCAATCAAATGCTAGAGCTGCCAACAGAGCATGCGTGCAAGTGTATATTCCAAGGCTTTAGAACACAAAATGTGTAATGTTTGCAAATGTGGTTTCCAACTTATGTCCACTCAAGTCTAACTGTATTTTTCAGTAGTTAGAAATAATATTGAAAGCCTAGCTACACCATACTTAGCACAATCATGTTTTCATGTATCACTAAAAATGTTTCACATAGCTACAATAACTACAATATCCAAATATATCTATTTCATTTGGACTAATCACAACATTCACTGTCACGGGAGCAAGACGAGAACATACCTGAACCACAGTTAGACCAGTGCAGAATAGCAGATGAACCAAATCATGGATACACACGAGAGAGTTGGTAAACCATGCACTTTGATCTGAGAACGCTCCACTGAAGATTTAAGATTCTCACCGGGAACCAACATTCTCACACACACACACAGTAAGTATATAAGGAGAGAGAGAGAACCGGAGTACTCACGGTACCAGTAGATTTGGCCTGGAGTTGAGCTGGCATGGGACTCAATGACTGAGTGCTGTGTTTTACCTACTTCCTGTTTATATACCCTGTGACACATGTCACTTCCGGGACCTTGTGCGCGTCATGTGACTGGTTCGTGTGACATTCACACAAAAGGTAAGTGTTTTCAAAAATCCTATTGGGCAATGCGGTTCTAAAAGTCATTCTGTCCTTAGTGTGTCACCTCCATTAAAGTCATTTTTCTAAAATCAGCTTTTCTTTACATTCAAGCAAAAAAATTAATTGCTTCTAAAATACCTGCATTCATGAAATATTGTAGCATCATTCTTAAGCATATTCTGAATTTAGGACAGGTCAAAAAGGTTTACTGTCATTTAAGCCTTTTCCCCATAAACGGTGAAATTAATGCCAGCAGGACAGGAGATGTGCAATATGTAAAGATGTGTTGTATGTGTTTGTGTTGTTGTGGTGCAGTTTATGTTTCAGTTCTGATTGAAGAGTCTGCTAGCCTGAGGAAAGAAAATGTTTGCCGCCCCCTGTGCCGAAACCGGAGTTTGGGGAGCATCAAGAACAAGGGCTGGGGCCGCAGCTTCTAAGACAGGGACTGGGGCCACAGCTTTGGGCAAGTGCAGACCAAACAATCAGTTGCTTATTTGCAAATGTATGGAGTTAATATAAACTACAAAAAAGAAAGTAAACTCAAGTTTTCATGGGTCTCATTTTTCAAGGGTTTTAATGCTTTGCAACAGAAGGTTGGATGGAGGGGTTTTAGGCATGAACTGTCTTAAAAAGTTTAGTTATTATAGGACTCAGTTTTCAGAGTTTCTCTGGGATATATTCAGAATTGTGGAGTAGATGCAAAATTGTGATCTGGGAATTCTTAACAGGATACCAAGGGAGCTCCTCTAATCCTAACGAGTATCATGAGAATTGATGTAAATGGCTGCTGAGTTAACAGAATGAGAAAGTGCATGTCTGTTTGCGCCCTGTAAGAATGGCATAAACTCTGTGCAGAACACCGAATTCAATGCTGAGATTGATTGAAATGTATGCCATGATAGTGAATTTCTAGATCATTATGAGAAATACCTTAATCTGAACAACAGGAAATGGAAAATCACTCTTGATGTAAATGAGTTTGGTTTACCAGTAAGAGTCAGTGAGGTGAATAAGGTGATAGTGTTGCAGTCAAACTTGGCTAGATGAAGATAACTACAAAACTAATTTATTTAAGACTTATTAATTAGTTGATGAGATGATCTTTGAAAGAATTTCTACATCAATTACACATCTAACACAATACTTCACAGTGGGATTTTAAAACCAAATAACCTCTTTTTGTTGTCAAAACAAAAACATATATTTTTTGTCTTATAGAACCTAGAACAAGAACAGAGACACTTGTATGGTACATTTTTCAGACAGTTTGTTAACACATTCATCTGTACAAAGTGACAAATGTCCAATCTGACTAGAGGTACCCTAATTTCCACATACAAATACAGGTGACATTCCTGTTTTACATAGTTACATGATGTTTTGCATGGCATGTGTGTGATATATTAAAGTTGTTCTCTACATTATGCAGTCAGCTCCTGAAATTGTCAAACTGAGATATTTGAAGAAATGTCTGTCTCTCCAACAATCAAAAGAGCTAGAACACTCACCTGCAAGTCTGAGATGTGGAGTTCAGTTTTATGGACTGACGAGAATACATCTGCACTTGAGACTAACTTGAATCATGATAAGAAGAAAATGCAGCCAATTTCTAAAACTAAACATTGGAGCACAATAGGCATGGAACAATATCCCTCCTGATTTCTGCAGAAAACCTAAAACATGTGTCCCAAAAAGAATGGTAGTGAAAAATGTATGTATTTATATTTAGTTGTCAAAACAATTCACTGTCCTGTTGTAGAAGCCATCATCTTTTCATCCTCAGCCTTTTCTTTTACAGATGGTGTGACATTTGCTTCCAGAATTTGCTGGTATTTAATTGAATTTATTCTTCCCGCTACCAGTGAAATATTCCCCATGCCTCTGCCTCCAACGCAAGGCATGATCGAGCCACCCCATACTTAATCATGGGAGAGAGGTTCCTTTCATAAAATTTTTCCAAATATATCTTTGCTCATTGCAGGTAAAAAAAACTTCCGCATGGCCAGGGTGGCCCGGGTGGGTCGCATGGGATGCTCTCCTCTGGGAGTCCATGTCCTTGTGGGCGGAGCCCTCTCCGTGGAGCCCCTCACTATTCTTGTGGGCGGAGCCCCCTCTGGGGAGCCCCACACTGTTCTCGTGGGCGGAACCCCCATCTGGGAGCCCCGCCGTGTCCTCTGGGATGGAGCGCCCTCTGGGGAGCCCCGTTTTTCAATTTACTGTCCTGTTGTCGAAGCCATCATATTTTCAGCTTCAGCCTTTTCTTTTACAGATGGTGTAACATTTGCTTCCAGAATTTGCTGGTATTTAATTGAATTTATTCTTCCCACTACCAGTGAAATACTCCCCATGCCTCTGCCTTCAACGCAAGGCATGATCGAGCCACCCCATACTTAATCATGGGAGAGAGGTTCCTTTCATGAAATTTCTCCAAATATATCTTTGCTCATTGCAGGTACAAAACTTCAATTTTAACTACATCAGTCCACAGGGCCACTTTAAAAAATATATCAAGGTTGTTTAGATGTTTTGTGGTCAGGATGCAAAAAAAGTTATCTTCCGGTGACTCTTCTGTGAAGCTCATATTTGTCAAATTCCCCTCTTTCTCCAGGCACATTAAGCAGGCGCATACGCAGACTTCCACTTTAGACTTTATTGAAGACTCAAAAACACAAAGCAAAAGGCACAAGGGGCAGAACGTACATAAGTCACATAAACAAAAGCCAGGATGATGGTTGACCCCTTAAATACAAAGAACACAAAATCCCACAACCAACCAAAAAATCACAAACACTAACTCTAAACAACACCCAGCTGTGACTCATAAACTCAAACACCCATCACCACTTTATAATAAAAGTTCACAATTAACTTTAAGCCGTGGCGGCCTCTAGTGGCCGCTGATGGGACATGACAATATTTGTGCAGTGAATAGTTCACCACTACTCTAGTCTGCTAAATCTTCCTGAAGGGCTTGTATGGCCACATATTTTGAATCATTATCTGTTGAGACCCAAAGATGACCTATTTTCAGTTTTCTGGCAGAGGCCACTAGATTTGGCCACTAGATTTCTTAGACACTTCTTAGACAGTCTGATCAACATAAAAAATAACTAAAAATATAAAAGTATAAATTACAAAACTTTTCAGTTACATTACTTTTATAGGAATTGTTACGTGTTCCAGTAATCTGGTGATTTTGTAAAAAAATATAATATTTATTTTATTTTTGCATGTTCACGTGTTTTTGTTTATAAACACACACACACACACAGGACAAACAGGCAGTTACAAAGATCTGAGCAACTTCGGCCAATTTATGACAGAAGGACTTCTGTGGCAGAAGTCATCTAATATTTAATTTTGGTTATAGAGAAATGTGCATCACACTCCACTGAGTGTGCAGCCACTTAGCTGCAGACAAGTCAGAGTAACATTGCGTTACTAATAAAATCAAGTTCACAGTAACCTGTCAACGGCAGGCAGATGTCTGACTGACAGGCGCACGTGTGACGTCATCTACGGGAGACATGCGTGCAACACCAGCTCAAATGAAAACAAACAGCGCACGGAGAGTCAGAAGTTCGCGTTCAGTAGTTGGAAATATAGCCATTACTTTAAATTCATCTCGGTTAAAGGCAAGAACATTATGTGAGTTTTCGTAGGTTTGTAACACTTAATAATAAAGTGTGTTTGAGCTGACTTAAGAGTGTGTTTGAGCTGATTTAGGAGTTTCTTTATAGGGTCAGGAGTAACTAGTAATCTAACTAGTAATGTAATTAATTACTTTTGAAATAGTAATCAGTAATCAGTAATCAGTAGTTTAATTACTTTTTTAAAGTAACTTGCCCAACACTGCTCAAACATAAACAACCCAGTACGAGGGGGCGTGGTGGACCAGGCCCGGACATCACAGCTTTTTCCTTGGCAATATATAATTTTTCATGCATTTTAGTGCTAAATAATTAAGAAAAATATTGTTTCCTAATTTTGTAACATACATATTAATGTAAATTCAGCTACATTTCCATAAAAAATAACTGTAAATGTTTTGGTACTGTGGAGAGAAACACAATAAAAGTGCATCTTGGGATGGTGAAATACCGCTGTACTCCGTGAACCCTATTTATTTCTCCTTGCTGCTGATTGGTTGCTGCACTTTAATGCAACTGCACTCCAGAATTTCTCGAGTGTTCTTGTGTTTTTCGTTTTGTTCTTCTTAAAGCCTGTATTATAGTAAATTAAATTCATTTATTACTGTATTTACCCTGCTCATACCAAAGAAAACAACAGCGCATTCCAAAGAATACGAGCATGCATGAATTACAGTACAGTCTATACAGTGGTAATATCGGTATTTTATATTCTAGCACTGCAAGACAGCAGTTCAGTGTAAACTGTACAGTACAAATTTGGGTCTACCTTTACATTTTCATTTAAAATGAAATTAAAGTGTTTTGGGAGCATATTTGGGGGCATATTTAGGGTTTATACTATAAAAGGTGTATTTTTAGGCATTTATTTAACCATATCACAATGTCGCGGTTTTTCACTATACGTGGGTGCTCTTGGAATGTTACCACTGCAATAAGTATACTGTACATATACTGATACTGTATATATTTGAGAGTGAGAGAGAAGAGAGAGAGAGAGAGACTGAGACATTAGATTTCATTATACATAAAAAAATAATTTGAAAAGCTGCAGTCATTTAGTTTGTTTTAGTGTTGTGTTTAACAGGTCTAAAGTTACTAGGTCAGCTTGTGCTGAATGTGCTCTAAACATGTAAAGTGCAATTTTAGTGAGAAAAGGGTCAAAGTAATGAAAAACAAAACACGGTTTAGCAAACAGGGGAAACTGTTGTGCTCAGTGTGTGAGTTTTGAAAAAGTGAGTTTAGGAAACGTGATTTAGAACTTTCATGTACATTACTCTGTGTGTGTGTGTGTGTGTGTGTGTGTGTGTGTGTGTGTGTCCGTGTGTCCTATGTGTTTGAATGTAGGGGATGTGTTTTAGTTTGGGAAAAGTGATTTAGCAATGTAAACTTTCATTATTGTATGTTTATCTATATGTGTGTGTGTGTGTGTGTGTGTGTGTGTGTGTGTCTGTGTGTCCGATGTCTCTGACTGAGGATTCTCACAGATCTGTACATTTGCACACATTTCACCTCTGCTCAGAAGACTGCATATTATTAGAGATCATTCTGAGATATTTTATACTTTTTTATACTGGTGTATTTGGTTGAAGCTGCCAATTAAAAGGAACAAAACCTATAACATTACTTTTATTTTGGATTTTATTTAGGAATTTAATATCTAATATTCTCATAAAATAAAAAAATGTGAAATTCATCAACAGAATTATAAAAATGTGTGAACTAAACATGTAAATGTAGATTAATTTAGAGAAGCATCACAAAATATTTTAGTTTTGTCACTCACCTTTTCCTGCTGCATAAAAACTACAGAACCATCTTCATCCAAATGTGTATATTTGCGCGTGTGTGTGTGTGTGTGTGTGTGTTACTAAAACAGCAGGAAATTTAAACATACCGGGCGAGCAAGTTTTAACATTTTTCTGTTGAATTTCTGCTTCCTGGTTCTTCACACGCACACACACGCATCTACCCTCACATCTACACACAAACACACACATACATATACACACCCATACAGACAGACACACACACACACACACAGGAATCTTGATATGTGAAAAGCTTTATTTTGTAAAAATGTTACTGTAAGGCTGTGAGATGGTTTCGTTCTGAGCATGAAGGTCAGAGTTTAGAGAAGTGATTTAATCTATTTATGCTCATGACCGATCCACATACCACAGCCAGAGGAATGTGTGTGTGTGTGACTCATGATCTCATCTGTTATAATCACTTATTATTCTTCTGTCATTTACTGGAACCGGGTTGAGGTGGTATCAGGCTGAGGAGGGCAGTCCAGATGTTCCTTTCCCAGCCCTGTCCATTAGCTAATCATGAAGGATCCATGATGGGGGGTTTTCAGCCTTCCTGCAGAGGCAGGGAAACTAATTTCTGCCATTTGCTTTTGAGAACCAGCTAGACTTTTAGAATACGGAGGCATACTTGGGACATACAGACCACATACCATACACATACACTTTACCAGAAATATGACGATGTCAAAAACAAGTGCAGGGAGTCAGAACATTTGAAACACACAGTAACGATGAAGCAGGTGTGTGTTAAGTAATGCTTTATTTAGAAGCATTCCCACTGTCACACACACACACACACACAAACACTAAGCTATAAAACTCTATAAAAATAATCTTGTACAGAAGAAAACACAAAAGACTTTATTTCATACCAAGTCAAAAACCACTAATGGAGATTTTAACCCATTTTTGTTTTAGGTGAACAAAGGCGGTTCAGAGTGGGTTCGGTGGTTCTGTAGAAACTCAGAACTGTTCACAGTAGAGGTTAATGGAACCAGATGTCTACCTCTAAAAGCTTCCTCATAGAAAGTTATCCCAGATTTTGGTCCTAAAACTAAACCCATTTATGGTGGAGGAATACATGTAGGGTGTCGTGAGGCCAAACAGGCCCCCAAAGAAAAGTGATTTAGTTCAGATTTTCCACTATTTTACCATCATCAACATCCATATAAACACTCAAAGACACATGGAGCTTCACTGGGGGTCAATAAAACGATTGTATTTATGCTGAAGACGACAGATTCCATTCACCTTCGCTGTAAAGAAATCAGAGTCTCTACAACGAACTGTTTTACAGGGTTCAAGGGCAAACTTTTTAGAAGAGTTGAGTGAGTGGGCGAGTGAAAGAGTTAGAGAGAGAGTGGGTGAGTTCCGTTCTGTTCCCAGACAAAAATAACAACCAGAGGATTCCTGTTATTCCACTCACACAGCGTCTCGTCTGTAAAGCGCATTCCTCACCAGCGCCACCAGAGACCTGGAGGATCAAAAACACCAAGCTTTAACCACTTTGTGTGTGTGTGTGTGTGTGTGTGTGTGTGTGTGTATATGTGTGTGTGTTCACACTGACCATTTGTGCTTTAACCTTCAGTAAAAACTTCAGCAGCTGCTGAGTTTGCCCCAGGTGTGTGCACACTGTCCACACCATTCTTGCACTGTGGAAACAGAACAGGGGGTCGGTTTTAGGAGAGAACTTTGTATTGGTTCTGTTCTGGTTCAGGAAGGAACACTAAGAGATCTTCGGGCTCTTCCTACACTGCAAAAAATGCCCTTCTAGAAATAAGCTTAATATCCCTAAATCTAGTAAAATTGTCTTGTATTGAGCAAAAAAATCTGCCAATGGGGTAAGAAAAAAATTATTGGCAAGAATTCTTAAATTTAGCAAAAAAGTCTACCAACTAAAAAATCGTAACGTGCCTTAAAACTAGACAAAAATGCAAGAACTTTAGCAAACTGTGCTTATTACAAGCAATGAAATTGCACTTATATAATTGCTTAAATGAGAAATTGCTTAAATGAGCTTAGTATAAGAACGTATGTCTTAAGATAAGGAATAATTTTTAAAAAAAATCTTATAATATGCTTTTTATTCAGCTGACTTTAAGACCTGATACCTTAATATAAGATTTATAAATAGCAATGATAGCTTAAATTAAGATACTGCGGCAAGCCTGCCAGGGGAAAGAAAACACACTGGTTTACAAGGAAGTCCAGATTATTTATCAGATTTACAGCTTTAAATTAATCAGACTCGCAGCAGGGTGTACTGTGCCCCCAACAGGCACAATCCAGTATAACTCCCATTTCCAATTTTCCCTGCCCCTCTCGTCCATTACTACACTCCGGTAGATAACGGACGAGAAGGGTCCAAACCACACAAATAACACATAATAACACATTACACATTCCTACCCCCCTCTAATATCCCCAAAACACACATAAACAGCCAACTGGCCACTCGTGCTGGTCCACAAAGGCTCATGGGAGTACAATTT